>JAWWLV010000087.1:569971-652318 GCA_035041135.1 Platyrinchus mystaceus
CCGGGACCCCCCGAACCCCTCCGGCCACCCCGCACCCACCGCCCCGCCGCCCTGACCTCCACATGCGGCCCGGGCCGCCCCCAGCGCGCCTGCGCCGCCACGGCCGCTGCTGATTGGCCCGCGCTCCCGGGGCAGCGCGGGCCGCAGGGGGCGCCTACAGTTCCCGTCGTGCCCCGCGGCCCCGCCCGGCCGCGCCATTGGTTGGGGCGGCGCGGGGGCTGCTGGGATGTGTAGTCCGGGAGGGGAACGTGGGGACCGCGGGGACACGGGACGGGGTTGGGGGGACAGGGGAGCGGCGGGAACGAGCGGGGACACGGGACGGGGTTTGGGGGGACAGGGGAGCGGCGGGGACACGGGACGGGGTTTGGGGGGCAGAGGGGAGGGCGGGCGGTGTCTCCAGACGCACCGAACACACCCCTGTGACCTGCTCCAGGTGCCCCCGGGGTTGGGCTGGTTGTCCCAGTGCTCTGCCACCTCCATGGAAAAAACTCTACCTCGAGCTGAGGTGGAATTGCTGTGGTTTAGTTTGTGCTTGTCCTGTCCCTGGGCAGCCCTGGGCAGAGCCCGGCACCGCCCTGGCAGCCCTTGGGGGTGTTTGTGTGGATTGATGAGATCCCCTTTCAAATGGAAGACCTGTATGGATAGCTGAGACATTTGTATGGGATGAGATCCCCTCTCAGCCTTCTCCAGACTAACCAGGCGCAGCTCCCGCAGTGCCTCCTCATCTCAGAGATGCTCCACACCCCAAATCCTCTTGCCCCTGCAGACAAAGGCCCCTTGATTCCCTCTCCATGGCAATCGGCTCCCCCGATGCCGCTAGAGGGAACCAGCGCTCTCCCTTCGGCTCCGGGAATCCCGGTGAACAGGGGAAAAAAGAGAGGGAAGGGAAAAAACCCACCAACCCTCTGCCCGGAGAGCGTTTTCCCTCAGATGCGACACCGCTGGGCACAGGGGGACTTTGTTGCCCTCAGCCACGTGCCTCCCTCCAGGGATGCCCCAGGGAGAATCCAGCCCTGCCTCAGCCAAGCTGGCAGGGTCAGCCCCCACATCCCACCCCATCCCAGCCATCCCCACCAGGGCTTTTCCCCCAGGGATGACTTTGCCCCGGGAGGTTTTTATCTCCTTGCCTCTGATCCAACAACAACATCCTAATTGGTGACAAAGCCACAGCCATAAACACCTAGGGATTTATTCCCCTTCTAACACAAAACTGGGTGGTTAAATTTGGGATTTACGGAGCTGGGGGACAGGGATTTGCAGCCCCTGCCCGGCATCACCCCTTGCTTTTGCACCTCACTCGCTGCCAGGTTTGCGCAGCCCCTTCCCTTCCCCTTTCCCTGTAAAATGAGAGGTTCCCATTCAGGCAGAACAGGGAAAAAGGCTCGTGGCAATGGGGATTTTTGGTCCAGGGCCCAGGTTTTGGGATGGGAGCTGTGGGAGCCGCCGGGTCGGAGCCGGTGCCACCCTCACCACGGAGCTGGAGGAAAATGGGGCCTTTGTGCTGGGAACGTCTGGAGGGTGATTCAGCCTGGGGTGACGCCGGTGACAGGGGCTGAGTGGGCGTGGGGGGTCCCACCGTGTCCCCCCGGCACCCACCGAGCCCATCCCGGGCTTTGTGGGATGGGGGAAGTGGCACAAAGACTCCTGAGCTGGGGGGTTCGGGCTGGAGCAGCCAGGAGCGTCCTGTGCCCTCGGGAAGGGGCTGAGGGGGCTATGGAAGTGCATCCCAAAACGGGGCTGGGCTGGCACCCCACTGTCAGGGAAGGTGCCCCCCAGAACAGCGCTGGGACCCCGCTGGTGCAGGCAGGGATCCGCTCCCCTCCCTCGCCCTGTGCCCGAGGCTGCTCCCCGTTTTGGGGGCCGTTTTGGGGGCCGTTCCTGCCCGAGGCCCTGGAACCCACGGCAAGAAGCGACTCTTTGTGCTCGGCCGGCCCTGCCCGGCCGTGGCCACCGAACAAAAACCCTCCTCTTCTCCCTCCCGGCCCATCCAGGGCACCGACCGCCCTCTGCAGAGCATCCAAGCGCCCCCTGACCCCGGGAAGATCCGCAGGGATACCACGGCACAGCCCCGAGCCCGGCGCGGCCGTTGGCGGAAAGGAGGTTTTCCCAACCCAAAACCCGTGGGGTGGGTTCACCATTCCCACCCAGCCAGCCCTGCCCGGGGGTCCCAGCCCTGCCCCCGGCACCAAACCCAGTTTGAGCCTCAATAAGCGTTTCAATCGAATTAGTTAAACTGCATTAGAGCCCTGCGAGGACGCGGCTCAGAGTGGGAACGGCCCTAATGTGATTCCAGCTCAGCTCCCTGCCGTGATTTGCAAGTCAGAGAAATCGAATTAAGGGCTGTTTTCATTCTGAACTCTGTCCACACAGGCCAGTAATGCAGCTTAATTAATCTGCTTTAAAATTGAGCCTGTCTTTCATTCTGACTTCACCTGACTCACCCCGGAGGAACCAAAACCCACCGGGCAGGAGGGCTGGGACCCCTGGGTTTACATTTGGGGATGGAAAGTCCTGGAGGGTTTAGAGAACACCAGGATTATCCCTTATCCCATCAGGGAATAATCTGGGGTGGAGCTCCGAGCTGCAGCTCTGGGCTCTCCAGCGCCCGGAGAGTTGGAATTGGAGTGTCCCGGCTGCTTCCCGGCGTTCCAGCAGCTCTGAGGGCTCCAGGGCTGGGGGTTCCCGGTTCTCCTCGGTGGTTATCACCCCTGAACAATGTTTCCTCCTCCGTGGAAGCGAGTGGGCAGCTGGAACCGGCTGCATTAAGGCCCAGGAAGGCTGTGATGGCCAGGAATTGTCATCCAGCAGCTCCAAGGAAACTGGGACTGGGCCAAGGAAAACCTCAGCCCCCCCAAAACCCACTGCCCCTTTATCTCCCACACGCCCTCCAGCTGCTCCCCGTCCTCTTCCTAGTTCCCTGTTGCCCATCCCCTTCCCCATTCCCTTTTGCCCATCCCAAAGTTGCAAAGGGAAGGGGCTGGTGGGGGTCTCGGCACCAAAACACGACCCCCCCCGGGGGGATCTGGGGCTTCCCTGGATCCTGGGGACACCTCCAAGGGGGGGTCTCTCCCACCCTCCCATCGCTCCTGTTTCCTCCGCACAGGTAAAACGGCATCTCCATCACGGGGCTGCAATTAAAAGGGAGTTAATGACTTAATGAATCATCACAAATTAGCACGCGACCCGCTGACCCGCTCCGGTTGCGGCCACCGCCTTTGGAATTGTGAATCCTTTCATTCCCTCCAGCAAAGCGGCTGCTCATTTGGTGCCTTTGGGGAGGGGGGAGAGAGTGGGGGCCTGGAGGGCAGGAGAAGCTCTGCCTGGAGGGGGTGACCCCCCCAATCCCCCCCAGCGCTGACCTGCAGCCCCGGCACGGCCAGAAAGTGCCCCGTCAGCTCCTCCTGTGCTGAGGATTTGCAGCGCTGCAGAAAAGTCAGGCTTGAATTAATTTATGACAAATTAAATTGAGACTTTTGGGGCACTAAGAACTGTACACACACACCGAGGCAGAGACAGACAGACAGACAGACACACACACCCACACGAGGTCTGTGTGCTGCTGCAGCATCCCCGTCGCCCCCACCCACCCTATAACCCCTCCGAGCATCCAGGAGGGCTGATGGGGCTGGGCTCTCCTGCTCATTAACTCATTAATTGCTCATTAACTGCCCCACACCCCAGCTGTGCCCCCCCAGGAACCCCCATGGCTGAATTCTCTGCCGAGCACCTCCTCACCCCCAGCTTTGGGGTGGTCCTGCCGTCCCCAAAATCGCATCCAGCCCACCCTGACCTTCCCCGGGCGCTTTCCCCTCTCCCCTTTTTGGCCCGGGCACCCCTTTCCTCGCCATCTGTGTCTTCCCCAGCACCCCCCGAGCGCTGAGCCGCGGATCGATGTCTCCCTGTGCCTGTGACGTTGGATTCATGTCTGGCTGCTCCCAGCCCCGCTCCCCCCGTGCCCAGGGGGCTCTAAAAGCATTTTCATGTGAGCTGCACCGTTCCAGGAAGCTCTGGAAGGAGCCCAGGCTGTGCCGGAACGGTGGCACAGGAGGGCCGAGTCCTGGCACGGCCTCGAGGGGGGGGCAATTCCTCCTGGAGTGGTGGAGTTTGGGGGTCTGGGAAGCCCCGGGACACCCGTGAGGCCGGGGGGAGCTGCAGAATTTCTGTGCCACTGCGTCTGCTGGAAGGGCAGGAAGAGCCTTCAGCTTATTTGCACGGGGAAGAAAAGAGCAGAATTCCCAGTTTTGGGGTGATGTGTCCGGGATTCCGGGGGGTCTTTGCTGCTGGGGCTCCCACGGGGACGAAGAACCCTCCTGGGGGCTGGATCTGAGGGTGCCCTGCGGTCCCAGCTGAGACCAACACGGCCCACCGGCCCCGAGCCGGAATCATCCCAGGGGAACGTTCCGGGCTCCGGGCACTCCCCATCCCGCTCCTGGGACAAATCCTGCCCCCTCCCGGCCCCGGACAATGGCACTTCAGTGTCCCCTCGCCGCCAGCAGCTGCCCGAGTGGCCACAGCCCGAGGCCCCGCGCCCCTTCCGCCCCCGGGGGGGCTCTGCTGTCCCCCCATCCCGCTGGGAACGGCTGGGCCGAGCATCCCTGTTTCCAGGGGAACCGCGAGGGGGTCAGGGAGAGGTCTGGGATGTTTTAGTCTTCCTGTAAGGGCCGTAATTGCTCATTTATTTAGTGCAATTAGTCCCAGGTGCTCGTTCGTGTCTGGGTGACCCCAGCGGGTCCCCCCCGCCTGTTCCAAGCCGTGGGATCGATCGGCTCCTGGAGGAGCAAAGAGTCCCCTCTCGGTACATTCACATCCCTCCCCTGTGACCTTGTCCTTGTCCCTGTGCCTGCCAAGCTCTGCTCATCCCGAATATCCCCCCCTGCACCCCCAGGAGGGATGGAGTGGGGGCGCCCCAAAATGTGGCCCCTCAGAGGAGCAGAACCACCTTCATCCCAAATCCTGGGAGCACCCAGGGATAGCCCGGGCTGAGCAATGCCAGGGGCCACAGGCATCCCTGGAAAAAGCCTCCCCCCATTCCCAGCGTCCCGGGGAGGCAGGAACGCGGCCCAGCCGGCGGCTGCCGGGGGAACAATCCAGGGCTTTGTGGGAGAGGAACCGTCCCGAACCCAGCAGGGTCAGACAGCCCCGCTGCCTTTTGTGCCGCGGGCAGAGCCTGGGGGGACAAACCGAGGGGTCCCTGCACTGGGAACTGGGAATCAGCAGCTGGGAGAGAGCTGGGGGAGCAGGGATGGAGGGGTTCGCTGGCAGTGGGGCATCACAGGCATTGGGGGGGTCACAGGAATTTGGAGGGTTCAGAGAAATTGGGGCATCACAGACATTTGGGGGTCACAGGAATTGGGGGCTTCACAGGAATTGTGGAGTTCACAGGAACTGGGGGGGTTCCCAGGATTAGGGGGGTTCTCAGGCATCATGGAGGGGTCCCAGGCCCTGGGGGGTTACCCAGCCCTGCTCTTTGCCCTCCTGCCCCCTGCCCCCCCCCTATGGCTTTAAGAGCCCGGCCAGGTGGCCGGGGGGGGTTTGGTGGCCCACAAAGGGGGTTCAGCAGCCCCTCCATCCTGTCTGACCACCCCATGGCCCCCAACCCTTCCCTTTAACTCCTGCAGAGTCTAAAAGGCCGGGGGCTTTCTGTGCCAAATGCACCTCCGGGGCTCCCCAGGCATCACTTCCCTCATGGCTCTCTCCCAGAGTTTCCATTCCCTGGCACCCTCAACACCCAGGAGCATTCTGAGCTTAAGCCTTTTTGCTGCCTGTTTCTCCTTCCACCCAAATTTCAGAGCACTTTAACTGCCTGCCAATTGATTCCCCGAATTCCCAGCTGACACGTGTGATGTTTGATTGGTGGATACTGGGAAAGAGGCAGGACGGATCCATCCTCAACTCAGAGCCTGGAGAACGGAGGGGAAAGTGCTGAGAAAGCCACTCTGGGGGGCTGGGGGCGGGCTGGGGGTCCCCCTGGGGCAGCCCCTGAGGCTCAGCTGCACTTCCAGACCCTCTGGCGAAGTTTGTGTCTCCCAAAAACTGGGCTTTGTGTCTCCCAGATGCCACTGGAACATCCCCAGAGCTGGGAGGACAAAGGCCCGGCCCTGGTCCTGCTGGATCTGCTCCTGCCCACCAGGCACCAGCCATCCCAGCACAATCCCAGCTCTGCCAACATCTCCTGCTCCCTGGGAGCCTCCGGGCTGCAATGGGATGCCACGTGGGAGCGGGCGGAGGAAGGAAGTGGGATGCTCTGTAATTAGATCCCACGGGTGCTGAGGCTCCAAATGCAGCATCCGTGTATTTTTTATGGTGCCCACTCGGAGCAGGGCAGGCTGGCACCTGGCTCACCCCATTCCCGGGAGGAGCAGCCCCAAAGTGCTCCCTGTGGTTTCTTTTCCGAGCCAAATGTCAGCACTCGGGGACCTCCAGAGCGAAAAACCACCTCCGGAGCTCGAGCTGGAGAGCTGCTCCCGCTGGGAGCACCCAGCCTGCAGCCTCCTAGGGCTGGGAATGCCCTGCACCCCCAGCGGGACACACAGGAACTTTCCCAGTCAAAACCAAGCGTGGAAGGAGCTGCTTTTCCCCGGGATCCTTCCTTTTTCCTTGAGGGAACCACTTCTGGACAGGCTTGGGTGCGGGGCCCCAGCTCTTCCGAGGGGTTTGCTGTTGGTTGTGCAGCAAAGGGCAGGGTTTGGCACCCTCTGTGCCCTGGAAAAGCCCAGCTCAGGGGCAGGAGGGAAGGTGGGGGAGGGCACAGACACATCCTCCTCCCCCTGAGCTGCCCGGAGCACTCGGAGCACCCAGAGCAGTCGGAGCACTCGGAGCACTCGGAGCACTCCTCTGCCTTCAGATCCCTCGGCGAGGGATGGAGATGCCACTCTGTCCCTGGGCAGTGATTCAGCCCTTCTGAGACATAAATTGTCCCCAGAAGGTTGCTGTCCCTCTCCATTGACTGGAAGGAGAGCAGAGCAGCTCCATTATTCATAAAAGCATCTCGGGCTGCTGCCCAGGGCTCAGCTGCAGCTCAGAGCACACACAGAGCACCCTCACTGCAGCTTCGAGCCTTGAAAGGTCACCCAGAGACACCAAAGCCGGGTTCACCTCCCTGGATGACCCGGATTGGGTCCTTCCTGGAGCCCTCCCTGCATTCCCAGCCCCTCTGGGGATCCAGTCTCCCCATGAGCCCCCCTGAGGCTGCAGCCAGGGGCAGACGGGTGTGCCCCGAGGAGCTCATCACCCACACACGGATTTAACAGGGGGAAGGCTCCAGCAACCAGGATGTGCAAGGAAAGCTCCATCCCAGATTTCCTGGAAGGCTCCATCTCCTTTCTCCCAGAGCATCCCTTTGCAGGAGACACAGGATGGATGAATGGGCAAAGGGGTGAATGGGGCTCCCTGGGACAGAAGCTGCTCCAGGTCTGGGTCACCTGGTCAAGGCTGGTTGAATGACTCCAGAGCATCTCCCACCACTGGAAAGATAACAGTGATCCCACCCTTCTCCCCAGCTGCCTCTGGAGCAGGTTGCACATGGAGAGAGAAGGGAGAAGGGAGACAGCCAGCACTGCTCCAGGCCATAAATTAACCTCAAGATTTCCTAATGGGACCCTGATTTATCTCCTGCCTCTGTCTGAACTAATTGAGTTCATTCCACTCGGTGATTCATGCCATGGAAATGGGTTCCAGAGAAAATGGGACCTCAAGCGGCTTCAGCAAATCCCTCCCTCGATTGGCCAGGGAGCCGGAATGCTTTTAAAGCACCGAGATCCGGGAGCAGCAGCCACCCCCCACCCATCAGTCACTGCCACGGCCACGGCTCAGGTTGCAGCAGGGCTGCCACATCCAGCCCCTCCCCAAGGGGGGCTGATGGACCCATCCCTACTCCAGCTGGGGCTCCAGATCCAGCCCTGTCCCAACTGGGGCTCCAGATCCATCCCTACTCCAACTGGGGCTCCAGATCCATCCCTAACCCAACTGGGGCTCCAGATCCAGCCCTGTCCCAACTGGGGCTCCAGATCCAGCTCTGTCCCAACTGGGGCTCCAGATCCAGCCCTGTCCCAACTGGGGCTCCCAGGAGGACCCGGAGGGCACAATAAGGGGTTTGCAGCCTGGGCTCAGGCCTGGTTTGTTGCTGGGGGTGGATGGAGGAGATTTGGGGCTCAGCACCCCAAAACAGTGGAAGTGGGTCTGTCCCTTCACATCCCAGGGGATGGGAGGGGGTGGGTGAAGGAAAAGCCACCACGAGCTGCTCTTTCCATGCTCTGATCAGCACAAGAGGGGAAACGGGAGTTTAGTTCCCACCTCCCACCCATCTCAGCCAAAATCCCCGTCCCCAGGCTCATCCCTGCCCTGGGAGTTGCCATCACACCTTCCTCCTCCTCCTCTCTGTCCTGCCCGCTTTGAGGGCATCTCCCCAAATTTCCCTGTTTTTCTGTGCTCCACTTGACCAATTCCAACAGGAATGCAGGCAAAATCCACCCAAAATCCCCACCGGGGCAGCGTGGGGGGCACAGTGGCCCCCCCGGCCCTTCCCCTCGCCCCCACGTGCTGTTTGTTCGAGCCGGGCGGACCTGGGGGGGCTCCTGGCGACAGGAACGGCCCGATAATGGTTTGTTTGCTTTCAGCTCGTCTCGTGTGTCCCCGGGGAGTCTGAGGGCTCGGCCCCTGCTCCTGCATCCCGCCCCTGCTCCTGCATCCCGCCCCTGCTCCTCCGGAGCGCCGGGACGGGGCTCTGCGGCTCTCGGGGACCTTGCAGCAAAGCTCCCTGGATTATGAACCCCTTAAAGCCTCGTGCACCCGCATTTCCACATCCCGCGGGGCTGGCAGAGCTCCCCGGCCCAGCACGGACCTCTCCAAGTCACCAGACCTTGGGGATCCATCTCCACATCCATCCAAAGCTGTGACCCCTTTTAAACCATGCCAGGATCTCTGGGTCACCAGACCTGTGTGCACACCCTGAGGGATCCCCTCCCTGTGCATCCAGGGCTGTGACCCCTCCTAAATCATCCCAGGAATTTCCAGGTCCCCAAACCTGGGAGATCCCAGGATCCCTGGGTCACCAAACCTGTGTGCACACCTTGAGGGATCCCCTTCCACGCCTTCCACGTCCAAGCCCAGGAGATGCTCATCCCAAAGCAGGCACTGCCTGTCCCAGCAGGATTTGCTGCTCCCCCTCTCCCTCAAGCAGCAGCTGCATTTCCACGTCTCTGGCGTGTTCTGGACCTCATTAAAAGTCCTTCTAGAAGGCAGAATGAAATTGCTTTTCCCAATTTCCTCCCTGTCCTTGTCCTTGTTTACTGCCTGACTGGGAGAATTCCAGCAGGTCTGGGAGGCACAGGGACAGCTGCTCATCCCAATCTGATTATCCTGATCCAATTGATCTTCCTCTCTCTCTGGCCTTTGTAAAACTCTCACCTGGTTTTCAAAGCAGAGGGTTTGCAATGAACCCTCCCCATCCTCAGCTCTGCTCTGTATGGGCAGGTGACTTCCCAAAAAAACCCACCAAACCTCCCATTTCCCATTGTGTTTCCCACTGGGAAACAGTTAATTTACCCTCCCCTCTCCCCATAAATATAAATAGATATAATTTAATAATGCAGTGTAATTATAAATAAATATAAGCCATGGAAAAGAAGATAAATAAATATAAATAAAATACTGTCTTTGTAAAATGCAGTTATATAATTATAAAAATAACTGTAATTTGATTTATTAAGTATAATTTGATTCATTATACTAATGATTTGATTGAAGTGCAGGGGCAGGGGCTGGGTTGGATCAGCCAGGGAAGGTGCCGGGGGGATGGAGCTGTGGGAGTCACACACATGGATACCTATGGATGTCACACGGACACGGTGCTGGGGCAGCACCAGTCAGGGAGTGATGCCAGCAGCTCCCACCGGGAATGGGAGGGCAGGGCAGCTCCCAGCTCCGCTTCCAGCCCGTTCCTGCAGATGCTCCGGGCTTTGTTGCAAGGGCCGGTGGCTGATTTGCATAAGGAACGAAGGCAGTAATTAGTTCCCTCATCATCTCAGCGGGCTGGGAAATGAGTTCCCTTCTGAGCCAGTCACGGGTGCTGGGAAGAGGCTCTGGGGATGCGGGGGGAGGTGAAAATCCCCCCCCAGGGATGTGAATGTCCCCCCAGGGAGGTGAATGTCCCCCCAGGGAGGTGAATGTCCCACCCAGGGAGGTGAATGTCCCACCCAGGGAGGTGAATGTCCCCCAGCACCCGCTCCAGAGCCAGCCCAGCCTGGCTGGGGTGAGGGACTCCATCCCAGTCCACACCAGTGCCCTGCTGTCCCTGCTGCAGCTGAGCCTCATTCCAGGCCCATTTCTGCCACGTCCCTCATGGATGAGATACAGGAGGCCTCCAAACCCCTCTTTCCTCGTGGAAGGGACCCCAGCCAGCCCCGCTTTGGCACTTCCCGAGGGATCGCAGCTCCTGCTCCCCCTCCCGCCATTCCCCGGGCACCAGCAGCTGTGTTTGCCCCCCCTCGGCAGGGAGCACTCATCCTCCTGCAAGATTCCTTCCCTGCAGGAATATTAATGAGCCTGGAGGGCAGGGAGAAGCCCCTCTCCCGTTACTCCCGGGAGCTGCCGCGTGCTCCGCTCTTGGGGGGGATGATGGATGGGAACACATTTCTCCCAACCACATCCCCGCAGGACAATCCATCCAGCCGAGCTCCGGGAAGGACCCACCAGGGCTCTGAGGCTGCAGCTTTCCCCACTTTCACCGGGGCAGAGTCTGGAGCCTCGGGGTTTTCTGGAGCAGCACCCCCGTCACCCGGAACAGTTCTGGGGCTGGGGCTTCTCTCGGCTGCAGCTTGGCCTGTCCGAGTCACCCCCTGGCCTCCTGTTCCCAGAAAAGCCCTTAATTCAATCCAGCTGGGCCCAAACCCTGCAGGGCTTCCCATCTCCAGGCTGTCCCGGAGCTCAGGCTGGGAAGGTCTCCGGCATCCTCCGGAACAGGGGATTTTGGAGAAATGGGAAATCTGGTGTGTATGTGGGGGAAGTAAGAGGAGATTTCTCCATGGGGTGTCACAAAGGCTTCAATCCCAGATCAGCTCCCTGGGGATGGCAGAGAAAGGAATTGTTTGGGATCTGACCATCCAGCACGTGGGGCAGCAGGGAGGGGTGTCATGGTTTGGAACCCCCCAGTCTGTGTAACCCCCTCCACCAATTTCCCACCTCTCCTGGCATCCCTGGTCTGCAGCCCCTCTCTCCCATCCCAGGGGGATTCCTGTCCCGCTTTGGTGCTCACAGGAGGGGAGGGGAAGACGCTGCAGCGGAGCTGTTGCCATAGGGATGGGATCTCTGAGTGGCAGCTCGGGCTCCATTTACAATCCCGGACTCCTTCCTTCCCTTTTTTCCCTCTCCACATCCCTGTGAGGAGCCCAGTTTGGCAGCTCTGCCGGGGGCAAATCCCTCCCTGCACCAGGGGAGCAGTGAGGGGGTGCAGCAGGAAAGTGCTGGATGCTGGAGAGCATCTGGATGGTGGAGGGATGGATGGGATGGATGGGATGGATGAGCATGAACCAGAGCAGGGAGGAGGGAGATGAGGCCAGACAGATCCCAAAAATCCACGTACCTTGATGGCAGCAAAGATTTGGGCTGCAGAGACCCAGCTGTGCCAACCCCTCCCTCACCCCAGGGGGTGAAAAATCACCCCCCACCACAGCCCTGGGCAGGAAAAGGCCCCAAATCCCCCTAAATCCTGGGAAGAGGCACCGGCAGCACCTTTTGCCCTCAGTGAAGGCGATGGGAAGGGGCCACATCCACTGGGGAGTGAGGGCTGGAGGAACCAGGCTGAGATCTGAGGGATGGGGCTGGCAGGGCTCGCTCCAGCCCCCCATTAGCTGCCATCATCCCTGGCATCCTTATCCCGGGAAAAGGCTCTCTGGATGGCTTTGCTTTCCCCCTTCCCCCCGCCCTGGACAAACCACCCCCTGCCAGAACGGCGGGAAGGGGGAAATGAGGGTGATTTAAAGCCCCCCAAGCCTTTGGGGGAGGTTGGGTGAGGGATGGGCGGTGGGAGGGGTCACATCCATGGATTTTGCTGTCGGGAAAGGTCCGGGATGGGGCCGGGCTGGGGGAAGCAGCCGCTGCAAAGGGCGGGGGGGGCAGCAGCTGCTCCCGACTCTGGTGGGCTTTGGGAGTCAAGAGAATTTCACCCCCAGGATCCCTGTGGGACCCTCCCAGCTCAGGATATTCCATGATTCATGGATTAATAAACAGTGTCCCAGTGTCTCTGAGCACTTGGCGAATAAACACCTTATTTTCCCAGGAACTGTGGTATTATTTCCAGGTGTTATAGGGATCAGCTTCCCTGCTTACACAGGGGGAAACAGAGGCCCAGCAGGTGGAATTTGCAGCACAGCCACTGACAGCATCCCTGCTTGGTGTGGCCTGGTTGCTGGGAAAAGGGAAAAAAAAGGAGCCAAAAAATCCCATTGGATCTTGTCTGGGCTACACACACTCAAAACCTGTTGGAAAAATATCCCAGAGTGGGATTAGATGATTGTTTTATGTCCCTTCCAACTGAAACAGTCTATTATTTCCCATTTGTCTCTATTACATTCTGTCTTATTCTATTCTATTTATCTCAATTCTATTGTATTCTATTTATCCCCATCTTATTCTGTCAGCTTCTTTTATCTTACTTTATCCTGCCTAAGCACTGGAGCAATTAAAATAAACCTCCACCCCCGAATTAAAAACAAAACCCAGCAAAAAGCCAAGGAAAAAAAAATCCTCTCCTCCCCCAGCCCTTCTTCACCCTCAGCTCCGGCCTCGCTCCGTCCTTATCGATGCCACGACGGCTTTGACATTCGTTTCCTCCCAGCAGCAGAATTCTTGATCCATCAGCAACAAAACCGAATCAATCACTTCCCAAAAGCCAGGCTGGTGAGAAGAAAGCCCAGCCCTGCCCCTGGCATGTGGAATCAATCGATACCTTAAGCAGAGAAATATTGATAATGCTGCTGCCGCCGACATATTTATGTCCTTTATGATATGGGCCACAAGGAGGGTTTTTCTCTCCCTCCCCCCTGCCTGGCCCTGCCGGGGTTGTTTTAAATTGTCCAAAATCTGGCTTCTCTCTCGGGCAGGGAAAACAGGGGCTATTTTTACTGCTCACAGCTTCGCCGGCGGCTCCATCCCGAGGAGGGATCGAGTTTCCCGGACATCGCCGGGCTCCGCTCGCCGGAGATTCCTTCGCTCAGTCCTTATAAGGAGCCAGGGAATCGTCTCCGGCGCTGCCATGAATCCCCCCTGCCGCAGGCAGGGTGATGGATCACGCTGGAAAGACCAGAGAGAGAGGAAGGAGGGAAGGGAGGGAAGCTGGGGCTGTTGGGGGGGATGGAGGGAGGCATAGGGAGGAATCGCAGGCATGGAAATCAAGGAGTGTAATCAAAAGCAGATCAGGACACCTTGGTAGAACTGGATATCAGGGGTTTTTTGTGAGGTTGGGGAGCGCTGGGTCTTTCCTACCTGTGCATTTGGAGAACTTTGAGTCTCCCCCAGCAGCGATTTTGGGCCAAACCCCAACTGACATCTGTGCTCAGGAGCCTCCAGACAGCACCAGGGTGGCCCCAACCCGCGTGTCCCGCATGTCCCACGTGTCCCACGTGTCCCATGTGTCCCTGAGCCCTGCAGTCCATCCCACAGGCAATTCATCCTTCCCTGATCCACCTGCAGTGTCAACACTGGCAGTTGTGTCTGTCCAGGAGTGTCCAAAGGGCTGGAGATGCCAATGTGGGAATGGTGTCGTCTCCCACCCTGAGCCAGGATGGAAACATCTGAACCACCTGGTTTGGATGCTGTGCACCAGCTGAGTCCCATTCCCATGGGAATAACTGAGCCCCAACCCTGCAGGAATAGCTGAGTGCCATCCCTGTGGGAATAACTGAGTCCCATTCCCATGGGAAGAGCTGAGCCCCATCCCTGTGGGAATAACTGAGCCCCATCCCTGTGGGAATAACTCCCCTCAGAGCCGATTTTTCAGAGCAGCCCCCGTTTTCCTCCGGCTGCATCCAAGGCAGGGCAGGATGAGCAGGCACAGGGAGAAGTGGGAGGGGTCACGGACAGTCCCTCCCTGTGGAAATCCAGGGAACAGTTTTCCCTGAATGGTAAAACTCCTCCGTGGGCGGCCAGGCCCGGATTCTCCCAGTGTTGGTTCCGCTCCAGCCGGGGGGATTTGTCCAGCAGCTCTGAAACTGTGGCTCCAAAAGCAGCTGATGGTCCCATCCCTCAGTCCCAGGGTGGGTTTGGAGCTGGCCTGGACCCCGAGGAGGGGGTGGGAGCACAGAACCTGCCCCAGAGCTGCCAAGTGCCTAAATCCCATGGATTGCCAGGAGAACCAGAGCACTGGGGACCACGGGAACCCTCAACTTCCTGCTCTCCAGACACGGCCTCGGCTCCTGCCAAGTGGCCCAAAGTGCAGATTTCTTAGCAAGGCTGGTCTGGAGAGTTCAAACCAAAGGATTTTTCCTCTTTTTTTTTTTTTCCCCTTGAAAAAATATTATGGATTATGCCAAAGGTGCCTTCTTGCCACAAATCCCTCTCCATCCCACAGAGACTGTCCCACGCTCTGATGGCTCCCAGTGAAGTGAAATAACTCAGAGCTTGATTTCCACCCAAAATTTCCTCCCCTTCCCCCCTCCAAAGGGATTTTTCCCACCACGACACGGGCAGTGCAGGGTCCCTTTCCCCTTCCCTTGGAGCAGACAGGGATCAGGGCCCATCCCCTGCTCCCGTGGCCCCTTCGCTCCCCCAGACTTTCCCCTGTGCTGCCAGCCCTGGCTGTGAAGAGCAGGACAATTTCCCGCCGTGTATTATTTATTCATCGTTATTTATAACTCCCCATTACTGGGTCTCTGTCTCTGTCGGGAAGGTAATTACCTCTGCTTTGGAGTAAAAGCAATAAAAAGTTGGAAGGCAGGAGCTGGCACCGAGTGTTTAACTCCTGCTCTTTCTTTGGGGGTGGTGGGAGAGGGGAGAAGCGTCCCCTGGGTTTGCCTGGACACCTCTGGAAGTGGCTGTGGGAAGACCTGGGTGAGCCTGAAGGAAGACGAGGGGTGAGAGTCATTCTGAGGATGCTGCTCTTGAGAGGGACTTGACACAGGATTTCACCGAGCTGCAGACGGGGTTTTGCCAATTAAACCTGCCCTTTTTGTGCACAACTGGCTCCCTCCCAGGCAGCTGAGCAGTTGGGAGCCTCTCCAGCAGGGAAACCCCTCTGTGCATGACCCCCTCAGCCCAGAGGGAGGTCGGGAGCCAACAAAAAAAATCAATGGAAGCTTCTTTTGGAAGCAGAAACTCGCTCCCTGACCCGCTCTCAGCTCCGCCAGTGCCTGTGGCATCATCCCACCGTGGCACAGTGGGAATGGCAGCACCACTGAGACCCAATTTTGGGCCACCTTGATGGCCACGAGCTTCCCTGGGAGTGTGAGCGGCCTCGCTCCGGAGCCAAGGGTAGGTGGGGGCAGTTTTTGGTAAATGTGAGGAATTGCAGCACTCTGGGAGTTTCATCTCCCACCGGCAGCCCAGAGGATGCTCCCCCAGCCAATAAACCCCTTGGAGCTTTTGGGTTGAATTCCAAGCAGACTTTTAAGAGGCTCTTTGTCGCTTCATGGAGCCGGGAAAGGGCCACAGCCTTTTTTTGGGAAGGGGGAAATAGCGGGCGTGTGATTTAAGGGGAAGTCCCTTCACCAAAGGAGCCGCGGGGGGGAAGGGGGTGGGAGCAGCAGTTTTCACTTACCTTGGCTGGCTGCCGGCCCAGCCACGTGCACATGGAGCCCAGCTGAGCTCCGGGACTGGGTGTCTCCAGGGATGATTCCCACGCTGGCACAGGCTGGGGAAGGAGGCTCTGGGATGCTTCCCCCAGGGAAGTGTCCCCAGCAAGTGTGTCCCACTGTGGGACACCACGGCCCGGAACCCGGCGGGAGGGAGGGGGAAGAAGGGGAGGGATTTATCTGAGGAAAACAGCTGGATCTGCCACTTGCTGTGGCAAATTAACTGTGGGATCCCCGGCTGCTCCCCCGCTGGGCCGGCCCTGCCATGTGTCCGCAGCAGCTCCATCCCGTTCCCGCCCGGCCCTGTGTGGGATGCTGGGCTTCTCACTGCCCGTCTGACCCCAGGGTGGGCATCCCGACCCCCTGGGCCCCGGGCACATCCTGCCCCCGTCCCCACCTGGCCCCAGCGTGGCGTTTTTGGCTGGGAATCCCTTCCCCATGTGGCTCCCACATGTGCTCCTCCTGCCTGTCCGTGCCGGAGAACAAACGGCAGCTTTGGCTCCGGTTTAATCTCATGGAAAAGCTGAGGGGATTCATTAAGCCCTTCCCTGACAGGGCAGCACGAGCTGGATGGGGGCAGCCAACCTCCTGCACCTTGAGGAGTCAGTAAGTAGCTTTCCCAGAGGAAATCCAGCTGAGCTGGGATGAGCCCCGTGTGCTTTGCTGCCTGGACAGGGAGATGTGACCCAGGGGAGGATCCTGGGGGGGTTTTGGGGAGCTGGGGGGTCCAATGGCTGCAGGGGTGGGAATGCTGGAGCTGAACATCGCCGTGGGAGACCCCAAAAGCACTCGCAGAGTCTGGGGGGGTGAGGAAACACCCACGTTAGAAGGACACGAGGCCAAACACAAAGTCAACCAGTGAAGGTCTCTCCTCTGTCCTGGCCTGGGAGCGGTGACAGGGCAGGTGACAGCGTGACAGGGGCATCCCAGCCACCCTCCTTTACCAGGGCCACCAGCAAACCCGCTTCATTCTTCCAGAGAGCCCCACAAGGAGCATCCCTGGTGCTGACACAGCAAAGCAGGACGTGGGACAAGCCCTGACAGCTCCAGCTTCCATCTCCATGGGGTCTGGCATGGCAGAGCCATCCCAGGGAAGCTGGAATGCTCCAGGACAAAGGAGAGTGGCACACAGGGAGAGTTTTAGGCACCAAAGGACATCAATATGGATTTTTTTTTGCTCCAAAGGGGAGCTTTGAATCCCACTGGGAGCTTCTCTGTGTCACCTGGATGGCTGGGACAGACCTCGGGGTCCTGGGGATGTCACCAATGCAGGTGGATGTCATTCCTCGTCCCAGCAGCTGGACACTCCATCCCAGCCACGGAGCATCTCACTGGGGCTGCAGATTCGTGAATCCACCACGGGGACAGTGACCGGCGGACAGGGACAGACGGACAGACGTGGGCGTTGGGGGGGACGGAGAGCTGGATGAAAGGATGGACGGACAGACAGACAGCATGGAGACAGAATGGAGATAGAGGGAAGGGCGTGAACAAACGAGGGGCTGAAGAGCCGCGGCTGGACAAGACCGTGCGCGCCCCGAAAGCGCTTTGTGGGAGGGCGGCGGGGCCGGGGGGGCTCGGGGGGGCCCCGCTTTGTGTGGCGGCGGAGGAGGGTGCGGGCTCGGCCGCTCGCCGTGATGCTCCGGGGGCGGAGAGGAGGAGGAGGAGGAGGAGGGACTTGCAGCCCTTTTCTGGCTGCCGCCGAGGCGGAGGGCGGCAGAGGGAGGGCAGGGGCAGCCCGGCCGCGCACCGGCTTTTGGGGGGAGGTCGCGGCCCCGCAGCGGCTCTCGGGTAGGGGGGGTCACCGGCCCCGCTGCCCCCGCGCACCATGGCCGGGCTCCTGCCGCTGCTGCTGCTCCTGCTGCCGGCGGTGAGTGAGGGAGCAGCGTCCCGGGGGGAGCGCCGGCAGTCCCCGAGGCACCCGCGGGGGTGGGATGGAGCGTCCCAGGGGTACCGGGATGGAGGGTCCCCGAGGCACCCGCGGGGGTGGGATGGAGCGTCCCGGAGGCACCAGGCGGGGGTGGGATGGAGCGTCCCGGGGGTACCGGAGAGCAGCATCTCGGGGACAGCGCAGAGGGTCCCCGGAGGCACAGGGCGGGGGTGGGATGAAGGATCCCGGAGGCACCTGACAGGGGTATTCGGAGGGTCCCGTGGGTCCCACATGCACCGGGATGGGAAGCCCCGGGGGTACGGGGCGGGACGTCCCGGGGGTCCCCGTCCCGGAGGCAGAGGGAAGGCAGCGGGAGTGCCAGGCTGAGTTCTTGGGATGTGGAGGGAGGGGCGCGGGGAGGTGGCTGGTGATGGGGGTCCCACAGCCCCTCTGCCCCCTCTGCACAGGGCTCTGCCAGCCCTTTTACCAGTGGAGAGAAGGATGGCAGAGCCCTCGGTCAGTGGGAGAGAAGCCACCCACACCCCCAGTGCCTTCATCTCCCGCCATCCCACGATCCCTCAAATCTCTCCTAGACTTTCCCGGCTCCAAACTTTCCCAGAGCAAAGGGTGAGACCTCCTTCCTCCCGTCAGAGCCCTGCGATGGGCACAGCCTCGGCATGTGCTCCAGACAAAAAAACTGGGGGCACGGGGGGGCCTGGAGAGAGCGGAGTGCCCAGAGTGGGGCGGCCGGGTGGGCACGGAGGGCTGGACCCCCCTTCTGGGGCAGAAACAGGGTTTTTGCTGGGGGAGGGTTTGACAGGGGTCCCAGGGGGTTCGTTCGGCAGCCGGACACCCCTCGGGCAGGATATTAAAGCCAGAGCTTTAGCGGCTTCACGCGGAGACTGAGGAGGGGAGAGGGCTTGCCTGGAGGGTCTCCTTCCCCGTGGCAGGAAAGACAAGGAGGGATTCTTGTCCAGCCATATGGATTCAAAGGATTTCCCCCCAGGGAATGACCCGCCGTCAGCTGCAGCAGGGCCGGGCTTTGGTGTCCCCCAAACCTCCACGGCCACTGCCCTGGCTCAGGGCTGAGCTCGGCCATGGCCCCACTGCCCCGGGGGGCGGTTCTGCCCCCCGGCGTTCCACCTGCCGAGACCCCGCGATCCCTCGCCCAGGCACGTCCAGCTGTGCCCCCACAGCCGTGCCCGCAGCGCCGGGACCACCCAAAGCCCGGGAACCCCCTGTTTGGTGCTCGTCACCTGCAAGGGGGAGGCAGAGCCCTCCCCGTCCCGCCGAGCCGAGCGCTGGCCGGACCCGCGGAGCTCAGACGTGGCTTCCTCGGCTGCCCAAACCTCGGGGATTGTTCGGAGCCAGGGGTTTGGCCTTTCCTAGACGGGGTGCTTCGCCAAGAAAGGCAGAGCCCGTTTGTCAGGCTCGGGGGCAGCTCGGATCCAGGCTCGCCGCCGGGCTCACCTCCAGCTGGAGCATCCCCTCCCTTCCCTGCTCCGGTGCGGTTTGCAGTGCCAGGGCTCCGGGGCTGTGCCCAAATCCCACTTCGAGCTGCTCCCTCCACGGCAGTCTCATCCAGCTGTGCCTGCCAGGACACGGCATCCCCCCCCGACACGGCTCCGAAAGCAATTAAGGGCTCGCAGAGGTGTCGCCCGCGCCCTCGGCCCGTGCCCCCTCGGCCCAGCTGTCAGAATGCTTTATGGTGTTAATACCTGCGGCTTTGTCAACAGGAGTTGTGTTAATAACAGACACATTTCAGCGAGCTAACGCGGTCCAGGTGCCCTCTCCGAGCGTGTTAATCTTTAGGGGGTTCAGAAGTGAAAGGCAAACGCGGAGAGCGAGTGGGGGGAGCAGCACCTGGGGCTGGAAGTTGCATTTCCCGCGGCATTTAGGAGTGTGGATGGGGGGCACAGGACAGGGGGGTGGCACTGACCGCTCCTGGCAGCGCTGTGGGAAGGGGACATGTGGCCAGGGGGGGTCTCTGGGGTGTCCGAGTGTCGCCCAGAGGAAGGAGCGTGGCCGGGTCCGTCCCCACGGGCGCAGCTCGCAGCTGCCTGCGGCGTGGGAGAGCTGGATGCTGCCGGCCCAGCTGCGCTGCCTGGGCTGTCCCGGTGCTACTTACAGCCAGGCTGCTCCCCCAGCCCTTCTGGGATGCTGGAAAGTCACCCCTAAGGAGGTGGGAGCGGGGCAAGCCCCCACCCAGGCGGGGGACACACCACCAGCAGCGGGACGAGCTCCAGCCAGGTCGGTTCCAAAGCCCCACGAGCCAAATCTTCCCCCCAGGACGTGCGTGTGGCCACCCCGCTGCAAAGCAAACCCCTCCCTCACCCCCAGACTAATATCCCAGCTGAAATTTGGGGGTGCTGGGGGGCTCCCCCGCTCAGCAAATCCCTGCTGCCTGCCCAGCTGGAGCCGGGCTGGAGCGGGGCTGGCGGAGCAGCGGCGGGGAGGGGAGCCCAGGCTTTCCAGCGCAGGGTAATTGGAGCAGTTTGTCATTCAGATGCCTATAATTGGCGCTCCATTGTCTCGGCCGGCCGGATGCTGCCGGATGATGCGCAGCGAGTTCATAACGCCGCATTGTGCGCGGAGAGGCGGCCAACTGGCTGACGAGGCATCCAGATGCGCGGGGAGGGGAGCTCCTCCGGGCCTCAGCCGAGCTGCTTCCCCCCCAGAAATCGGGCTTAGATGGCTGGCAGAGGGATGGGCCAGCCCTGGGACGCACCTGCTTGTGAGCACAGGGAGAAAAAAGAGTCCTGGAAGAGCCCAAATCCCCGCGAGCACCTCAGCAGTGCCCAGGCAGAGATGCTTCCTGC
This sequence comes from Platyrinchus mystaceus, assembly GCA_035041135.1. Lineage (NCBI taxonomy): Eukaryota > Metazoa > Chordata > Aves > Passeriformes > Tyrannidae > Platyrinchus > Platyrinchus mystaceus. The sequence goes on from JAWWLV010000087.1 coordinate 590,443, forward strand.
ACCCCAAGAGGTGTTTCTGGGGAGTGGGTCCCCACTCCCTGGGCTGCAAAGTGCCTCTGCAGGGTGGCTCATGGCATATTTATGGCTTCCAGCTGTGCTGGCAGGTGTTATAAGCAGAGGCACTTCCATTAGGTGGGAATGTCGCTGAAGCTCCTGGTGCTCCCTTTGGACCTTCGTTTCCTTCGTGGTTTCCAGTCCCCATGGGGTCTTGGGCTGCAGAGCTGCCACCCAAGCTCTCCAAACCCTCCTTCGAGGCAGGAAGGTCTCCTCCCCTCTCCCTCTCCCCAGGCTGGGAAGGGCTGAGCCTTTCAGGATGGCAAAGTGTCCTTAGGGGACGGCTCTGGTGAGAGACAAGAACAAGCAGTGCTGTAACCGGGGGGAAAAGCCCCCATCACCCCCCAAAAACCCTCATGGGGGCTTTCCTGACTCCCTCCAGCTGCAGAATCCAGCAGGGCCTTTCCTGACGAGTGACTTTTGCACAGGAAAGTCGGTTCTCCAAAGATCTGTGTGTAGTGTGGGATGTCACCCAGAGTGGGACTCTACCTGGACGCCACTTCCCCACCTGCCCTGTTATAACAGGAGCCCTGTCCTGGCTCTGTTCTCTCTCCCAGGATCCCTCCTGGGGCTCCAAGGACAAGTGTTCCACCAAGATGTACACGACGAGTGGGGAGTGCTGCCGAGCCTGCAACCTGGGCGAGGGGGTGGTGCAGCCCTGCGGGGTCAACCAGACCGTGTGTGAGCCCTGCCTGGACAGTGAGTACCACAGAGCCCCCCAAGGGGTGCCACAGGGGCTGGGGGACACTGGGGGGTCGTGAGCATCAGCAGGTACTTGATTCTCCTCAAGTGCATCCTCTTTCCCTCCTGGAAGCATTGCAGCCTTCTCAGGCCTCCCGTCTGCTATGGCAGGAGGGGTTTAGGAAAATAATTAATTTTAAAAGTCATATTCTTCCCCCAGAGGGTGGTTGGGAACTGGAACAGCTCCCCAGGGAGTGGTCGTGGTCCCAAGGCTGTCAGAGCTCAAGGAGTGTTGGGACAATGCTCTCAGGGACAGGGTGGGATTTTGGGATGGTCCTGTGCAGAGTTGGACTCAATGATCCCTGTGGGTTCCTGCCAGCTCAGGATATTCCATGATTCCATGGCCTCTGCACTGACAGCAGGGGCGCTGCCAGCGTTTCCCCAAAGACCTGCCCCCAATCCCACCTCCTGCCAATCCCGCCTTCCCTGTTTTGGAACCCACTGATCCCAAGCACCTTTGCAGACCCCTCCCAGCACTGTTCCCCCCCAGATGTCCCCCCAGCTCCAAGCTCATGCCAACATTTACCTCCCAAAACCCCCCTCCCCGCCGTGTGTGCTGCTCTCAGCCCCAGCCGTGGCGGGGGGGGTAGTCTCCTGCAGTATTTTTTTGAAACCTTATAAAGGGCCACAGAATAAAAGCAAGTCTGAGAGGGGAGAAGCAAATCACACAGTCCCCAGGAGAGAGAGGGGGGCACAGGGTTCTCCCAGGCAGCTCCAGGCACGTTGCCTGTGCCGAACGCTCCATAAATGTCAGTGGGAGCCGTGTGCTGAGACCTGTGTAAGTGCTTGCAGAAGGAATGGCCCAGCTCTTCCAGCTCCCACAATGCCACAGAGCCAATCTGCCCTTCACATTTACTGCTGAGAACCCTTCAAAGGCCCAAGCACGGTATTTGGGGGAGAAGCTGTGCCAGCCGAGCCCGGATTGCTCCGGGGGTGCGATCTGAGAGGGGGAAGGGACAGAGCAGGGCTGGGGGGGAGCAAAGAGGGGACAAAGTCTGGGAGGGAGGAGCTGGGTAAGCAGAGCAGCAGCAGCAGCAGCAGCAGCAGCAGCACAGGGCAGGGACAGGGACAGAGCTGGGACAGAGCTGGGACAGGGCAGGGCTAAAAATACCTCAGCTCTCCTGCGAAATCAATGGATGGTGCTCAACCTCCCTGTGCTTGGCTGGGGGGGCTGGACCCCCCCTGGATGCAGGGCTGGATTTCACCCAGGGCTGGATCCCACCTGGCTGCAGTTCCAGGGCTGCTGGGCAGGATAACCCTGGGAATTCAGACCCACCCTGCTGTGGGGTGCCAGGGCATCCACTGTGCCATCCATCCCCACCAGCCCTTCCTGCAGGAATGCTGGATGTCAGGCTCCAGCTGCAGGGCTGCCACCCCAGAGGGGGCTTTGCACTCCTGGGGATACCCAGATGGATCCTTTTCTCACCCTTTTCCCACTACCTACACTTCCAGGCTTGTCTCCCTGGTTTCTTTCTGGGAACTTATGGCATAAAGGGAATTTCCACCCTTCCTGGGGGACGTGGATGTTATGCAGAGACAAACCCTTCCCTCAGGGAAGCTGCCCAGGCTGTCAGACTCCAGCTGCAGGGGATGTGAACCCAGAGGGTGACTTTGCATTCCTGGCTCCTTGTCCTGCTCTCCAGGCCTCAGGATCCCCCATTCCCCTTTCCTCCCATCCCAGATCCCGCTGCCGTGGGCCGGGCAGGTGGAGGCAGCCCCGGTGCTGGCACAGCCTGAGCTGGAGGAATGTGGGCACGGCCCAGGGCTGTGAGATCCCCACCTACACCCCGGGCTGCCTCCCCTTGGACGTCTTCCCGACTCACCAGACGGATTGTTTTGGAAAAATCCGCTCCAACCAAAGTGTTGCCCCCGCCAAGCCTGCGGGGGTGCAGGGGCTGGGGGAGACAATCCCTGTGCCAGCCCCACTGGCTTGTTTTATTCCCATTTTCCTGTCCCCCCAGCCTTTCCAGCCCCCCGGCTGCTGCCTCATGATTTATTTATCCCCTCCCCGGCGGGAGGGAGGGGGTGGGGGGAGAGGGCTGGGGGGGGCCCAGTTTGAATCTCAGCTGTAATTGCTCAGCTCAGATACCTTTGCTGCCACTGCAAATGTGCCCACTCAGCCGAAAGCCTTTCCTGGCCACTTCCCCGCTCTAATGGTGCCCATCAATAATTCAGGATAATGCGAAGGATGAGCCCAGGTTAATGGGAGCACCCGGAGCTGCTCCGGCTCCGCTCGCTCGGCTGGGCACGGGGGCAGGGGCTGCTCACACCCCTCTCCCCCGGGGTACAAACAAGGCCAACAGCTCCAAAAACAGGTCTCCCAGTGAATCTGTGCCTGCCCCGTCCCTGGAAGCGTCCAAATCCAGGCTTGGAGCAAGCTGGGCTAGTGGAAGGTGTCGCTGCCCGTGGTGAGGGGTGGAATGAGGTGGGTTTCAAGGTCCCTTCCGGCCCAAACCATTCCAGGATTCCGTGATTCTGTGCTCCCTGGTGTCCTGCAATTGCAGGGAATTACAATCCCTGCAGTTACAGGGGTGGCCTCGGGAGAGGAGCAGGACACCCAGACACGGGCACTGGGTGATGTTGGGAGTGGGAATGTCGTGGCTGGGCACTGGGTGATGTTGGGAGTGGGAATGTCGTGGCTGTGACGGGTTTGCTGCAGCTCAGCCACCTGCCGGGGCTGGGATGGCACTTCCATCCCACTGATCCCGCCCATCACCGGGGGATCAGGGACTTTCATTCCCATTTCACTCCTGAAGCAGCCAAAAATTAAGCACTGGGACAGCTCTGCCCTGAGCTTGTCCATGGCTCAGTCTCCCTTTGGACTCCCAGGGAATCTGGAGGCCACTGAGAGTGGGAATCGCCATATCCGTGATCACCCTTGGGAGATGAGCGGGTCATTAAGGATCTGGGTAGTGCCGGGATTGTTTCCCAAGGAGCAGGGAAGCAGAGGGGTTGGGACTGAACTCCCCAGCACCTCCTCCATTCCAGGGGCTGGATTTTCCCCTTGGCATTGTGGATGAGGGAAGATGGGGCTCCGATAGGATCGATGGGAGCAGCCAAGGCAGGGACAGCAGCTGTGCCCTCCAGGATGGAGCTGACCCGGCTTCCTGGGCTAAAAATATCCTCAAACACCTTTGGGAACGGGCTGAGGGAGGGAGGGGGATTGATTTCCCCGGCAGTCAGTCCTACAGGATGAAACCGGAGAGCAAGAAGCCCCGGGGTCAGGGAGAGTCAGCAATTAGTGTTGTCACCTCCTGTCACATCACACCCCCGAGCTGGGGACACGTGGCTGAGGAGGGGGGGAACGGGGCTGTGACACCCCAAGGGACCCCCGGGCAGGATGTGGAGGAGAAAGTGATGGGATGCTGAGGAGCAGCGGGGGCCGTGGGGACCATCGGCAGGTCAAACACAGGGCTGGCTGTGGGATGCCCACAGGGACCATCAGGAGGTCAAAAATAGGGATGGAGCTCCGGCTGGGGGCAGGGAACGTGCCTGGGGACACTGAGGACAGGGGTGGGCACCCTTGGAGAGACAAAGAAGAGACATTTAGGCCAGGGTGGGCACCCTTGGAGAGACAAAGAAGACACATTTAGGCCGGGATGGGCACCCTTGGAGAGACAAAGAAGACACATTTAGGCCGGGATGGGCACCCTTGGAGAGACAAAGAAGAGACATTTAGGCCTCGTGTATCCTCGTCACCCCAAAAGGGAGCACCGAGGGTTGGTTCACAGGCCTGTGGTTTAAATTGATGCCACGTAAATAAAAAAACAAGCGAGCAGCACATCCTAGAAAGAAAGTGTGGAATTAAATATACCTCCTTTATACTGGTTGGATCCAGCCTGGGCTGGATCCCCACAGAGCTGGGAGCTGCTACAGGAATGGTTGGTGGGAACGGGAAGCAGAGCCCAGGGGATGCTTGGAGGCACCAGAGGAGACAAGAGGGAATATTGGGAGCGGGGATACGACCCCAGCCACCGGTGGGTGCCGGGGCAGAGCCGGCGGGGCAGAGGGGGGGATCAGAGTGCCCACGGCGTGCCCGGCCCCGCTGAGACTCCGTCCCCTGCCAGGCGTCACCTACTCGGACACGGTGAGCGCCACGGAGCCCTGCAAGCCCTGCACGCAGTGCGTGGGGCTGCAGAGCATGTCGGCGCCCTGCGTGGAGACGGACGACGCCGTGTGCCGCTGCGCCTACGGGTACTTCCAGGACGAGGCCAGCGGGGCCTGCCGGGAGTGCCGCGTGTGCGAGGTGGGGTTCGGGCTCATGTTCCCCTGCAAGGACTCGCAGGACACGGTGTGCGAGGAGTGCCCCGAGGGCACCTTCTCCAGCGAGGCCAACTTCGTGGACCCCTGCCTGCCCTGCACCACCTGCGAGGACAACGAGGTGCTGGTGAAGGAGTGCACGGCCGTGTCGGACGCCGAGTGCAGGGGTGAGGCTGCCTTTGCCGGGGGGGGATCACCGGGCTCACCGTGGTGCTCCCTGCCTCAGTTTCCCTCTGGGAGGTGGGGTGTGTCCGTGGCTCAGACGAGGGGGCCCCGGTGTCCAGCTGAGACCTCCTTCCCTCGGGAATTGCCACTTCTGACCCTCGCCTTGAGCCCTCATCCCTCTCCCAGAGCCCCCCACCAGGGTCTGGCCAGCCCTTCCCGGGGGCTGAGCTCCCCACAGGGTGTTGCTGTGTGGGGCCAGGGTGGCTTTTGGTGTCCAGGAACAGCGAGAGTTTCCCCAGCCTCAGGTGCTGTGCCCTCCCTCCATCAGGGAGGGAATGTGGCACTGGTGGGTTTCCAGTGGGAATTCACTGCCCTGAAAAGCCAGGGAACATCCAGCCCCACAGCCCAGAGTGCTTCAGGGCCTGGGAGGGTTTGGTGCCAAGGAGAAAGGGAGAGCACCATCCACCAGCAGCAGCCCCTGCTGTGCCAGCCCACACTGCCAGGCTGAGCACCACAGGGAGCACCAGGGCTGCTCCAGCTGGGAATGCCAGCGGATCCTTGGCAGCAGCAGCCGATTCCCTGCCCCGAGCCCGGCCAGGGAGAAAAGAGCTTTGTCCCGGGCGCTGCTGGGTCACAGCATGAGGGCAGCTGGGGCTGCTCCCCGGGAGGGGTCGAGTAAATGGAGCCACAAGTCTAGGAGCACAGGGCCAGCTTTGTTATCCGGGCACTGGGAGCGGCCACCGGAGCGGCGCTGCCATAGGGAAGGGGGGTCTGGCTGGGGCAGGGTGCCAGTCCCTGCTGTGACACTGGGACAGGGACCACGGTGGGAGGGCAGGGTGACAGGTCCCTGCTGTGACACTGGGACAGGGACCATGGTGGGAGGGCAGGGTGACAGGTCCCTGCTGTGACACTGGGACAGGGACCATGGTGGGAGAGCAGGGTGACAGTCCCTGCTGTGACACTGGGACAGGGACCATGGTGGGAGGGCAGGGTGACAGTCCCTGCTGTGACACTGGGACAGGGACCATGGTGGGAGAGCAGGGTGACAGGTCCCTGCTGTGACACCCTCTCCATCCGTGCCCGGCTGGCAGACATGGCTCAGCCCCGCAGGACTCGCTGTCTGTGGGCACAGGACGAGCCCCTGGTGCTGAACACGGGGGGCTGGGATGACACCCAGGGCAGGGTTGGGATGGGGCAGCCATAGGTGAGGGTGTTTCCCTGGGGCAGGACAGGACGGATCCCCTCTCCCCATGGGACACGCCTGGATGTGGCGGGAATGGGGTGACTCCCAGGCGGGGCTGGCAGGGTGTGGGTGCAGACAAGGGCCAGGAAAGGGGCAAGGCCAGGTTTTGGGAGGGGATGAACCCAGCTCTGTTGGCCTTACCCTGGTCCTGGTGCAGATGTTTGTGGATGGGAGGCAGCTGGGGCAGCTTCCCTGGATTTTGGGAGCAGCAGTGAGAGCCCTGGGACTCCACTGGGGGAAGAGCTGCAGGAGTTGAGCAAACCCAGGGCTGGGAAAGAGCTTGCACAGCCATGGCCACATCCAGCCCTCAGGGCAGGCATCAGCCAGGCACCCTCAGGGCGGGGGGCAGCTCTGGCCTGTGCTGGGGATGGGGATGGGGTGGAGTTGTCACCTCCACACGCCTCTGGGAGACCCCTGCTGATGTTGTCTGTCCTCATCTCCTTTCCCCTCCCAGGTCTCCACCCTCGCTGGACAACACACACCCCGCCCCTGGTGGGCTTTGAGAGCCCCGAGCCCGTCACCAGGGAGCCCTTCAGCACCGAGGTGCTGCCCAGCACCCTGGCAGACACGGGCACCACCGTCATGGGCAGCTCCCAGCCCGTCGTGAGCCGCGGCACCGCCGACAACCTCATCCCTGTCTACTGCTCCATCCTGGCCGCCGTGGTGGTGGGGCTGGTGGCCTACATCGCCTTCAAAAGGTACAGCAGGGCTCGAGGGGGTGGGAAACGGGCACTCTGTGTGTGACCCCCTTTGGGATGTCCTGCAGCCAGATCTGCCACCGACGAGCGAGGGAGGGAGGGAGGAAGGGAGGGAGAGAGGGACAAAGGAAGGGAGGGAGGGAGGAAGGGCACCAGGCCAGGTGGGTAGAGGTGGATTCCCAAAAATCCACGAGGAGACCAGCAGCTGAGGGAGCAAAGAGGCCGATGGCAGCAGGGTGGGGGCGGAGGAGCCCACCCTGCACCCTCCTCCCTGTCCCTGCTCGCCCTGGCACATGTCAGAGCCGATCACGCTCAGCAGCTCAGCCCTGGGCTTTGCACCTGGCCACGGGCAAGCCAGGGCTGGCTCGGTGGCTCCGTGGGCATCCCGGCATGGGGCACCCCCGGGGGAGATTTTTGCAGTGGATCCCTGTGGAAGGGGCCGGATCCTGAAAGGGGATCGGTGGAGTCGCCGTCCCTGGAAGCGTCCAGAGAACAAGCAGAGGTGGCACCGAGGGATGTGGCAGGATCTGTTCTGAGGCTGGACTTGACAATCCTGGAGGCCTTTCCTGACCTATTATTGTTGTGCCCCATGAAATTTTAGCTGAAATGTTAATGGCTCCATGGGAGCTTGGAGTCTGCTCAGCACCCGTAAATCCTGATTTAAACCAGCTGTCGGAGAAATGCTCCTCCCAGGGGAGGGGGGCGATCCCGGGGGACAATCCCAGGGGATGTCACCTCCCCGCCCCTCTCCCCCTCCCCAGGTGGAACAACTGCAAACAGAACAAGCAGGGGGCCAACAACCGCCCCGTGAACCAAACCCCTTCTCCGGAGGGGGAGAAGCTGCACAGTGACAGCGGCATCTCCGTGGACAGCCAGAGCCTCCACGACCAGCAGCCCCCCAGCCAGGGCACCCAGGGGCCAGGTAGGGCGGGGTTTGTAACTTCAGTAATGATTTCAAACCACCCTTCATTGCACTGCTTGTCAGAGACAGAGAGAGAGGAGAGAGAAAGGAAGAGTGAAGTGAAGTGAAGAGAGAAGGAAGGAGAAAAAACCCTCTGTCGCACCCAAAAATTAGATGAGGGTGTTGAGGGTAGGTGAAAAATGAAGTTAAACTGTAAACTATTCCAGCAATAACCTAAATCCAGGAAAAACCCCCAAGTTTGGGGTTTTTCATCCATGCTTTCAGTCATAAGTGGCTGAGCTTTGTTTTAAGCCCATGAGCAGGCCTAGAACAGCTAATTGGACTTTATAATGGTTTAAGCTGAGCTTAATTTTAACCCTGTGAGCAGGTCTATAACAACTGGTAGGACTTCTTAATGATTTAAGCCAATAAGTGAATTGTTTGCAAGGTGATGGGAAATAATGATATTTTTTCAGGGAGTCATCAGCCCAGCCGCTCAGATAAAAATGAACCAGTCCAGTCAGTCTTGGGAAGCTTTCCTTTTTTTATCAATATTCTTTACCCTTAAAAGAACATGGGAAGTTTTCCTTTGTTATCAGTATCCCTCAAAAGAGCTGGAGCTGCAGGGCAGGGGCACCCCTGGGGTGGGCAGGGGCACCCCAGGGTGGGTTTAACGCCTCTCCACCCTTCCCAGCACCCAGGGGAGACGGGAACCTGTACACGAGCCTTCCCCCCGGGAAGCAGGAGGAGGTGGAGAAGCTGCTGGGCAGCTCGGCCGAGGAGACGTGGCGGCAGCTGGCGGGGGAGCTGGGCTACAAGGAGGACCTCATTGACTCCTTCACGCGCGAGGAATCGCCCGCCCGGGCTCTGCTGGCCCACTGGTCCTCCAAGGAATCGGCCACCCTGGATGCCCTGCTGGCCGCCCTGCGCAAGATCCAGCGCGGGGACATCGCCGACAGCCTGGGCAGCGAGTCCACGGCCACCTCGCCCGTCTGAAGGGTGGCCCGGGGCGGCCCCGCGGGGTCCCCTCTCCCCGTGCCCCTCTCGCCCTTCCCCTCCCCGGCAGCGGCAGCCCCGGGGGGGAGGGCGGGGGGGCAGCGGGGCCTCCCCGGGCCCCCCCTGTTCGCAGCCCTGCGTGCCCTGAGCTCCCGCTCTCTGCGCTCCTGGTCTCGGTACCGGCCCCTCCCGGCGCCGCCTTCCCCTGGCAGCCCTTGAGGGGTTTTTTGGGGGGGCTCAGTCCCTCTCCACGCCCAGATCCCGTCTCCAGCCCTGTGAGGCTGGATGGACGGACAGACAGGCTGCATGGACGGACAGACCGTCCATGGGAGGGAGCAGCACGCTCTCAGCCCTCTCCTCTCTTCCCCTTCCAGCCCTTTCTCCCTGGGGCTCCAAGTTTTCCTTGGGGCTCCAAGTTCTCCTCTTCCTCCTGGGCCCAGCCTCTTTCCTGCTCCTCTAAAATCCAGCTGCTTCCCCTCTCCCCCCAAACAGCAGGCGAAGGGCAGGGCTGGAGGGAACTGGAGCTGCTGTAGCAGGATTTGGGGGCTGCTCCTATGAGGGGGGATCAGCAGCCTGAGCTACACTGTGAAATTTGGGGGGTGCTGCCCCCCTCCCCAAGCTCCATGGGGCTGCCAGTGTTTGGTCCTGGTGAGGAGCAGCTGGGACCACCCGGAGCAGATTTTTGGAGGGAGTCCTGCAGGGGCTGAAGGGGACACTGAAGCTCCCATGGACACAGTCCATGTGGGACACTGAAGGTCTAAAGGGCTGGAAAAAGTGCCTGCCTGCTGCAGGGACACGATAAAAGGGCTGTGCTCATCCTTCCCCACCCCATCCCCACGTCCCTGGCAAAGCCACCTTTTCTCGATTGCACTGCCCCTCCCGGCCCAGAGACCCCCTGCTTGTAAGGGCTCCTCCTCCTCCTCCAGCACTGTGCAGGGGGGCTCAGAAGCCCCCCTGGGGGTGGCTCAGCAGGTGCTGCCCACCCTCGTGCACCCCATGGGTGACCCCAACACCTCCGTGTGCCGGGACCCCTGGGAGGGGACAGCACTCACCACCTCCACCTCTCCAGAGCTGGGAGGGCAATTTTCCTTGGCATATCATCTGCCAGCCCACTCCTGGGTGATGCTGGAGAACCTGTTCCCCCAGGAGCTGCCACCAAGGTCCCGGGAGATGATCCCAACACAGCCATGGCCTCTTCCTTGCCTGGAGCACCGGGAGGGTTCCACAGAGGAAGGTTCCAGGGGAGCTGGTGCACAGCCCCTCCTTCGCCTCTGGATTCATCCAGAAACTCTTTCCTGAAGGCAGAAGGTGGTTTTCCTCCCCTCTTCAAGAGACTTGTAAATACTGTGGTGTTGTTTTACTCCCTGCTCAATGTTTGTACGTGTGACACGGGGTGACAACTCCCACCCCAGCCCTTCCCTCTTCCTCACAGCCTCTCCACCTCCAAGGGGAGCATTCCCAGCCCAAGCCTTTGGTCCCACCTTGTTTCTGGCCTTAAAGACTCAATGGGGAGCAGCAAAACACCCCAAAAATCACTGCAGCAGGTCCTTGAGAAACTGGGGAACGTGGAAGGATTTGGCTGCTCCCGGTGGATCTGCTGGGCAGGGAAGGAGAGCTCGGTGTCTTCCGAAGGATTGGGACCTGCATGGATAGGACTCGAGCACCCAGGTCCTTCAGAAGCTTCCTGGGAGTTCTTCAGGGGCTGAATCTGGATCTCCAGCATGGGATATTCCACACTTCCTGCCCTCGGGCAGCAGAGGAGCAAAGATCTCTCTGGAGGAACAGCCACTTCAGCCGAACCCGTGGTTGGAAACGGCCCTGGCAGGGCTGTGAGTCTCCCACCCGAGTCCCAAACCTCTCCCATCACTGAAATCCAAGGAAACTGCCCCAGATTTGCAACCCTGCTCTCAGTGGGTGACTCTGGCTCTGCAAACCCCCAGCTGGGGCTCCAGCTGCTTCCAGGGATCCATCCCGTGGGAGCCATTGCCAGGGACGCTTTGGGAGGAATTTTTATCATCAGGTTGTTTCCACTGGTCCCTTTTTTTTTTTTATTTTGGAAAAGTGGCTCAAATACGAACTGAGGGCGACTGGAACAAAGTGCCCACACCAAAACAAAACAAAGCAGAACAGACTGCCTGGTTCATCCTGACAACCCAACCCGGCCCTGCCTCTCCGGCCGGGAACGGCTCCTCTTCAGGACCACCTCAGGTTTTAATCGCCCACAGCGAAGGGATTTCCTCAGGGCTGAGGAAACCAGGAGACAAAAAAACTCAGCATCCAAAGAGAAGCCGGGGCGGGGAAGCCCCAGTTGCAGGAAATAAATGAAAATAAAATTAACAAACGAGAAAAAAACCCACAAAACAAGGAGGGAAAACCAAGCCAAAGCCGATGCTCGTCGGGTCCGTTCCGTGTCCGTTTCTGACGTTTCTGGTGTGCAAAGAGCGTTTTCTCCACCCACCCCTCTCTGTGATCCCAGGGCTGGTTTCTTAGGAAGTTTCTCGGTGCAAAGTCGCCGTTGTAGGAGGATTTCGGGGGGTTGGGGGTGGGTGTGAGCAGCATGAGGAGGGGGGTGATGCACGGGGTGGGGGGAGGTGTCCTTGTGTATCGTCAGATGCCAATAAAGAGCATCACTACGTCGGTGTGTCCTCAATTCTTCCTCCTCTCCCAATAACCTGGGTGTCCCTGATAAGGAATGGGCCCTCAGAGCCTTCTCGAGGGGCCTTTTTCCTTCTTTGCTCCCCTGTCCTCCTGTTTGAACCTTGTAAGCAGTGGGAATGTGCAGTTTGGTGTTATCTGCTGCAGGAGGGTTTGGCAGGAGCGTGGTGGGAGCTCCCTGTGGCTTATCCGGCTTTGCACAGCAGCATCCCAGGAAAAACCATGGAAAAGAGAGGGCAGCTTCCTCCTCCAGCCCCTCTGAGTCTCTCCAGCTGCTGTAAAAGAGCATTAAGAGGCTCAAATCCACTCATTTTGTTACATCTGCACCTATTTTTGCACCCAAAGTGCAGGATCGGCCTTCTGGGATCCCACAAGGAAATCCCAGTCCCAGGGAGATTTATTTAAGTGGGAACAAGTTTTTATGAGTCCAGGAAGGGCTTGGAGGGCTCAGCTCCGGGTAGGACAAGGGCCACAGGGCCACAGTGCTAAATAAGTTTCTGGTGCTAAATACTCACGTGGCAAATCTGGAGGGAAACCTCCCCCCCCCCCCATAGGAGGTTGGTTTTCATCCCAAAGCACTTCCAGCAGCTCCTGGCAGAGCGTGTGTGTCCCTGGGGAAGGTGGGACAAGGGATGAAGGAAGCTGGGACCTGCCAGGGCTGGTGTCGGAGCTGCTCTGCACGGGACTGGTGTGGGTTTGCACACAGAAGGATTTACCCAATATTTACACCCAGTATTTACACCCAGAGTATTTGCACATCCCAGTCTCCAAGACCCCAAAATTGGGGGCTCAGATGTAGCTGCCTTTATTTTTGGCTGCCCTGGGATGCTCTCCAGCAGGAGCCCTAATGAGGAGCAGAAAGAACATTCCCTTTCCTTTCCTCAGGCTCCCACACAGTCCTGCAGATAAACAAGGGAAAATAATTGCAATCAATCCATTAGGGCTTAATCTGCTTCCTCTTAATCCCCATCCTCCCCTGGGAAAGAGGCTGGAATGGAGAAAGGAGCAGAGCTGAGAGCAGGAGGTGAAGGGTTTCTGCCTGGGAAGGGAGTCTGGAGCTGGAGGGGGGGGATCATGAGCATCTTCTCCCCCCATCACCTTCCCTGCATCCCTGGTTGGAGCAGGAAAGGGAAGGAAGGAGCTTTGCAAGGTGGTCTTCATGTGTGGGATCAGCTGTGTGGGATCTGCTGATCCTTGGGGAGAATGATCTGATTTATGGGGAGTGAAGGAGGGGAAAAAAAAGAACAGTAAGATCTGGAAAGGAGCTTGATGTTTGCTTGGGCTGGTGAGCAGGGAAAAGGCCCTGGAAAACTTCCTTCCCCTCCTTTATGGGTGCCTGGGGAGGGAGGGAGCAGCCCGGGGCTGAATGTCACATCTGCTGCAGGGGCTCTGAGGGGCTCCCCGGGCCGGGGGCTGGCCCAGGGCTGAGGGGGGGCAACCACTGGCACGGGAGGACAGGGACAGATCCACGCTGGATCCACCGGGAAAAATCACCACTCTCCATGCCCAGGTCTCGGGTAACACCCCCCCCTCCCCGGTCACTGCGAAAAAGGAGAAACACCCCCCGAATTAAAACCCCCCCGAATTAAAACCCCACGCGGCCCCGGGATGCTTGTCACTCAACTCCCGGCCCCGGGGGAGCTTCCCTGGGCCGCGGGACGAGGCTGGGAAAGGAAAGCTGAGCTTCCAGCGGAGCAGCGCGGCTTTGGGAGCGCGACAGCAGCTCCCGGCCCGCGGCTGCAGCTGCCCGGCACTAATCCCACCTACACTTCTCGCCCCTCCATCTGTCCGCCCGCAGCAGCAGCCGAGCAAAACTCCGTGCGGGTCCCGCAGCGACCCGGCACAGACCTGGGGGAGCAGCCACAGGGACAGGGAAGTTTGGAGATGCTCCTGATCCCGGGGACGGCCCCCTGGAGCTGCCCCGGGCAGGACACGCGTGTCATCAGCCCCGGCATCACCGCCCCCCCCCCCCCCCCCGAGCTCCCCCGGGCGAAATCTGCCGCCCAGATGCCGGGGCCGCATTCCCAAATAATGGGAAGCAGGTTGGCGGCAGGGCCGGGAGCGCCGGGGCGGTGAAGGAGGGCCAGGACCGGGCACGGCTCGTCCCGGGGCTTCACCTGCTCTGAGCTCCTCACCCGAGGCTTTTCCAGCCCTGGGAAAACTGGGAGGAGCAGGAAAACAGGGATTAGCCGGCAGGACGAGGCGTGGCATTAATCCATCACGGCATCTCTGTGGATCAGGCTCGGGAAATGTGTCCGTGGCCCAAACATCGAGGAATTGGGGGTGCTGCTGAAGCATCCAGAGGCTCCAGCAGAAGCTGGGATTGTGGATAGGGCAGGGTAATCCTGGGCCAGGATAGGGGCAGGGTAAGCCTGGAGCAGGATAAACCCTCCAGCCAGGCAAGCTGAAGGATAATGGGGGAAAACACTCTGCTTTCTGTCAAAACACCAGCCTGGGGTGCAAACTGCTGCTGGCTGGGAACTCCAGGGACACTGAGGTAAAGCCTGGCTACACCTGGAGCTGGGAAAAGCCACCTGGGACTGAGCAGAGCTTTTGTTCTGCCACAGGCACAGCAAAGTGCCATCCTGGAACACGGGAAGGGAGCAGGGAGCCCCAGGAGTGTCCAAAGCCCTCTGGCTGAGGCATCCCAGCAGCTCCCTGGAAAGTCCTGTGAAGGTCTCCAAGCTCCACACGGCACCCAAGGCTGAAAAACTGCATGAGGAAACCTGCCAAAGGCTCATTTCCCTGCTCTTTTAATTATTTCCTTTATTTGAGTGTGAAAGGGGAAGGTGGGGGATGATTTACGGAGCCGGGTTGGTTTCCTTCCAAATGCAGCTGAAGACAAAAATCACTGAGAGCAGGAAAAAGCCTCGGAGGGGTCTGGAAGAATTGACTTTCTCCTGTTTCCAAGGGAGGATGGGAAAGATGAAGGAGGTTTTAATGTCGAGACAAACCAAAGATGAACTTCAGCCAGGACGGTGATGCTGCACAAGAGGCTCCCAGGGATCCTGGCTTTCCCTTTCCTGGGAAAAATTGCAGCCCTCAGGTGCAAAATGAGCCCGAGACCCAACCTGGAAGGACACGAAGAGGTTTTAATTCCCCCGTTCCAGTTCATCCCCCATGAGCTGGTGACTCATTTTCCCCACCTGAAAAGCAAAACAAAAGTAAATCCCCCTCAGTAAATCTGAGCCCTCAGGTTTGTTTATTACTCATTTTAAAATAAATATTTTAGTTTATTTTTTGTTTCTGCCTGCTGGGCATTGGAAACCTCTTTGTTTTAGAAACAAAGCACCCCCCCAAAAAAAATCAGAGTAAAATTTTCATGAGCTGCAGAGTGAGACTCTTCCCAACAGAGTGAGGGGAGTGCAGCCTCCGGTCCCAAATCCTGGGATTCAAAACTCCGGTGACCGTCAGCCAGGACTGGGGGCTGCTCTCTTTGCTTTGCTAAACTGCCAGGTTTTAGTCCTCAGGAATAGAGATTTCTGGTTTTCCAACTAGGGAGGGCGGGCTGGGAGCCAGGAGAGCTGTGGGAAGGCAGAAAACATCCTCCAGTTCCAATGCACCCACCCTGACCCTTCCTGGGACCTCCCTGCCCATCCCTGGGCACATCCTTGGCCCTGCCTTGGCTGCAGGAAGAGCCTGGTTTTACAGCCTGGCCACCAAAAATAAGCCAAATTTTGGGTTCAGGGGCCCAAATTTTGGGTTCAGGGGGTCACCGCCACGAGACCCTTGGAGAAAACCCCAGTTCTCACTGATGCTCCTCAAGCTTGGCGAGTGAAGAAGGACTGACTGAGGCCAGCGAGGTTTTTGCTCCCGAGCAGCAGCAAAGTCTCATCCCCAGCAGATCCAGCCTGTCTGAGCTCAAATCCATCCCACACAAACTCTCCCCTGTTCCCCTTGCGTGGCTCTGTGGCTGGAGGGGTTTTGTTCCATCTCTAATTGCTTCGGACTTGCTCTCCAGCCTGGAATAATCAGGCCTTTCTGGAGAGAGGCGTCGGCTCAGCCTGGAAAAGCCCCAAGGCCACTCACACACGACTGCAGGGTCAGAGAATCGGAGGCGTAAAACAGTTGCAGGTCTTGAGGGGGGGGATAAACCAGGCCAGCCTGAGCCTGAGCCAAATTGGGCTTTTCCAAAACAGCCCCAGGGCAGCAGCACCCCCTGCACGTGCCCAGAGCAGGCAGGGCACTGGTGTACCTCGAGCCCGGGCCAGAGGCACCAAAACGGCGTTTTTGGGCCAAAACTTGGGGTGAACCGAAGTACCTGTGGCTGGATTTTCTTTTTTTGGGGGGGAGGGACAGGCTGGATGGGGAAGTTTAAGGAATGAAGTTGTGGGAATGTTAGTGAGGAGGGGAACAAAGCCACCGGGTCCTGGTGGTGCCACCTGAGCCGGGCAGGGGACCCCAGACCCACAGAAAGGGGCCACTCTGTGCCCCTCAGGAGCCAAGCCCTGGGCTCAGGGGGCCTTCCAGATGTTGCCTCCCCTTCCCCTGCTTTGCTGCTCCCAGAACAACTGGAAGGACAATGAAAAGCCAGGAGAGCTCCGTGGATGCCACAGTCCCATGGGAGGACCCCCTTTTCCTAAGGGAGCCCGGATAAGGGCACACGGTGGGATGTGGGAAGTGGGGCTGGGACAACAGCACAGTCCTGCTCTCCTGGCTGGGGGACAAGGATTTGAGCCCCCCCAGCCGCTGCCCAGGGGGGTTTGGTCACAGCCACACACCAGGACTGCCCCCACACCCCAGGGAAGAGCTTCCAACCCACCCATTTCCTTCCCGAGAGCCTCAATTTTACACTCGGTGTAAAAGTGAAAGGATTGAACGTCTCTGACTCGGCCCGCGCCGAGAGATTGCTGGGAATTGCCTGTGCAACCAGATGGATTTGTTCCCTGCCTTGGAAAACACAAACACAAAACCCCAAAGACCCTTCCCCCCCCCAGTCCCAGCTTCCCACCCCCTCCCCTGCTCCTGCTTTTCCAGCCGCGGCCGCTGGTTCCAATTATCTCCGTGATTAACTTGCTTCGTTTTACAGGCGGCTCCTGCCGGGAGCCCCATTGCCACCCCGCTGTGGGGCTGGGGGTGACAATGCCGGGGGGACAGAGCCACGGGACACCCCGGGGGGCTGGAATTGCGGCACAGCCGCGCTCTGATCCCGCTGGGACACGGGACAAACCTGGGATGCGGAGCCGGGAGGTGCCGGCAGGAAACACCCGAGGGAAAGGGAGGAGAGAGGGGACAGAGGGAGATGGTGGATGGGGTCGGGAGAGGTCTGGAAAGGCAGGGTTTGGGGAGAGAGGAGGGAAAAGGGATGACCTGGTGCTGGGTTTGCCAACAGAGCTCAGTGAGAGGGAAGGTGGGAATGCCGAGGGGAGGAGAGGAGGGAGCAGCAGGTGACGGGTTTTCTCTCAGTCTCCCCCACAATCAGCCCCTACAAACCTGCTGCACCCGGGGCCGAGGGTCTCCCTGTCTCCCCTAAAACATCCAGACCCGGCTCCCATGGGAGCAGGATCGGTGGGCTGTGGATGAAGGGATCCATCCCAACCCTCCTCCCTCCCTCTCCACCTCCTGCCCTTCCACCGGCTCCAGGTGATGTTTGGGTTCACCCAAAAAGCTCTGCAAAGCCCAGAGGGGCTGCAAGGAGGGCATTTGGGGGTGATTTTGGGGGCATTTTGGGGCTGTTTTGGTCGGGTTTGGGATCCCGTCAATCCTATTGATTTTGGTTGATTTTAGCCTGTTTGAAGCTGATTTTTTGGGCCGATTTCTGCCACTTTCGGGTGTTCCCAGGGAAGCACTGTGGTGTCTCCAGCTGCCAGTGCTGCAAAGGGGGATTTGGGGCTGATTTGGGGATGATTATGGGGTGATTTAGAGCGACCTCCTTTGTCCCCTGCAAGGACCCTCGGGGGGAGCCCTGGGGATGCCCCACCCCAGCTCTGCCCCAGCCATAAATCCTGCCCCTGTTTGCAGCAGGCCTTGGGAGCTGATTTGATTCTAATTTCCTTCTTTTGAGTCAAGATTGAGCCTTTAATCCCCTCCAGCAAGCAGGTCCTGACCCTGCCACCCTCCTCCCTCTCCCCTTTTCCTTCCCGTTCCCCCTCCAGCCTCTGCCCAGCCTGGGCAGCCCAGATGGGGGTCCCCCAGCCCCGGGTGATGTGACCCCCCCTGCTCAGCCCAGGCAGGGTGATTGCAGCTCAGATTGCTGTGACAGCTCCTGGGATATCCCCCCCACGGGCTGGAAAACGGATGGGAAATGGATGGAGAATCCAAGCAGCAAAAAACCTCCCCCTTTGAGGGAGGACAGAGGGGTTTGGTTTGCAGCATCGTTAAGGGTGCCAGAAACCCGTAATGAGGGTCTGGGCTGCCCAGATTCCCTGCCCATCCCCACCTCCCCCAGACCCCAATCCCTGCTGGAACATCAGCCCCAGCTCTTGTGCTGAGGGGTTGCAGAGCCCGAGTGGAGAGGGAAAATGCTGAGCTGGGAGAAAAAGGGATGTTAGGAAATCACGGGGTGTTTGGCTCTGGCTCTGGCGATGGAGACCAAGCTCTGGGTGTGGGGGCTGGGTGCAGAGACCGGGAATTTTGGCCTAGAGGAACCCGTGGGTTGGAGCTGCAGAGCATCAGATCGAACCCAGGGGAGCCCGCGTTCCACCCCCCGCCATCCACAGACATCCCTGGGATCTGCAGGCGGAGCTGAGGGGTTTGGGACCCCAAGGGGGACTCGGGAGGATGGGGAAAGGGAGCCAAGGTGGGTCACCGGCCTTTCCACACCTCCCTGCTGCAATCCCGGCTGTAATCACCCCTTTGTCCGGATGAAAAGCGGGAAGATTGGGTTACCAGGTTACCAAATTACCCCCATCTCATCTCTCCTTCGCACTCGGTCCCTCCCCATCCCTGACCGGCTACAGTTACCCCCGGACAAAGGTGCTGGGGGTCCCCAGACGGGGCCCGCGGGGCTTTCATCTCTGAGATGAGAGCTGAGATAACCCCTGACCCCGCAGATGCCGCACAGACAGGATCAGAGCCGGCAGGTAAACACAGCTCAGCCCTTCGGAGAGTTCCCTTCTGCCTCTTTGCAGCTCAACCCGCCCCCTTCCAGGGGTGGAACAGCCCTGGGGCTCCAGCCCCAGCTGTTTCCCTTTGCCTGGTCCTTGCACAGCTTTTCATGGAATCCCAGGATGGTTTGGGTTGGGAGGGACCTTAAAGTTCATCCAGTTCCACGCAGGGACACCTTCCACTCTCCCAGGTTGCTCCAACCTGGCCTTGGACAGTCCAAGGGATGGGGCAGCCACAGCTTCCCTGGGAAATCCATCCCAGCCCCTCCCCACCCTCCCAGGGAAGGATTCCTGCCCAATATCCCACCTGACCCTGCTCTCTGGCAGTGGGAAGCCATTCCCTGTGTCCTGTGCTTCCCAAGCCGTGGATGTGAGGGGTGAAATGGGAGCTCCTTTGGCACGCTTTGCCAAGCAGCTCAAACCTGGGCAATCCTGGGAACACCCTGGGAATCCAGACAACGTCCCTGGGGTGGTTAAACACAGGTGAACCCCCCTGATGTCTCTCCAGTGCCCTCGAGCCCCAACTGAGCCCATCCTGTGGTCCCCTCAGCAGCCGGGAAGCACCCCTGATTGCAGCAGTGAGCCCAGAAGTGCCTCCCAGGCCTTGCACAGGCAGCCCCGGGTCAGTGCTCTGCCAGGGCGGAATGGAAAGCATTCCCTGGCCAGGACAGTGTTCCTTGGCTGTTGGGAAATGTTATTTCTTAGCACAGTTGGAGGCTCAGAGCAGGGGCCGGGGAGGGAAAAGGAGCGTCGGTGCAGCCGAGCTCTGATCCCGAGCCTTGTCCAAACCCAGCTCTGGTAACACTGCTCCTTCCTCAGGAGGAGAAGCAATGTTTGCTTGGGATGAGCGAGCTGGAAAGCTGGGAATTTCTGTGCTTCCCGGACCCTTGAGCAGCAGAGGAGTGGGAGACGTGGCAGGTCCCTGTGTGGGCAGTGCCTCCGGCGCTCCAGGCAAGGTGGGTTTGGGGCACTCCCAGTCTCATCCCGGTTGGAGATGGAGCCCTGCAGCATGGGATCAGTGCCTGGAAAGCATCTTTTTCCAGGGATGAGAGCTTTGAAGAGATCCAGGGGCTGGGGGACAGGGCAGAGGGGCAGCACCCGCAGCGCCGGCGCTTTTCAGCCCAGCCCTGACCCCGACACCGGCACTTTGTTCCCAGAGGAACCTGCAGCTCCTTTGAAGTCCCCTAAAATAAGGAGGCTTTCATGGGAAGGATAATCACTCTTCAGGAGAAGGAATCAAACAGCCTCTGGAGCATCTCTCCTGCAGGCAGGAGCAGTGTTGTGTCTGGCTCCCGTCACCTCCCGGTGTTCCCAAAACAGCCCCTCCTTTCCCATCGGGACAGGAAGCCATGAGAAGCAAATCAAAGCCTGAGCCTGCTCCAAACACGGATTCCTCTGGAATGCCAAGCCAGCCGAGGTTGTGAGCCTTTGGATAAACAAGAGCAGGAGAAAGTGCTTTTTAATTTCCCGAGTCGCACGAATTTTGGCATCAATTCACACGTGGCCTCCGACTCCCACAGCCTCGATGTCGGGGTTCGACCCCTCACTGGAAGGTTTTCATGGTAGGGGTGGTTTCAGCCTCCTCCCCCCACAGTGCTGCCGTGATTCCCAGACCTCCCTCACCACCAGCCACATCCCAAAAACTCGAACGCCTGGATTTGAATCACCAGTGGCTCCCGCGTGTTTAGCGGAGGAAGAACTCAAGGTGTGGCTTCCAAATCCCTCCCCAGCTCCTGGTCCTGCATCCTGGCAGAGCTGCTGACCTGGGAATTGCAGGGAAACCACCACATTTTGGCTCTGAAATGCTGGCTGGGAAGTGACACAGCCGAGGATCCAACACCCCAGAGGAATCCTGCCATTCCCACTCCCTCCCGTGCCCCTGCCAGGCTTCTCCCTGTGTTCCAGTGGCCACTGGAGCAGCAGCTGGGGCTGAGCAAAGCTCTGGCTGGCAGGGATGGTTGGGGAGATGCTCCAGCTCCTGCTGCCAAGGAGGATTTTGGCCAGGACATCAGGACACGGTGCCCCAGTTGTGGCAGGCCGGGGGCTGATGGCAGCTGTGGGTGCTTCCTTGTGCCAAGGCATGGGATGAAGCCTCATCCTGGATGAAACCTCAGCTGGAAACAGCAGGAAAAAACAAGAAGAAGGGATGAAATTCCCCATTTCTGCTGCCAGGACCTGGCACTGGGCTTGGATCCCCCCCAGGGTGTGAGGATGAGGAGGGACCTGAGAGCCCACTGAAAGGGTGGCTTCGTCCCCCAGGGACACTCGGGATGTTCCCAGGGAATGCTCCCAGCAAGCCCTGGAGCCGAGGGGGAGGCAAGAGCAGCACATCTGTCTGAGGGCAAAGAGCATCTGTCCCCGCTCCCCACGGAGCGTGTTCCCAGGGAACCACAGCCCCCTCCCCGCTTGGGAAGCGCCCCTGATCCAGCACAGCATTAAAAGCCAGCATTTTCACAAGATTCCCAGGCAGGAGGGGCGGGGGGGGAAATGGGGGATCCCCCCCCAAGGCCACGGGAACGTCGGAAACGTTCCCTTCCCCCCTTCCTTTTCCCATCTATTTGGAGAGAGCCGGGGGGGTAAAACCCTCCTGAGCCACCCCTGTCACGTTACAAACCTTCAGGCTTGGTGCTGGGATTTAGGGTTTGGGATTTAGGATTTTATTTAGGGCTTAGGCAGGGTGGGGAGAGCCCAAAGCCCGTCTGTGTGTGAGGAAAGGCGTCGTCACCGTGAAAACACGTGGGAGCGTTTTGTTCCTCCGTCGGGGGACAAAAATGCATTAAAGGATTATTATTATTAAGCAGGGGAATGACAAATAATCCACCTCTGAGGAATGTCCTAGTGAGAAACAGCTGTGGAGAGCAAGTATTTCCGTGAGGACCAGCAGCTGGCTGGGACAGACTGGCTTTGGGAGCCTCCGGGAGCAAAACAAGGGGAAAAAAGTGTCTTATCAAGGAAATATTTCGTCCTTCAGGTGACTCAGTTTTGCTCTTGGGCTGGATGACAGGCCCCAAAAATAGAAGCATTCAAAGGGTTTGCAGTGAATAAATAGAGAAGGGAGTTTTGGGGTCTGACTCCTGGCAGGGCAGCGTTGATCCCAGTGGGAATCTGCTCCGAGTCTTGTGCTCCAAACAAAGCCCAAACCACAGCGACTTTCACAGGGTTTTGTGTTTCTGCCACGGCCACAAAAGCAGCGGCTTGAAAAACGACCCCTGAGGTTTTCCTCTGGCTTGGGGGATCCGTCCCAGGCCCCTCTGACTCATCCCAGAGGATGAGAGGGAGCCATTATCCCTATTTTCAGGCTCGTGGCTCCCTTTCCTGATGGATGGGGTGCCCTTTCCTCCACACTGAGCCCTTCCATGGGCTCATCCCTGCTGCCACCACCCCTTGTCCTCTGCCCAGCCTTTCCCAGGGATCAATATGGGATCAATACCCGTCTAGTCAAGGGAGGAAAGGTGAACACATTGAAACACGCTCAGTAAACACCATCCACAGGGTGGGGAGAAGGGGGGGGCAAGGAATCATTGGAAAACAGCCCCTGGAAGAGGGAACAGGAGGGAGCTGCATCCAGTTTTTTTGCCGCCCAAAACCCGTCTCTGGTTTCCAAGTGGGAACTTGGAGAGGGCAGGAGACATCCCTGGGAAAGCTCAGCACTTGTCAGGCCCTGGAACTCCAGTCAGGGGGGTGGGAAAACTCCCCAGGTCCCCCCCGGAATTGTGCAAAAAAAGCAGCACAAGGAAAAGCCAAAAGGAGACGGGATTTGGGGGGAGAGTCTGAGAGTTGTTTTGGGGTGGGGATTGGATGGAAATTGCACAAAATGCTTCACTGCTCCAGAGCTGGATCCAGGCTTGACATAAAGGAGATTTTTTTTCCTGGATTTTACCTTTGTTTGGAGGGTGAGGAGGCAGGAAGGACAAAGCTCCTGGTGTGCAGGTGACATCCCCAAATCCCAAATCCAGTCCCTTTTTCCCACCAGCCCCTGAGGGATGAGGACGGAGAGGCAACAGCAGCCCCTGCACCCACCACATACCAAAATCTTGGGTTAATCCCACTTATTCAATCACAGAAAATCAGGGATCCCCACTCAAACCAGGATTAATTGGGCTGAGTGGGCAGAATGACAAATTGGATAAATTCCTCCTCCCAGTCCTGCTTAGGCCAGCAGGATTTCCAGTGGCATCCATTGATCTGGGACATTTATTCCCGAGGCACTTACAGGAAATCGTTGGGATCAGTTTAGGGCCGATTATCCCAGCAGGCACCACGAGCAGGGGAAGGGAAAACCTCCCTCCCTCTGATGCAGCCAGAGGAGAAACCTGGAAAAATGACAGTTCCTCCAGGCAGGACCCAGGGAACCTTCAAAGATCCCTCCAAAATTTCCAGCAAAGGGCTCAAATCTTCCAAACCAATAAACCACCATCACTGGGGGGCAGCCCGGGGTTCCCACCAGGAATCTTTGGCCTTGCTTCCCAATCCCACGGGAACTCCTTTGTGCCTGCACTGGAAGCAACATCAAATGTGACCTGGCTGAGCTGAGGGAGGGCAGGGATAGGTGGGATATTGGGAAGGAATTCCTCCACCTGGGAGGGTGGGGAGGGGCTGGGATGGATTTCCCAGAGCAGCCGTGGCTGCCCCATCCCTGGGAGTGTCCAAGGCCAGGTTGGACAGGGCTTGGAGCCACCTGGGACAGTGGAAGATGTCCCTGCCCAGTGGAATGAGATGGTTTTTAATGTCCCTTCCCACCCAAACCATTCCATGATCCCAGGATATCCCAGAGGAGGTGCTGACCCAAAGTTTGGCCCCACCAGCTCCAGCGGCTCCTGGAGAACAACCCGGAGCTGATCTGCTCCGTCCATCTGCGCTCCTGGAGCAGCACCACATGGATATCCCCTTCCCTCCTGGAAGGAATCCCGGCCCGGGGGTGGCAGGTAAATCCAGGGAACAGAACGGCTGGGAATGGCTGGTAGGTAAAGCACAACCTCAGCGTGCTGTGGGTCCTCAGAGGAGGAGGAGAACGTCCAGAACGTCCCTCCTGCCAGGACACGGACACGGACAATGTGGGAAAACGCTCAGCCCCGGCACCTGAGCTCCATCCAGGAGCGGGATGAGCTTCCTGCCGTTCCCAGGGAAGAGTTAACCCAGATGTCAGGAGGCAAAAGCAGGAGCTGCAATAAATCCTCCTGCCCCTGGGATGAGCATGGAAAAGGGAAAACCGCCCGAGGGGGCGAGGCCACACGTGCTTGGGGTGTGCCCTTTGCTGGGATACAACAGCCAGAAGCAGCCGCGGATCCCACACAGCCCCTGGAAAAATGAGAGTCCCTCTGGGATCGTTTGTTGCCACCGGCCATCCGAAAATCCTGAGGAGATGTGAAGGATAAATCCATATTCTGCCATCCCTTCCCTCCTTGCCCACCGGGATTTGTTTTCCTCTGTTCATTTATTTGTTTGTTTTGTTGGATAAAGATCCCCTGTGGGGAAAGGGGTGTGAAAACCAACCCCTCCACATATCCAGCGTCTCCTTGGAGCTACAAGGAGTGGGAATAAACCTTGGGAGAGAACTTGGAACAAACCTTGGAACGCACAAAGTTTGTTCTAAGAGGGGATAAAAGGGGATAAAAAGGGATAAAAGCTGACTGAGAAGAGTTTAACAAGGGATAATTTAATAAAACAAGGCAAACATGACCCGTACCGGGGTGGGATCTTTCACATCATATCCTGGATAAGCCCAGGGATGTTAAAGGGTTTTTTAGCACCTGGATCCCAAAAGCTTCCATGCAGAAGTGGATTTCCCAAGGCACTTTGGGAGCACTGAACAAGCCGAGCTCACCCCCCAGCAGGACCAGTTCACACTGGGATTGCAGCACTTCACACCTCGGGCTTGTCTTTGCACAGCACATCCAAGGACAGATCCCTGCTCCAGATCCCAGGGAATGAAGGGTCACCTGCAGGGAAAAAGCAGCTCCCAGGAGCTCTTTTCCACTGGTTTTAATTCCCATGGGGAAAACAGCCCTGGGCCAGAGCCTGGAGAGGAGGAGCTGCTGCTCTTCCTGAGCTGTCAGAGGTTGAGCCAAATGGATTCTGCCCCTGTGTCGTGGTTGTGGCTCCCCCCAGCACGGGGACAGCTGGATTTGGGACAGCTGGACAGGGCTGGGATGCCTGGATGGACCCACTGGGCTGTTCCAGCCGGGAGCTGCTCCCATCCACCCGCGTGGCATCGGAATTACCCGCAGTGCTCCCGGCTGGGAGGGCAGAGCGGGGGGATTCCAGCTTCAAAAGGAAGGATAAGCAGGAGGAACAACTGGCATCCTTCTCCCGGCTCCAGGGATGCCCGACTGTGTGGATAATGCTGCTAATTATGGAATGAAGGTGCTGGCAGCGCTCCCGGCCACCGGTGCTGCAGTTTGGGGGGCTGAGGTCACCCCAAAGCAGCTCTGGGCGAGGACCACCCAGTCCCACCATCCCTGTGGATGCCCAGACAGCCTCCAGGAATGACTTCCCAGCCAGAGCCAACCACCAGCAGCTCCCACAGGGTGTCTGGAAGCGGAGAGCATCCAATTAACAGGATAAAGAGCCCCCCGGAGCAGCTTGTCCCAAGCCTGCTCTGACAACAACCAGCACGGCGTGTGTGGAAGGGAAACATCCCACCCCAGAGCCAAGGAAAGCCAGGCCCCCCCAGTGACATCCTAATCTTCATCAGCAGGAGCTCAGCCCCTCCTCCAGGAGCCGTCCCGGGGTGGGAAGCGCAGCCAAAGCTCCGAGCGCTCCCGTGAACCCCCGGCTGCTCCACCAGCCGCCCCTGTCCCGTGGGATCCTCCCTGCTTGTTTTTGTAAGGCCGTTCCTCCTGCCCTGGCACAGCAGATTCCTTTTGGATTGGACCCTGGTTTTCTCTTGGAGGCCCTGGACGTGAACCCTGAGCGTTTAACTCGCCAGGTCCCTGGATGGGGACACTGTGTGGGCGAGAGGCTGAGCACGGAGGGCTGGGAATCCTATAAATAAATACCCTGGATTATTCCCTACCCCCTTGCTGCCCCTTTCCAGCATCCCTGCCTCCTGCATGCCTCATTGTTTGCTTCTCCTTCCCGATCCTGACCTCCTGAAGGCTCTGGGGCTCCCATCCTCCCCCAGCCCGTCCCGAGGCAGGAGCTCGGGGGGTCCGAGCGGTCCCGGGCACTTCGCCACCTCCGGGTGTTGTTCTTGGCCCGCGGGAAAAGGCAGGAGGGGAATCTGCCGCCCATGGAGAGCGGGTTTGGGGGCCTGGCTGATGGCAGGAGCAGGTTCTGGGAAGCAGAGAGGCTGCAATTCCAGAACATCTGGCTGGGAACAGCCGCAGCCACCCGGGCACGGTGGCCCAGTGCCAGCCCGGAGCAGCAGAGTGTTCCTGCAGCTCAGCCCGCTCCTTCCTCTGCCCCAAATCCACACCCTCCTGCCTCTCCCATCTCCCTGGGTCTGATTCCCACCATCCCGTGGATCAGCTCAGCCCCAGCCCTGGGGTGCAGCACAGTTTTCCCTCTCCCATTGCTCTCCCAACTGGCTGTTGGGAATCAGTTGGGCTCTGCTGGCAGAGCCAAGGGGTGGGTGTCCTCCCCATCCACCCTTTTCCTGGAAAACACTCGGCTCCCACAAGGAATCATTCAGCAAAAGGGCAGGGCTGTCCCTGGACACTTCCCCTGTCACACGATGCCAGGAGGAACCTCTCCCGTTATCCGGGCTGGCATCACAGTCTGTTATCCCAGGGGAACACCACATTCCACCCTGGAAACACCAGTGATCCCACCCTGCAATCCTTCCTTCTCCCAAATCCCCCATCCCTGGTGTCCATGGAGCTGGAATGGCGGGAGTGTGTGGAGAAGGATCCACCCCCGGGGCAGGCGGTGCCGGGACACTCATGCTGGGGGGCATTTCCAGACCCACCTATTCCCAAATGCTCTGGGGAAGGCAAGAGTGGAAAGCACCTCATTCCCCCCCACATTCCCAGGAAGGCCTTTTCAGCTGGGAAGGAAATAGCTGGATGTTGATCCACAGCAGCAGCCAAGCCCTAATGTTTGGCTCGGTGAGGGGGTCACGAGAGGAGCCCTGCTCGCCTTCCCGCAGCCAAGGGTGGTGAAATCCCAGGATCCAGCCAGGAACATGCAGGGCAGGAACCACAAGACCCTCATGGCCAAGCCAAGGTGCCCTGGGAGCCCCTCACCTCACCTGGGGACACACGAGGTGACCACAGGAACAAGGGGTGGCAGCTCCCAGCCAGCCAAAGCACCAGGAATCCAACCCTGCTTCCCACTCCAGACGGAGCAACGACTCCAGAGAAAGGATAAAGCCCTGGACTGAGGCGGACAGCTCATCCCAGCCCTCACCCCATCCCAGCCAGCCCTTGACTCACAGGCCCAAAGCCCTCAAAGGGCTCTTTGTCTCCCACCGGCATCAGCCGGGAGCAGGGAGAGGCACTGGGAATCCTGGGAGCCCCATGGAAGGAGCCACGTGCATCCAAGGGTGCTTTGAGCACCCAGGGGTGCTCTGGTGTCCCTCTCAAGGGGGTGGTGAAGCCCCAGGGCAGCTCAGCTTGAATCCCTCTGGAATGAGCTGCATCCAGGGGTCCACTCCCTGTGCACAGGAAGACAGAATTCCTTCCCAGAAGTTGTCTGGGAATTTAGCTGATAGCAGGAATTTTTGGGGTGCTGACTTTGGGGTGCTGATTTTTGGGTGGCTGTGCAGCCCAGACCCCCCCACCCCGAGCCAGCTCAGCCCAGCCCTGGATTTGGGATCCGATCCCTCCAAGGGAACCCGCCGGTCCCACAGCCCCAGCCTGGGATTTGTTTCATTGATCTTTGGATGAATTCCCGCAGATATTTCCACTTTCCCTGGGAGGTTTGGGGTTTTCCCCCCCTTTTCTCCACGGCTCTGGCATCAGCTGTGCTCTCCTAATGGGGACAGGGAGGAGGGGGAGCGGGGAAAGCAGCCGGAATCGGATTGCAGCCTTCACACACTTCCAGGCTTTTGGAGCCCTGTTTCCCACCAAGAAAGCTGGAAAACTCAATCTGTCAGGCCACCTAACCAGAAACACATGGATGCAGCTCTGAGGAATCCGAGAGGGATATCAGAGGGATCAAAGGGAGGGATAAATGACTGGAATGACCCACGGGAGAGGGTTGGGAAGAGCCAGCGCCGGGTGGGGATGTGGGGGACGTGGTGGAGATGTCACTCCAAGGGGAGAGGAAAGGTATTCAGAGCTGGCTGTGATCCAGAGGGGACAGGGCAGGTATTCCATGGTGTCCCCAGAGTATTCCAGGGCTCACACTCCATCAGCAGCCTGGGAAGGCTCCAAGCCGGGGGCGGCCGAGGGAGCGGAGCTGCTTCCGTCCCAGGGATCGGATTATCCAGGAAAAACCACCTGGGCCACGTGTTTTGGGCTTGTTTTGGGGGGGGTTGGGCAGGAAGGTTGGGAGAGATGTGCAGGATGAGGGTGGGGGGGCAGCCAGGTGGGGTTGGATCTGTGTGTTCCACCTGGATCCACATCCCGAGGTGCCACCCAGGGCTGGGCTTGGCTTTGGAGCAGCTCTGGAGCTCCACAGGAAAGGAAAGGAGGGAAAAAAGGGAAAAAAGGAAGGAGGGGAAAATATTGCAGGGGTTGCATGTGCCCCACCACCCCCTGGCTCTGCTCACCCCTGGCCCTCCAGCTGCCTCAGCCCTGCCCCAAAGCACCAAATCCAGCCCCAAAGCACCAAATCCAGCCCCAAAGCACCAAATCCAGCCCCAAAGACCAAATCCAGCCCCAAAGCACCAAATCCAGCCCCAAAGCACCAAATCCACCCCCAAAGCACCAAATCCACCCCCAAAGCACCAAATCCAGCCCCAAACACCAAATGCCCCCCCTGCCACCCGCCCTCCCAGCCCAGCCTGGTCCCTGGGGCAGCAGCTCCTGGGGGATGCTCAGGGCTCAGGAGCATCTCCGGGGCTGCTGCATCTCAGCTTTGTTTGTTCCAGGGTTTTGAGGGAATTCCTGCCTTTCCTGAGCCTCTGCTTTTCCCTGTGCTGTGCTTTTGCCATCCCTGCTCTGCCTGAGCAGCCTGGAAGGTCAGTGGGAGGAAAAGCAGCTCCTGCCAAGCCAGGAGGCTGCCAGACTGCTTTTCCTTGTGTATAATTCCCATTTTCCCTCGGAATTGAGCGGATTTTCTCTCTCCAAGCCCTTTTCCCACATCCCAGCCCTGTCAGGAGGGAGGCAGAGCGTGGAGCGCCGGGCGAGCTGGCGCTGACAGGCTCAGACTCCCCAGGGATCCCCCCAGATGGATCCGCTCTTGGAAAACCGTGCCTGGGATAATGATGTGGCTTTTCCTAATTGCTCCAGTGGCCGCATCCCAGGCGGTGGGGAGGGATCAGGGCCAGCCTGGAGCAGCTCCGTGTCCGTGGCCTCTGTGCCATCGGTGGAGCAGCAGGAAGGGAGGCATTCCTGGGAGTGGGAATTGAAGGCAGGGCTGTTTTATTCCTCCCAACCATCCCAAGATGAGCCTCGGTGGCTGTTGGGGGCTGTTCGCTCAGGGGACATCCCAGAGCACCCAAAACTGGAGTACATGAAGGTGGGGGAGGAGGAGGGACAGACACTGTGGGAGCAGGGACAGGACCAGGGAATGGCTGGAGCTGTGCCAGGGATGGGTTGGGCTGGATTTTGGGAAAGGTTCTTCCCCCAGAGGGTGGTGGGCACTGAACAGGCTCCCCAGGGAATGGGCACGGCCCGGAGGCTGCCAGAGCGTTTGGGGGTCGGGGTGACCCCCCAGGGACCCCCCAGCGTCCCCCTCGTGCTGGGGGGGGAAGCCCAGGATTTGCTTTCCCTGCCAGTGCCTGTTTATGCATTTTATCCCATTCCTGCCTGATGCAAAATCCAGCAGGAGCCCTTGGAGCAGGGACAGAGCTTTGTTCCCCCCAGGACCATTTCCAGCCTCTCTGCAGCGACTCCAGGAGAAGATTTCCCTGTCTTTTTTTATTATTAATATTCCTTTATTATCATTATCTTTTTATTCCATTCCAACCAGTGCCTGCCTGGCTGATTTTTATTTATTTTTGCTCTGCTTCAGGAACAGCCCCCCTGTCTGGGGGCTGGATTTGCTTCCCTTGTCCATCCCACCCCTCCGGATCAAAAGCTTTGGCACCAGGGGATGAACTGGGAGGTTCTGAGCTCCCCCCCCCCTAAAATTCCGGGGGGTCTCTGAAGGGCTAAACCCCCCCATCCCCGTGGCCGGGGCTGAGCTGCCGCGGGAGGCAGGAGAGGAGCAGCTCCTGCAGCCGGGTTGTGGTTTTTGAGGTTTCAGCGAGTTAAAGCAACAAATTGTCCATTTAAGTGGAAGCTGCACTGCAGCCCCGCCCCGGGGGACACCCCGAGCCGAAATCCGGGAGAGCAGCAGGAGAAAAATTAATTATTATTATTATTAGAGAAAATCCAGCACACTCCAAAGCTCTTCCCCTTCTCTTGGCAACTCCCTTTATTTTTATTTTTTTATTATGATTATTTGGCTCAGATTTTCCCATTCTTGCTTTTAAAGTGGAGGTGGGACAAAGATTTAGGGAGACAGGGACGGGGATGCTCTTCCAAGCCCCTTTCCAGGTGGGTTCTGCCCAAAGAAAAGCTGAATTAGGACTAAAAAATCTCAATTATTTTGCTATAAATGTGCCCTGTGAGATGATTAACCCCAGACCTGGGGAAGAATTTCTCCAGCCTAATTGGATTTGCTTTCCCTGTTTCTGCAGCTTTTTTGTGCTCCTGATTTCGTTATTTATAGAAAACATCTGTCAGAGGGTTGGCCAGGCCTGAGGTGGGAAATTTTGGTGATTTCTGGGCTCTACAAATCCAGGGAAAACCATCAGCTCTGCCAAAATAGTGGTGATCCCCCTAAATCCCTCCAGGGGGACGGATGTCAGGGGTGAGGGGATATCCCAGGGGCCTCCTTGTCCTCAGCAGCAACAGGGAAAAAAAACACAATTCCCTGAAAAAAAATAGATTTAGAAAAAATAGATTTTTTTTTTCAGTCCTGGCTGGAAAAAAAAAAAAAAAAAAAAGCCTTGCAGGAAGGCAGGAAATTTCCAGTCCTGTTGGGAGAAGCCAGGGATGGTTTTTCCAGGTAAAATTTTCCTGATGCTGACAGAGGCAGTTATTCCAGCTGTGATGAAGGCGGGTAATTAATCTCAGGGATGGAACAAGGGAGAGGTCAGGGCTTTAGAGACGCTCATTGTCCCCATCCCTGCCCACCTTTGGGAAGCTTTTCCTCGTCTTTCCTCCTTCCAGGGAGCCTGGGCTGGAGGGGTTTGGAGCCCTGGCAGCAGCACTGACAAATTCCAGCGGGAATTTCTGCCTTTCCAAGGAGGCTGAGGAGGGTCTGGGCCCAGCTGGGACAACCCCGCTGCAAATCCCTGGATTCGAACCCAGGATGTTCTGGGTGGGAAAGGGGAGGGGACTGAGCCGGGCGGTGGAGGGGTGAGGGAACGGGACAAACAGGTTATTTTGGGATTGAGAACCCCTTTCCTGCCCACTTCCACAAAGAAAAGGTGTTTGCTGCCCCAGCTCCTGGCTCTGGCCTGGCCAGCCCTGTCCTCAGGCGGGATATCCTTGGATTTCCTGCCTTTCCCCGTTCCTGACTGCGACACTTTGAGCTGCTCCCACGGTTCTCCTGCTCCTGGGGGGTCCTTGGGCTGTGCTGGCCGAGCGTGTCCCACCTCTGGGTGCTCCCCACACCCCCATCCCACAGTGCTCCCTCAAACCCCCAACCCTGCCCGTCTTTCATTCCGTGTTTCCTCTCGCTTCGAGGTTTTCCTGCCCCCTGGGGCTGGGCAGAGATTTCCAGGTTTCTGTGTGAGAGTTACTGAGGAACCTGGGAAGGAGCAGACACACATAAATAACTGACAAGGAATTTCTTATCCCTCCTTTCCGCTCGTTATCTGGATTTTCTGCTTGTTCTGTGCCTGTGAGTCCCTTTGCTCCCCGTCCATCCGGGGTGTTTTACCCCTCCACAACACTGGGATTATTTCTGTTATCCCGTGGTCCTGCTGGGATGTGGTGGGTGAGCCAGGACAGGGCTGTGTCCCTACCCTGGGGTTGTGTCACCTCCTGCACAGGCCCTGCTGCCCCGTGGGGGGATTTCCTGGTGAATTAAACCCTTTTTTTGGAGAAAAATCCTGCCCTTTAGGCCCAAAACTCAGGGAAGGGCTGCTCGGGGCTCCAAGCCTCGTCTCCACACAAACACTCCTTGGGCAGGGCTTTGTTTTCCTTGGGATCCATCTTTTCCCAGGGAAGAGACTCCAGTTGCCTCTCTGGTTTGTGAAATGATGTTCAGCCTCGGAGGGTGGGAAGGGAAATGGGAGCTGCCCATCCCCATTGGGGTTAAAACCACCGGGCCCCTCTCCCTGGGGGCATCCAGCCCTGCCAGCCCTCTCCCAGTGCCCAGATCCCACAGGGAATCCTTTTCCAAACCTCCCAGAGCAGAGGAATTCTTTCCTCCCCTGTTTGATCTGAGAAAAACCAACACAGAGAAACCCGAAGGGAGATGGGGATGAAAAAAACCATCCAACCCTTCACAGCACAGCAAAAAGGGACGTATTTATCGTTGTTCATCCCAAATTTTCCTCAGATAAACACGATTTTGCTTGTCTAGGCCATAAATAACGGGCTGGAAGGTGGGTTTGGGGCTCCCAGCCCAGCGGGATTTGGGGATCCTGCTCCTGCAGCCCCGGACAGGGATTCCCAGAGCAGCTCCCTGCTTCCCTCTGCAGTCGCTCTGCAGAAGGGCTCCTTGGGATCAGCCTTTTCCACCTCCTCCCAGCCTCTTCCCAAGGCAAGATTTCCTCCCAGTCCTTCCCCAGCAAAGGCAAAACCAAACTGGTCATTGGAGGCACCTGCTTTGTGAATCCCAGGAAAATGGATCTCACCTGGCTGGGAACGTCCAGCTGGAGCCAGGGAAGGGCTGAGCAGAGCCAGGGGTGGGTCCACCAGCCTCCCATCTGGCAGCTCAACATGAATGAGGATTTTAGGACAACATCCCTTTTGTACAAATTTATACAAAACCTGGAGCTGCTTTATGTGCAGGAGCAGCAGGAGATGCACAGGCAAACACAGGGATATTTTGGGATGAAATTCCTTTGTTTTGCTGCCTGGCACCCCCAGGAATCTGCTTTTCCCCCCCAGCTTTGC
The DNA here is from genome assembly GCA_035041135.1 of Platyrinchus mystaceus. Lineage (NCBI taxonomy): Eukaryota > Metazoa > Chordata > Aves > Passeriformes > Tyrannidae > Platyrinchus > Platyrinchus mystaceus. The sequence continues at coordinate 623,367 of JAWWLV010000087.1, forward strand.
TCCTGAGCCCCTAAACTCAAATCAGCCAGGAACAACTGTATTTCCCAGGCTGGAAAAAACCCCCTTTTGCTCTGGGAGAGCCAAGGCTGAACTAACCGTGTTTTCCTGTATTCCTGGGGGCCAACGGCTTCCACCTGCTCCCTGTGTGCTGGGAGCTCATCCCTCCACCCCAGCCCAGCCCAGGAAGGCTGAGCAGAACCAGCAGCTCCTGGAAAAGAGGCAGGAGACAGAGCAGGGAACTGCAGCTCAGTGGAGCTGGGGACAAAATCACCTTGGGCTGTTGGGCTGCAAAATGCAAATAAGGATCGCAGCCTCCTCCTCCTCCTCCTCCTTCTCCTGCCCGGAGTTCCTGGGAGAGGGACAGGCTCATCCGGGGCTGGATGTCCCTCTGAATCAACCCCTGAATTCCTTCCCTCCCTGCCCTCCAGGGCCGGGCTTCTCCCTCTCCCTGTGCTCCCCTGCTGCCTTAAATCTCTGCACGAGCCTCTCCCTGACCTCCTGAGCTCGGCTGTCTCTCCCAGAACATCTTCACTCTCAGGGATGGTGTTTTTGGGGGGGATTTTGGCACTCAGAGCCTTTCCCTCCAGCTGCTCCAGCTCTGCAGGAGCAGAGGGGGTTTGTGGGGCATCAGCTGCACCAGGTACCTCCTTCAGGCTGCTTTTCTCCTCCCCAGCACCAGAGGATTAGTGATGAACCTTCAAGGGACCTGCCTGGCATCCCACAAAAGCCTCCAGGACCCCATGGAATGTGTCATGGATGTCTGTGGCGTGTTCCCTGGGGAAGATCATGGAATCCTGGGATGGTTTGGGCAGGAAGGGACCTTAAAGGTCCAGTCCCACCCCCTGCCATGGGCAGGGACACCTTCCACCACCCCAGGGTGCTCCAACCTGGCCTGGGACACTTCCAGGGATGAGGCAAGATTCCCAGAGCATTGTGCCATGGATAACTGCAAATCCCTGTTCCCCCCCTCCCATCTCGGGGCACTGCAGCTTTTCTGCTTAAATTAAATGCCCCTTTCCCAGCTGTTTTTGTCCTTTCCTAATCTCCTTCTACCCCTAATTCTGCCAAGTTTTTCCCACCTCGTGGGGAAAAAAAATGCTCCCAAAAATCAGACCCGTCAATAAAAAGCTGCATTGATGTTTGCCAGCCCCTCTCCCTTCCCCATTTCCCTCCTTCCCATCCTCAGCATCCCGCGGTTTCCCGGCAGAGCTGAGCCCCCCCAGCACCCCCGGCCTCGGCCCATCTTCCCAGCGCAGGGTCCCACTAGAGGGCAACAGAAAACCAGGAAAGCAACGCTGGGAAAGGGCCTGGCAGCACCACCGAGGCTCCTTTCGGTTCAGCTTCCAGAGAAATGACTCCTAAAAAATCCAGCTCAGGTGCTTCCCTGTGCCCCGAGGCGGGATCTGTGTCCCCCCCGGGAGAGGGGCCGAGTCCTCCACCCCCCAAAAACAACCTGGGCAGGTGAAGGTGTCCCTGCCCATGGAACGAGATGAGCTTTGAGGTCCTCCCAACACAAACCATTCCAGGAATCCATGAAAACCAGCCCCTGCTCGCTGCCCTGGCAGGAGTATCCTTCCCAGGGAGCCGAATTCCCTGGATCTGGGGCAAAAAAGAGCTTTCCCAAAGCTCCAGAAACAGGTGGATGAGCAAAGCCAGAGCCAAACCCTCGTCCCATCCTCAACAGCCACATGGAGAAAGACCAGGATGACCTTTCCAATGCCACCTGCATCCCAACCCAGGCAAACTCAGCAGGAGAAGGAGTTTCTGGAAGTGCAGGAAGCAGCACCTGGACATCCCATCGCCCCCTCCCACCCCGATCCCACCTGGCTGTACAGCACCGGGATCGAATTCCCAGTGTTTGTCCCGAAACGCCGGCCCAGGATGGTTTTATTTCCCCCTGCCAAGGTGGAGGGAGGGAAACTTGGCCTGAACAGAGTGCCGGGATGGGCTGCGAGGGCCGGGACACGTCCCGGGGTTGGGCCGGAGGAGACAGGAGGATGATCCCATCTCCGTCCCGGGAAATGGGAAGCGCCAGCCCCGCTCTCACCACACGGGCTATTTCAGGAGCTCCAGAGGGAGCCGTAGCAGCAGCAGCCGAACGAGAGCAGCTCCTAAATCAGCCCTTCTTTATGCCGCTCCATCCGCAGCTCCCTCCCAGCGCCAGGAGAGCCAGAGAGTCGCATTAAATCATTTTTATCCCTCGTTCTCCCTCCTTGTCCCGAGCCGTGCTGACCTCAGCTCAGCCCTGGAGTCACGAGGAGCCAAATGGGAGCTGCAGAGCTGCTCCTAAAATATTTCCCCATCCCAGAGCCAGCCTGGGAATGGATGGGATGCACCCAGCACTGGGAATGGGAGGGGGGTGCAGACCCATCCACGTGGCTCTGGGATGGCTTTTAAGGAGATCAGAGCCTGGAGTGATTGAAAAGCAGGTGATGGCAGAGGCATTTGGAAGTTTTACGAGGATCTTTTATGGAAATCACAGGAGTTTGGGACGTGCAGCCCGTTAAAGGCGCCCGGCGCCGCCGGGGCCAGCCCAGCGTTAGTGCCTCCATATATCCTCCAACGCCGCCTTCCCACGGCTTTTAGGGGGCTCCAGGGCCTTTCCAGAGCTGCTCTTGGATGAATATGCTGGAGTTTAACAGCCCTGGCTAGCAGGGAGCTCATTTTTGAGGGATTCATCCCTCCCTTGGAGGAGGGAACGCGGCTCTCCAGGCTCCGCGCTCTCTGTTGGCATCACGGAGGTGTCTCAGGACTGTGGAATCATAACAGTGGGAAAAGACCTCCAAGCTCCAGCCCTGATAACACCATTCCCACTAAAACACATCATGAAGGGCCGTGTCCACTTGCCTTCCCGTGTCCCCAAATGCCACCGTTCCAGGGCAGGAGCCATCGACACAACAGTGTTCAGAGTTCAACAGTGAGGAAAACCGGATCCAGTCCCCAGTTGGTTCCAGTGGCTCCTGCCCAAGAGGGTTTTTCCAGCCTGACCCAGCTTTCCCACAAACCCAGAGGCACCCACCTTTCCTCCCCTCCCCAAAACTCCGTGTCTAGCCCCACAGTCCCAGTGGGAATCTGGCCTGGTTTGCCCAGTGCAGGGGGGAGCACTGAGGGCATGGGGGCACCAACAACGGGCCATTTCCCTGGATTTTGTCCCATCTTCAGCATCATTGCATCATTGCATGATGTGGCATTTCCAAAGGAGCTCAGGGAAAGGGGGGGATATGAAAAGGATATGGAGAGGAAAGAAAAGGGATGTGAAGAAGAGGAATTGTCTCTCCTAAGGGTGAAAAAATACCAGATTTAATTCTAGTCCTGCCCAGGGCAAGTTCCTCGTCCTGCTGAAAGATGAGAGAAGGATAAACCCCACCCCTGCAATCCCAAGCCGGTGGCTCTTATGTCCTTTTTAGGGGCAATGCTCCCTGACATCCCTTTAATTCTGGGATATACTAAGAGACCAAACCACTTGGGGGAACAGGGGCTGCATTTCCTCTTTTGTGTTTTCCCAAGCTGAGGAGGAGCAGAGCCCTGGCACAGGGGGATTTGTCACCCCTGCCATGCAGAGGGAAGGGGGAAATGTGGTTGCCCAGCCTGGCACGTGTGTGTCCATAAACACAAAATCCTAAATAAACTCCAAATAAACTTCCTACCCAGCCTGGTCCTCCTGCAGAGGAGATGCTGGACCCTCCAGGGAGGAGGGAAAAGCTCCATTTCATCCATTTCAAGACCCCAAAGTTATAAGAGGGTGGAAATATCCCAATTTTCTTTATTTTCAAGGCTTTGAAGGGCCAGGGAATCAATCATGGGATCATTTTGGTTGGAAATGACCCCCAGGATCATCAAAGCCTTTTGCCTTTTCCTGATGGCTGGATGGGAGGGAATGGGATGGGGCAGAGCTGGTCCCTGGGGCGGGGGGTGATGGTGAGACACAGCAGCTCCCCGGGTCAGAGCCCCCCGCGGGTCCCCCCCTTGTCCCCCTATCCCGGTTCTCTCCCTTCGTGCCACTTCCCCTCCACCAGCCCGGCATGTTCCTCTCCAGGGAGCCACGGGGGTTTCTACACCCCATCCCAGAGCCCTCTGAGCCCCCCCGAGCCCCTCCCGGGGGGTTTCCCGGGCCGCGGGCAGCAAAGGGTTATCCCGGAGGTGCTCCCGACACCTGGAAGGGGAGGGAGGGAACGAGGAGGGGATGGAGCGAGGAGGGGACGGAGCGGAGTTTCACTGACACTCCGACAGGGCTGCGAGGAGCAGGCGGAGGAGCAGAGGGGCAGGGAGGGGGCAAAAAGAGGGGCGGGGAGGGGGCAAAAAGAGGGGTAGAGAGGGGGCAAAAAGAGGGGCAGGGAGGGGGCAAAAAGAGGGGTAGGGAGGGGGCAAAAAGAGGGGCGCGGAGCAATCAGGGGGACAGGCAGGGGAGCAACAATCGGAGGCAGACGGAGGGGACAGAGGGGCAGGAAAGGGGGACAAGCAGAGGGGCAGGGGAGCAGGCAGAGAGGCAGAGGGGCAGGGAGAGGGGTCGGAAGGGGGGCAAGGAGGCAGAAGGACAAGCAGGGGCGGCAGCAGGTGAAGCCGCCTCCCGCCGCCCGGACCCGGCACAACGGGGCGGGAGCTGCCGGAGCCACCATGGGCCGGGGGGGGCCGTAGGAAGGCGCTGGCACGGGGGGACACCCCCTGCCCCTCGCTGACGTCCCTCGCTTAAAAAGAAGGGAGGGAAAATAAAAAAAAAAATAAAATAAAAGCCGCAAAACGCACCCGAACCCTCCGCAAATTCGGAGCCACGGACAAGGCGGCAGCACCGGCTGGAAAATGCATCTTCCTCGGAGCTGCGTCCTCCTCCTCATCCAGGGGAGCATCTCGCTGCTGGTGAGCGCTGGGGAGGGGAAGGGAAAAGGGGGCTGCAGGGGCCGGGGGGTCGCGTTTCCAAAGGGACGAGGGTTGCTGACAGCCGGCACCAATTCCCAAATACATTCGTTCATCCCTCCCCACCCCCTGGACAAAACAAGCGTCCCAAAACTTCTGCTATTTGGCAGCGGGTGCCGGACAGGACTGGCGAGAAGAAACCCCCTGATCACCCCAAAAATCTGCACCCCCGCCCCCCAGCACAGCAGTCCTGGCACAGCTGCTGGGGGGCAGCTCGCCCACCCCAAGGGGGTCCGGGCTGGGGCAGAGCGGGGGGCACAGGCCGGCTCCGATCTCTGTTTCCTCTGCTTCCTCTGCTTCCCTTTCCTCTGCTTCCTCTGCCTCCCGCTGCCTCCTCTGCCAGGGCAGCCCGGGGAATCACCCCGGCGTCTGTTCGGCCCCCCAGCACCGAGCCCAGCGGGTGCAGCACCTCCCTCCTGCCCAGGCCCCCCCAGCAGCCCCCCCAGCCCCTGGCTGGGGTTATTTTGGGGTCCCATCCGGTGGCAGGAGCGGAGTTTGCAGAGGAGCCCTTGGAGGCAAAGGGCATCTCCCTGGTGAGGACTCTTTGCTGTCCCCTGTTCTGCCCCACTGCTCCAGCTCCGGGTGTCCCCAGCCCGTGGCAGGTTTGGAGGTGGGAAGAGGGGCCGTGGGATGTGCTGGGTGGGTGTGAAGGTCACCAGGTGGGCACCCTCCCCTTGGCATCCCCCCCAGCACCCTCTCCCCAGTGTCCCCAGGGTTCCTCTGCCCTGAGGTGCCACGGCCGGGCTGCACCAGCCACGAGCAAACTGGCCCCGTTCCAGCTCCTTCCACCCATTCCTGAGCATCCCTGAGAGAACGAGGGCAGGGAAGGGCTGCTGCCAGAAGGGAAATATGGAACAGGGAGAGAACAGAGAGGGAAGGGAAGCAAGGATGAGGAAGAGGAGGGCTGGGGAAAGGGATGGTGACCCCGGTGACTCGTCCCCTTCTCACGCTCCTCCATCGCTGTGTCCAGGTGCTCTGTGGTCCGGAGGATCCCGGGAAAGGTGCGGAGCAGCGGGAAGCTCAGAGCCAGGAGAGAGCCCCAGCGCAGAAGATGAGGGAGCTGCTCTCCCCAAAGCCCCTCCTGGCCCCAACCCTCCTGCAGAACACGACCCTCCTGGAGCTGGCGAGCGGCTCCCGGCAGCTGTGGGATATCCTGGAGAACCTGTCGGGGCGGGAGCAGCCTCCACAGCCCAGGGCACAGAGGGACTTGGGGCCGGGCCCGGGCAAGCTCAAGAAGATTTTTGGCTGGGGAGATTTCTACTCCAACATCAAGACGGTGAAGCTGAACCTGCTGATCACCGGCAAGGTGGTGGATCACGGCAACGGCACCATCAACGTGTTCTTCCAGCACAACTCCACCGGGCAGGGCAACATCTCCGTCAGCCTCGTGCCGCCCACCAAGGCCGTGGAGTTCGACCTGGAGCAGCAGATCTTCATCGAGGCCAAGGAGTCCAAGATCTTCAACTGCCGTGTGGAGCACGAGAAGGTGGATCGCGCCAGGAAGACCTCGCTGTGCACCTACGACCCGGCCAAGACCTGCTCGCAGGAGCACACGCGCAGCCACGTGTCCTGGGCCTGCTCCAAGCCCTTCAAGGTCATCTGCATCTACATCACCTTCTACAGCACGGACTACAGGCTGGTGCAGAAGGTGTGTCCCGACTACAACTACCACAGCGACGTTCCCTACTTCCCATCGGGGTGACGCCGCCCGGGGTGTCCGTGGGGACAGGCGGGGTCTGGGGGGCGGGGGGAGGGATGGGGGTGGTTTTATGGGCAAGGACGGTCCCCAGAAACCAGAAGAGCAGAAGGAAGAGGAAAGTTTTCCATCTCTCCCGATGTCAAAGGCTCAGCCTGGCCTGGATCCGTGGTCTTTGGAGACACGAAGGCAAGGGCTGAATTTACGAGATGGAAAGTGGGACAGGAAGCCACGAGCAGGACTTGAGTTCCTCGGTGCAATAAGGGATGGTTTGCCCGGATCTGGGCCAACGTGGTCCCAAAGGGTCGGTGCCCCCAGGCCAAGGGGGCTCCAGAGGGAGGGTCACACTTGGAGCAGAGGGAAGAGAGACCTCAGGGGGGGACAAAGGCACCACTGGAGCCACCTCATCTCCCCCTGGCCCAGTTCTGCAGCAGCAGGAGCTGGGGATGAGTTTCCCACCACCTTGGTGGTTTTCCCAGCACCTTGGGGTGCAGAGGGCTGTTGGGATGGACACAGGGAGCCAGGATGGGTGGGAAGGACCATCCTGTGGTGCCACCCCAGCCCCGCTCACCCCGGGGGTTCCGGGGACTTGGAACTGGCTTCCTGGGCAGAGAAGTCCTGCAGGAGCCTGTCAGGGCTGCTGACAAAAGGTGTGATTCATGTGGCTCCCCTGGTGCTCTGATTCATGTGTTTTCCCTCCATCTCCTCTGTGTCCAATCCTGCCGGCTCCCCCTGCCCAGATCTGACCCCACGGAGCAGGGGGTGGGCTGGAGCTCTGGGAGCAGGATGGAATCCACTCTGGAGGAAAAGAAACTCCTCCCATGCTGACCTGGAGAGAGGGAATAAAATCTTCCTGGTGGCACCGGGGCAGGTCAAGTGTTTTTACTGGAAATGATCCATGTCCTCGGGGGAGCAGGAGAATGAACCGGTGGGGTTGGGAATGAGGCAGTGCCGTGATCCCTGTCCAAATCCAGCTCCATCCTGGTCCTTCCAGGAACAGGGAATTGGGTCCAGCTCTGGGGGCTGCCTGGACTTGGACTATCACCTGGATATTTGGCTGCTGTTGCTTGTGCAGGTGCTTGTTCTGCACCTCTGATGGGTATTCCCAACCTCCTCCCCTTCCCAGGGATCCAAAGTCCAGGCTCCCACCCATGGGGGTATTGCCAACCTCTTATCCTTCCCCAGACATCCAAACCTCAGTCTCCCACTTTTTTTGGCACATTTCCTCCTACAGAAAAGACCAAAAAATAGCTGCTTCCCCCCCACTTCCCTTTCCCCCCAAACTCCCATGTCCAGGAGCAGGAGACCAAAAACCCCCTGGATGCCCCCACAGAATTCCAGGACGGGTGTTACCCCAAGAACAGGTTTTATGCTCCAGCCTTCCCAGATTAAGTTCTTTCACCACAGCTCAGGGAGGTTTCCTGGCTGCTGGCAGAGCTTCAGGAGGTGCAACTCCTACAGCAAGACAGGAGCTGGTTCCAGAATCCACAGAGCCTTTTAGTGCCATAATCAATGAGAGGACTTTTCCTGCAGAGGATTAAAAAAGCCTTGGGAAGGTATTTGCAGAAATAACAGGAGCAACACTTGGATTGGGGAGCGGGGAGGGGACCCCACCAGGAGGTACCTCAGTAAATATGATCCCCCCCAAAGGTTCCCACTTGGCTTTAAGGAAGGAAACACAAAAAGCCCCTTTCTGGCAGCACAAACAAAACCACAGCCCCACACACACACAAAAGTTGCTCATTTGGAGAAATTCCAGACAATTGCCAGTGGAAGAAACGCTGGGAGCCGGCGGGAACCAGGATACAAAGGATGCTCCACTGTCAAAACTGATGTGGCAGCTGCAGTTACTAAGGAGACCAGGACGGGCCATTATTCGGGCTTGGGAGAAGAGGATTCCTGCGAAAAGAGTCGTAACCCGTGCTCAGGGAACAGGATTTCACCGAGCTGGAGCACAAACAAGACAAGAGGGAAAAATCCTCGCCCTGGAATCCACTGAACCTCCCCCTTCCCTCGCCCTGACCTGCAAGGGAAAGGGGCTGCACCAACTCTTTGGGAAAATTCCCTTTGCTAGAGGTGAAGTCGAGGGGTGTTTGAGTGGTTTGGGTTGTACCTGTTTGCTCTGTGGGGTGTTCCCAAGCTGGGCAGTGTGGTGGGAGTCGGCCGTGGAGTTGGTTCTGCTTCCCGGGTGGAATTCAATCCCTTCCCTGCCTCTGCTGCAGTAACACAACGATCTGAGCTTTCACTCCTCTCCCCATTAGCAGAGGGACAGAAAATGGATTTGGGGGTGGGAGGGGCTCAGATTTACCCAAGTGAAGCTCCAGGAGCTGCAAAGGTCCCTCCAAATGACGTGGTGTCTAACGAGCAGACTTCCAGCCCCTCCGTGACTCCAGGGTTCAGCCAAGTGCCACGGGAGGATTCCCAGGCATTTTGGCAATTAGAGCCTCTCTCCGTGTCTAAAATGCAGCCCCTTCTCCCTCTGACAGCTCCCTGGATGCTGCTCCCTTTGTCTCCAAGGCCCTGGTGGGACCTGCTCACCGCTGCCATCCGTGGATGGCTCCTCTCCACTAATTAGCTCTCTTTAGTTCGTTAATGCTCCTCCCTCTTCCCCACACAGCCCTTCCTGATCTAAATTTCATGAGGCTCCTGGCCCAGCCGACCTGGGCTCCTGCACATTTAGGAACTGGCTTCCAGCACAGCCCACCCCACCCTCCCATCAAAGCCCATTAATTGTGCTCATTAGAGCTCAGGACCAGCCTGGCCAGGATTCCCAGCACTGGGATGAGTCAGGAAAAAGTCAGGATGGGCTTGCTGCAGGGATACAGCCACCCCAACATCTCCCCAGATGGTGGATCCCACCTGTCCTGCCTCCTTCCAGGTTTGAGGATCACAGTGATGTGACACCTGCTTTGACTCGGGAGTGTTGCTGATCCTGAAGGTCTTTTCCAACCTAAATGATTCCATGATTCCATAAAATGCTGTCTAATGCCAGTGCAATTCTCCTGGGAAGCTTCATTTTCGCAGTCCATGTGCTCCTTTATTAATTTTGCCCTATATCCTAACAAATAATTAGGACTGAGCAGCCCCAGATCAACCCAAACCCGACTCTCTGTGGGTTTCCAGGGCCTCACCTCCCTTTGCACCATTCCAGGCAGACAGGCTCCGGTTCTTCACTTTTCCTATCTACCACATCCAAAAAACCCCAGCCTTTCCCTCACCCCAACGAGCCTCACGGGCAGCTCTCTCCTCCCCAGTATGCCAGTGCACAACTCCAGGACTGTGGAGAGGACAAACCTCCCAGGAAGGCCCAACTCACCGCAAGGATGGCCCAGCTGGGTCCTCCTCACTGCTACAAAGGCTTCAAGGCATCCGTTTCCCCTGACTTTTCTTTTTTTTTTTCCAAACAGGAATATTTTTAGCAGGTTCCAGCTGGGCATCGAGATCTTGGACAGGTTTGGCCATGGAAAAACCCCTGGAGAAACTAATGAGCAACCACAGGGTATTGGCACGAGAGGCCCAATTGCTGTGAGGGTTTCACATCAGCGTCATGCAGGTGCCAATCTCAGAGGCTTCCACCAGAATTTGGCAGAGCTGGAGGAGCTCCTGGAGCTGGATTGATCCCAGGTGCTTGGACTCTCAGCTTCCAGAAAAACAATCAGCTCAATCACAGCAAAGCCCAAGGAAATGGGATTTTTAGAGGTGCAGATTTCACCCAACTGAAAACCACGATCGGTGTTGGGTTTCATGTGTTCTCCTCACTCGCTTTCTGGGCCCTCCTGGCTTTGCTCTGGTGAGGTTTCCAGGCTGGTGGTGCTGAAGGTCCCACGGCTGGGTGGGTGTGGAACACGTTGCTTGGAGGGCTCTGGAAGCTCAAATAATTTAAGTTTTTTGCCCCCTCCCCAAATCTCCAGTGACGTCACAGCTCCCAGAATATTCCTCGCCAGGACAATCCTGGCCTTTTCAGCTGGGGAGGATGAGCCTGGATCTGACCTTTCCCAACACAGCCAAGCCCATTTTATGGTTTCATGCCCAAACTACCAAATGGCCAGCAGGGCCTTTGTGGAGCAGAGATGCTGTGATGCTGCAGCTCCATGGAGATTGTTGGACTTGGATGAGCTGTGGTGAGTCATCCAAGCCTTTATCCCTGTAATCCCCCATTCCAGGAGCCATAGGTGGCTCCTGGATGCACCAGTGCTGCTGGTTCTGGGGGCACAAAAGCCCCTTTGGATCTGATTGTGCTGTCGTGGCCCATGCCAGGCTGGGCCAAGATCTTGGGATGGATCCAGTGAGGATGTGGGGGTCCCTCTCCAGCCCACAAACCCCCAAATTCCAGGGAACCCTTCAAGTCCTCTTAAGAGTCTGTGGCATCTTTCTTGTGTGGCATCTCTCTTGCGTGGCATCTGGCTTCTCTGTCATCTTTGCTGAGGGCAGAGTTTCTCCTCACAGGCCACACATCTCCTTCTCCAAGCACTCCCAGAATCTTAATTCCTGGGCATAAATCCTGATCGTGTTATTGGCTTTTCTGATAAACTTAACTAAGTTATTCCAGGCCTTTGTCTGGGCTGCCCAATCTCTCTCCATGAAGATCATGTCCATTTGCCTCCCGGGGACGGAGCGAGGCTGCGCCGCGCTGGAAGGGCTGAAGGGGAGGGAAGCAGCGATGATTATTCACGAAATTCCCAGTGTTATGGCTTGTTATTGCACAGCCTAGACTGGAAATGCAAGTGGGTTGGACACATCACGTATTTGATGGAAGAATTATTACAGCTTTGCCAATTAGACCCAGAACCCAAACCAGCCCTTCCCTCCTCCTCCCGCCGCTCCCCACCGGAGCAGAGCACCAGCTGCTGCTCCACAAACACCAACATTTCCCCAAAAGCAGCAGGTCTCGGATTGTTTTCCCTCCAATTAATGGCAGAGGGCAAGGCTCTCCCAGCAAGGGAGCCACAGCCTGGAACTGTCACATCCCCAACACCCGCCCCCCGTTCCTGCCCCAGGGAAGCAGTGGGGAGCGGGTGGGAGGGGAAAAGCCCCCCCTTGGCACCTCTCCCAGGGCTCACCTGCCTCAAACCCCGGGTTCTCCTGGAGCGCTGGGGCTCGGGGTGGAGCAGCCAGGCTGGTTTTCCACGGAGAGCTCTGGATGGCAGCGGGCCAAGGAGGGACCGGGCGGCCGCTCCCCCGGGACAGCTCGGCTCGAACACGCTGTGCTGCAGGAGCAAGGCCTGGAGCTCCTGGTGGGAAGGAAGGATTTACTTCTGCCTGAGGAGCTTTCCAGACCTCCCAGAGCACCCATCTGCTCCCCAAATATCTGCTTTTCCTCAAGCTCCTGCCCGAGGAGGAGGAGGAGGAGGGAGGTGATGCGGTCACTCCTTCCCTCCAGTCCCCGCTGTTCCCACCTGGATCGTGGGGAAGGGTCCCTTCCTTGGATTATAGATGGACACAAAAAGAACCAGGAATAGCGATTTTTGTTAAATATAGGATGTTCCCATCTTGTTAAAAATAGGAATATTCCCATTTAAGCTTGGCAGGGATAGGTCAGCCCCCCTTGGCTCCCACAGACTCATGAAAAATTAAAAAAATAAATTAAATAAAATTAGATAAAATAAAGCAAAATTAAATAAAGTAAAATAAAATTAAATAAAGTAAAATAAAATAAAGTAAAATAAAATAAAAATAGACAGACCAAACCACAAAACAGCCCCCCCCAGCCCACATCCAACCCCCTCCAAAGCCAGCCCTCCCTCCTGCCAAGCTTTCTCTTTTCCAGCTGAAGTGGCATCTGGTTCCTCAGGAGGGGCTGAGCTCTGTCAGTGTGGGCAGGATTTTCCCAGGTCCCCCAGGATGAGGGACCACATCCCACTGGTACCTGCACTGAGCACCCTGCAGTGCTCCAGGGACCCCTCAGCGTCCAGGGGCAGGTGGAGCAGCGGGACAAGGGGAGAGGGGAACTCACAGGGGGTGGGAAGCACAAGGAACGAGGATTTTGCCTGTAAAAACCAGGCAAAGCTGTCAAGAGGCAGCTGGAGAACGACAGGAGTGGAAAACTTGTCCAGCTCAAATCCCAGCAGAGCCTGATTCCTCTGCAGAGAATTCCCAGCTCACCCCCCACACCTGCTCACGCTAAAACACGTCCTAAATAATTCAGTTTGCTCTCCATGCTCTGGAGCTGCAGAATCCTCCTGGCTCCGGAGCCGGGGGGAGGTTTGAGGGGGAAGGGACGATCCGGGCGGGACTGAATGTCCCAGTGCCCCCGTCCAGCCCTCGGCTGCGACACGAGGGAATGGAGACGCAGGGGAGGGAGGAGGAGGAGGGAGGAAGAGGAGGGAGGGCTGCCCTGCTCCCTCCCGCCAAGATCCCCGAGCCAGAGAAGACGTCTCCCTGCCTTCAAAGGGCACCAAGGACGTCCACTCTCATCCACACTCCTGCCTGGGAAACCTTCTCCCAAGAGCAGTAAAATTCCCTTCTGCACTCACCTCCCACTGTCAAGGACACCCGTCTGCACCTTCCACACGTGTCTGGAGGACTTTGTCCTGGGCCAATCCCTCTGGAAGAGCATCATCCTGCCCTGGAGCCCCCGGCAGCACCTCAGTCCTGCCCTGCAGGGGCATCACCGGGATCCGGGCCTGGCTCTGGGCCGGGCACAGGGAATTCGGCCTCTCCCGGGCCGTGGCTGCAGCCCCTGTTGTGGCAAACACGAGCTCTTAATTAAGGACTCGTTGGCTCGCTGGGCTCAGACAGATGGGATCTTCATTCAATTAGGATACTTTAATTACCTGTTACAGCAGGACTTTCCAAAAAATGGACACAAGCGAAAGGTTTTGGGAGCAGCCATCAATCCTCTCGTGGGCCTGCCAGTGGGAAGCAGGAAAAGTTGGGCAGTCGTTTCTCCCCAGTCCTGAAAATGGCTGAATTTTATCTATATTTGATTTTTTATATATATTTATACATTATATTTATTTTTACATTATATTTATTTTATATTTATTTTTATATTATATTTTATATATTTATTTTTACATATTTTTACATTATATCATAAGACAAGCCCTACATGAATAAACCAGAGTTGGGGGCCAAGACAAGCCCTACACAAATAAACCAGAACTGGGGGCCAAGACAAGCCCTACACAAATAAACCAGAACTGGGGGCCAAGACAAGCCCTACACAAATAAACCAGAACTGGGGGCCAAGACAAGCCCTACACAAATAAACCAGAGTTTGGGTCCATCCTCAGCAGTTTCTGCTCTGAGACAACAGGGACACACTCGCAGTGAAGGTGCTGAAGGCACAAATGTCCCCACAGCCACCATTTGGTGAAAACTCCTCACTTTTGAGCTCTGTTTGTGTCCCACAGGGCTGTTTGTGCCCAGGGAAGGGAATTCTGGAAGAACATCCCTCTCCATCCGGTTGGAAGAGGGCTCTTGGAGCCCCAAAGCCCCATAGGAGGTCTCGGGGGTGCAGCTCCCCCATTACATTTCTATGAGCAAAAGGGTGGGTTTGGCACTCCTGTGATTTATATTTTTTAAGATTTTATTCCTATTTTGGGAATGAAGCTTGGAAAAGAGGTGGAAGCAGCTCCTGGAGTGGCTCAGAACTCTCTGACCACAAGATGACTCTACAGCGTCCAACGAGCCTCTGAAAACAAGGTACTGGCCCAGCTTTCTCTTGGCAGTTCCCTGGCCGTGGCCCTGCCAAGAACAGCAGGAGCAGAGGGAGTGGCAAAGCAAATGTCCCCAAATATCCCACAGGAACAAATGGGGAATAAAAACCGAGCCCCGGCCTGGGAATGGCTTCCAGTGGGACCTGTGAGTGGCAAAACTGCCTCAACCCCCCGTCCTCCATAAACCTCTGTCTGCTGGAGAGGATTCCTGGGCAGACACCGAGAGCTGAGGGAGGGCTGGAATTTTGGGCTGATCTGGGGGCTTCACAGCCCTGAGGGCTGGGCAGGAGTTCCAGCTCCCATCCAGTTTATCCTCCACCGTCTCCGTTAAATCCTCGACGTTTTTCCTTTGCCATCAATGGTTTTCAATTATTCAAAGAGAGCCCTACATTTTATCCCTCTCCTGCCTGTGATTTTTCATAATTTGATGGAATAATTGCAATCCTCTCTCCCACCCCTTCCCAATTTACCCCGTCAATTAACACATTTCCTCAAGTGATTTTAATAATTCAGTCCCAGAGACAAAGTCTAATGTATCAAGCACGAACAAGATGCAAAATCCAAATTCAAGCTCAACCCAAAACTCAGCTGAATTTTCCTGCCCACGCTTCGCCCAACAACTTCAAAAAGGCCAAATCCTACTGAACCACTCCTGCCTTATTTATCATATTTATTTTCCAAAGGCTTTCCAGGCCACTGCAATTTATTTCCCCATTTTAATGTGTTTTTTTCTTATTTTTCCCTGCCCTCTCCCAGTTTCTTTTCCTTGTTGTCTTCCTGTCCCTTTTCTGTGCATCCAGTGCAGTTTTAAATCAAATTTAAATATAACACACACAAGAAAGTGGAATTGCCAAGGCCAAATTTCCTGCAGCATGTGTTTGGAATTGCAGCCAAAGAGCCAAATGGGCAGCAGGTCAGGAAACAAAAAAAAACCAAAACCAAGCCCAACAAAAAACCACCCTCTATAATTAAATGTCTTCAGATTGCATTAACTAAAAAAATCATTAAAAAGAAATGAGTTAAGTGATTCTGTGACACAAGCGAGAGGCAGGAGAGGAGGAAAAACTGCCAGGGTGAGCAGGAGAATTATTTTGGCAAAAAAATAAATTGCAGGGAGTTGAGAAACCTCCTGAAATGAAGTGGGGAAAAAAATAAAATAACAAAATAATAAAAAATCTTCGGCTCCGTCAAGGAAGTGTGTGTGGGGGGGAGGAAAGCAAATAAAAAAGCCAAAGGAGAGCTGGTCTTGTGTCCTGAGAGGCAGAACAAAGGCAGGGAGCTTTCAAAGGCCGGCAGCTGCTCCCCACGCCGCGATTGCTCAGCTCAGGAGCAGACAAGCCGCTCCCTTTCATCTGGAAAAACTCCCACAATAAGAAATATCCCCGAGAAAAGAACCTGAGCCTGTAAGAACAAAGCCCAAGGGGCAGGCAGGAAGAGAAGCTTTTGGCCAGCAAGGAAACATTTGGATGCTGGGAGCGAGCTGGGTCGGGGCAGGACGGCGCGGTGCTGCCGGGGTCAGGGATCCATGGAGAGACGCTCCCTGCTCCCATAGCCCAGGGCAGCAGCAAAGCCAGCAGAGCAAGCAGGGCCAAGGAGATAATGGGCAGGAGGAGGCACATCAAACACGGCACAGGGGATGGAACAGGCCCGGGAACATCCGGGAGGGAGGGAAGGGGAGGAATTGACAGCGGGAGCACAAAGGTCCAGGCTCGGGAGTGAATCCGGAGCTGGGCTGGGGCTTCACACCCGGCACAACGTGGCTCTGAAGCGCTGCTTTGATAAACGTTCCAGCTCCCGCTGGAATTCAGGTCTCCAACTGTTCCGCTGTGCTGGCCAGCGCTGCAGCCCCAGCACGTGCCACAGACTGGGAGAGCTGGGAATGCATTCCAGGGGCTGGGAGAGCTGGGAATGCATTCCAGGGGCTGGGAGAGCTGGGAATGCATTCCACGGACTGGGAGAGCTGGGAATGCATTCCAGGGGCTGCAGGGAGGGTGAGTGGCAGGTTTATGAACAGTGGGCTCCAGCTCTGATGTTGTGGGAGCCAGATGGGCTTCGCTGACAGCGAGAAACAAACATACACACAAGGGGAGGCAGCAAGGAAATCATTAATCCACCTGCAACAGGGATCGTGGAATGGCTGGGTGAGAAGGGACCATAAAACTCACCCAGTGCCACCCCCTGCCCTGGGCAGGGACACCTTCCACCAGCCCACGGTGCCCCAACCTGGCCTTGGACACTTTTCTCCCTTCCAGGGAAGCTGATCCAGAGAGACTCCTCCAACAGTTGTCACTCAGGGATGAAAGGTCTCATTCAGGTTTGAGGATTTTGGCACAATGAGCCCCTCCTGTGTCCCACACACCCCTGCAAGGACCTGCCAGTGACTCCCCATGGCTGTGTGCAACCAGCAGGGCTGGTTTGGGTCCTGGCAGGGGAGCGAGGGAACCCCCTTCTGACTCACTGCTTTGCTTACCTGAAAGGAAACAGCAGCTAAATCCAGGATAAATGGGAGGAGTGGGACTCAGGCAGCAGCTGCAATGGGAATTGGTGCAGGATGCAGAGGGAAGGGCCGTGTTTGGGATGGGAGCCCACAGGAAGGGGCAGAACCCTCTGCTGAGCCACCATTTGGTATCAGGAAGAGCAACTTGATAAAACACAAATGGAATTCTCCTTCCCACAGGGGCTGGGAGAGAAAGTGTGTTCCCAGCACGAAAATCAGGGCCAGCAGATCCCTGCCCCAGTTCCTAGACACCAGACACAGCTATTCCCTGGAATCCATGACTGCCCAACCCGCCCAGTGTAAGGTGAGCTGGATTTCCTGGCACTGCTCCCATTTCCCCTCCCAGGAGATCTGGGGGCCAATGGTTGTCCCAGAAATCCTGCCCTGCACTTTAATGCCACCAGACAGATGGTGCTTGTCCTGCTGCCCCTTCTCACCTCCGACCAGGAGCAGGGGAAGGGCAGGGCCACGCTCGGGGTCTCACTAAAAGCAAAGCTCTGCCGTGGTTTTGGAATCACCTGCAATGAGAAACAACACATTGGTATTGCAGCATTCCCAGTAAATCTCCTCTGGGCTCCAGGAACAGCTTGTCACCGTCAGCACATGGCAGCAGGACTGCAAAGGAACCTTTAGAGAGACGGTTTGGAACCGGGAAGGCTGAAAAAGGAGACAGGAGATGTGGGGGGGGGGGGAAAAAAGGCAACAGATACCACACAGTACAAAATAGTAATTATTTATATTTTCAAAAAGAAAAAAAAAAGTTACCAGCTATTTTGAAACATCTTTTCCTGTAAGAAGTGACTAATAGAAAGGAACAGGACTGGCTCCTATACAGTCGGCAAGTCAGGTACAAACAGTTGTTAAGAATCATTTTAGCAATTCATGGACTTCAGACGCAGCATTCATCAACAATAAAATTCATCCTTTTTTTTGTTTTGTTGTCATTTTTTTTTTCTTAAAAAAAGGGGGAAGAGGGGAAGAAAAAAAAGCAGGGAAAAATGCCAAAAAACATTTCCCACGATATTTAAAACAGAAACCGTTGCTCTCCTCAGGTAAAGGGCTTTCCAGTCCTTTCAAAGCACAGCCTCTCACTGCCCCCTGCACTCCAACCTGACATTTCATAGAAAAGGGGGGGGTTATCCTTTGTTTCTTTTTTTTTTTTTGCAATAACATACAAGTGCTACTAACAGAGAAAACTGATCTTCTTGTTGCTGGAATAGGGAGTTGCACAAACGTCCAGTTTTTAGCTCAGCTGGAAGGACTTTTTTAACTTTTGATATAAATACTACTGGAGCTCCCATCAGGTACTCATTTCCTTTTCCAAAACCTCGATGGAAATCCTTTTTGTGTGGTTGGTTTTTTTCACTCTCCAATGTTCTCCAAAGCCAAAATGTCCTCTTGCTCCAGGCACCCCACGGTTTGTTCTGTGCTGCCAGACGCAGAGACCTTGGTTTGCCCAGCGCCAACGCCGGGCTCAGCCCCTTCAGGCCGGGGCCCAATCCCAACCCGGGGCTTCACTGACTTCAGCCAGGTGGAAGGGAACACACAGACGACGCAGCGACAGGGATTCATAAGGTTGAACAGCCCCAGAGCCCCCACCCTCCCCCCTCTCCCAAAGTTACTTGGTGCTGTTTGAAAAAGTCTGGATGTCACGGAGCAGCCTCTTCCCCCCCAACAACAGAGTAAAAGCTCCACAGATTTCGCTGTCTACCCGGTGGTCAAGGTTTCAAGGCAGCACCAGCTGGTGCTGCTTCCAGGAAAAAAAAAACACATGGGGTGAGGTGTGGGCAAGGGCTTTAGGATTGCTTCAGTCGCTTCCGGGGCGGCCCCAGGAAGGGACACTGTGCGGACGCCAAGGAGCGATAGGCCTCGGCCACCAGGTGGGGGTGGGACACCACCATGGACTTCCAGCCCGACGTCTCCATGACATCAGAGGCGTGGCTGGAACGGAGAAGAGAGAACAGGCCCGAGTTATCCACCGGGGATACAACAGTAGCTCAGTATTCCTCCTGCTAAACACTGTCTGCCACCTGAGGGTCTCAGTGTCCCGTCTGGGGGGTCGGTGTTGAGCTGTGCAGATTCCAAGGTCTGGCTCTGCTGGCGCAGTTTTAGGCTGGGCAGTGCTTCAGCTTAAGGGTGAGAAGCTGCCAGGTGGGGAGAGCAGGAACACAGTGCTCACCCACCCTGGCTCCTCAGCACTGACTGTTCCAAAGCAGTACAGAGAGCACTGAGAAAAACTGTATTAACTGATAAACAGGACTGAAAATGTCTCCAGATAGTCAAGTAGTTGGCAGTCATTTCATACCTACTTTGGATTAGGAGCTGTAACCAGCCCCCCAGTGTAGAATCATGGAATGGTTTGGGTTGGAAGGGAATTTAAAGCCCATCCAGTCCC
Source organism: Platyrinchus mystaceus (assembly GCA_035041135.1). Classification (NCBI taxonomy): domain Eukaryota; kingdom Metazoa; phylum Chordata; class Aves; order Passeriformes; family Tyrannidae; genus Platyrinchus; species Platyrinchus mystaceus. The sequence goes on from JAWWLV010000087.1 coordinate 642,527, forward strand.
ACCCCCTGCCATGGGCAGGGACACCAGGTTGCTCCAAGCCCCGGCCAACCTGGCCTTGGACACTTCCAGGGCTGGGGCAGCCACAGCTTCTCTGGGCAGCCTGTGCCAGGGCCTCCCCACCCTCACAGGGAGGAATTTCTCCCCAGTATCCCATCTAACCCTGCCCTCTGGCAGTGGGAAGCCATTCCCCCTTGCCCTATCACTCCAGGATGATTCCAATATCAGGAACTACCTAATATTCGACTACCCTAAAAGTTCTTGTGATTTTAGGAAGATCCACAACAGCTCACAGTTCTGGACAGTGCCAGAGGACTTTTCCCAGAGGATAAAACCAACCTGTCCTTAGGGCAATGCCATGTCTGGGATGGCAGAAAAATGAAGGATCACATAAAATAAGCAGAGGAGAACCGTCCCTGCATGGGATAATAAACAACAGTGGCCTCTGGGTCTCACAGCCCTGGAGCTGAGGGCAGGGAGGAGCTCTGAGGCAGTGCAGTCACTCACTAGTTGATGAAGTCCACAGCCTGGGTTTTGAGCTGGTCAGCGCTGTGCAGGTCAGCCAGGATGAGGATCTCGGCCGCGTTCTCCACCGACAGGTTACTGCACAGGGCGTCCTCACACATCACCTTGAGCCGCTCCAGGGCGTACTGCAACACAGGGACACTGTCACAGGGGACACTGTCACACCAGGGGGACACTGTCACACCAGGGGGACACTGTCACACCGGGGTGTACTGCAACACAGGGACACTGTCACACCAGGGGGTACTGCAACACAGGGACACTGTCACAGGGGACACTGTCACACCAGGGGGTACTGCAACACAGGGACACTGTCACAGGGGACACTGTCACACCAGAGGGTACTGCTGATGGGGTTTGGGGCTCCCTGCATGGAACCAAGGGAGTATTTCTGATTAATTCCGCACAGGTAAGTCTTGCTCCTGCTACGACTTCAAATTGAGTGAGTGACACTGCCACAAAATAAAATCATCCCTAAGGCTGCTAATTTGACCTGACAGGTAACTCTGAAGCATGCTTCACTTTATCAGGCTTTCTGGGACAACCTGGAGATGACAGGATGTACAACATCTTCAGGGTGTGAGGCCAGATTTGGAGGAGACACTGGATTTTAGCCCAGGATGCTGTGCCTGAGCACAGAACAAGCTCACTGGTGGTGTCTGCCACCCCAGCAGCATCTGACATCAACTGGTTTTATACTCTGACTGCGAGTTTCACCCCGTTATGAGGAAATCTCAATGGAGAATTTTAGATTATGGAAACATTTAGCCACGTAAGACTCAGAGATCCCAACGCTCTCAGCCGAGGCCCAGCTCACAACCAGGACAGTTTGCTCCCACCACCACAGCTGAGAGGGCAAATCAAATTCACTTTCTAATCTGGACCAAGAAATAAACCAGTTTATTGTGCCAGGCCATTAGTTTAGAGGATTGTCTGTCAGTGGCTAAAAATGCAGCCAAGTTCTCCTCCTGTAAATGGAATTTTCTCCTCCATGCATGAATTTTTTAGTTCTATTTTTGGCTGCAAATAGCTCAGTTTCTAATTACACTGGAGGGCAAAATTTGCCATTCTGGTCTCTTAGGTACCAACATTTCCCCTTCCCCCCTTTCTTAATTACACCTAAAAACCCACCCTTCTACCAGCACTTGCCCAAGTGCTGCCACAGCATCTCCTGGGCTGAGAAAATGAGCTTTGTTTTGGTTTTGGTCTAATTACATATCTTCCCCCAGAGACAGCAGGAGCTCAGAAGAAGCTGTTTCAGTCTCTTGGGTAAATATTAGATATTTTATGTGCTTTCACGAAAGATATTTTTTTTATTTCTGCTTTTAAAAGACACAGAGTGAGTTGAAAAGGGAAAAAAAAACAAACCAAAACTGTAAGCCAGGAAAGTCAAAATTAAAGCCACTCTGTCCTCAATGTACTGCTGCTTATTTCTTATTTACTCAAGAGTAAGTAAGAAAGGTGGTTGTGAGCTCTCAGTCAATACTCTTTAAATATTGAATAAACTGTGTGGCAATGATTATAATCAGTCCAAGGATCTCCTGGCATTAATTCCCATCTTAATCGCTGCAAAGGGAAGGAGGCACAGCTGGCAAATCCACAGGGACTTCCAGCAGCTTCCAGTCACACCAGTTCCCTGGAAACCACACCAGGGTTCCTCCAGTGCTCCCTTCCCTCTGGGATTGCCACTGGAAAAGGCAAATGCACAGCACCACCTTCCCAATCCCGGCCATCCCTCACTTTGGAGCATCTCCTGGGGCTGGTACCAGGCAGAGCAGCCACTGCTTTGGAGCTCTGGCAATAACCACACTGAAAAATATCACTGGGGGTCCCCCTGGAAATTCTCTTCTCACCCCCAGCTTAGATGAGAGAAGAGAGCTGAAAAAAACCTTCAAAATGAGCAGCGGGGACAGGAATTCCTGACTGTCGTATTTTAAGACCTGGATTCATCCAGCTGTGGGATGTTTTATGTGCATGTTGTGTTAGAGGGATCTTAGCCAACATCCAGGTTTACCTGCCAGCCACAACCAACCCAAAGAACCTGCCCAGCCCCACAGGGGCTCCTGCAGGAAGCTCCAAGTGCACTGTGTAAAGGAAAAACATCATTCCCTGTTCTGTCAGCTCCCCAGAATCCCAACTTTACCTTGTCAGCAGCTGCCAGCAAGTCATCAGCCATTTTGTCAAGATTTGGTGCCTTCCCAGTATAAATAAAACACATCATTTCCTTAAAAACTTCTGGCTCCACATCATTGATTTCAACCCGATTCTGCAACAGGAAAACGCAGCTTATTAAGATCGTGCCAAGGCTTCCTTCTACCCCAAACTCCTTCAGCATTCAGAGGCAAACTATTCAGAATGAGCAGTGCAAAAAAAAGAAACATAAAAAGAAAAGATGTGGATGGAGTAAAAAAAATTCTGAGTTGTATTTCACCTTCTCTACTTCTCCCTGTCCCACCCCAGACTCTTTCCCAAGAGGAACAAAGGTACAATTGCCTCCTTGATCCCTTTCTTCCTCCCTTCAGGGCAGCTGAAGCAGAGAGGTGCATCTAATGTGAGAAAGACAGTTAAAAGGTGACCAAAATCACAGACACAAGGGAAGTTCTCCAGCAGGAGTTGAGTGCAGAGCCGTTCTGGAGCTGGAGAGCTTCTCCTCCCCTCAGGATCTCTTACCTTTTTACTCTCTTCCATCTCGTGCTCAAACATGGCGCTGAAAACTGGGGAACGCGCTGTGAGGGGAAACAAAGCACAGTTGGAAAGGCTCCTCTGCCCCTCAGGAGGAGCTGAGAGTGGCTCAGCAACACCTCAGCAGCTGCCCCTGCCTGCTGGCAAACCCTGCTCGTGGAATGGGGCTGACAGAGCTCCCAGCTGGGGATGGCAGGATTTACGTCCTTCCAAGCACAGCCGGAGGGTCCCGGGGTGGACAGGTGTGTCCTGGCTTGGCAAGAAAGTGTTCCTTGGAAGTGTGCTAAGTTCTCCTTGTAAATGCTTTAGGAATAGAGTGCACTAGAGCCACAAAAACCCTCCTGCCGTCCTTATCAAAGGAGGAGACAGGCAATTAAAAACCAAGTGGGTATTTCCCTCTACCTGGAACAGTTCACAGACCAGCCTTGTACCACAGCTCTTTGATAAAGGAGCTGCAGGAGCCTCTTTAAAGATGAAATAACTCCAAAAACCCCACTTCCCATCAGGTTGTTGGCTTCTGTCCTGCTAAAAACTGGTTCCTGCTCCCACAGAGTCAAAAACCCATCTTGTTGCCTGTTTTCTGGTTTCTGTGTTTTATAGAACAGAACATGAACAGTGACAGGGCAGGGAGGGACAGGACAAGGGACAGGGGTTCACACTGCCTGAGGGCAGGGTTAGATGGGATTTTGGGGAGGAATTCTTCCCTGGGAGGGTGAGGAGGGGCTGAAATGGATTTCCCAGAGAAGCTGTGGCTGCCCCAGCCCTGGAAGTGTCCCAAGGCCAGGTTGGAGCAACCTGGGCTAGTGGGAGGTATCCCTGCCCACGGCAGGGGGTGGCTGAGCTTTGAGTTCCCTTCCATCCCAACCCATTCCACGACTGCAGGGCCAAACACCCACCTGCCAGGATGGCTTTGTGCCCCTTGAACTCCTGGCCTGCCACGCAGAGGCAGCAATCCGTGAACCGCGAGTTCTCCCAGAGCCCCCCCAGCTCGTCGGCCAAGCGGCACTCGGGGACCTTCACCATGTTCATGGTGTTCTGGCCAGAGATGTTCACAGAGTCCTGCACCACACTCACCTGCAGGGGAGGCAAAGGCAGAAAAACCCTCAAAAACACGCAGTGGAAAAGTCCTCTCCCCCCAGGAAGGGTTTATTCCCAGCGAAATGCAGACAAACCCCAGCTCTCTCGAGCACAGTCACTGCAGGTTAAAAACATCCCTGTTTTCAAAGCACCTTCTCTCCTCTCTTCATAGATCCCTGCACCAGTGTCCATCCTAAATCCTAAATGCCACCAGCAGGCTTTCTGCTCAACCCCAAACCAACAACTGAACTGTAACTTTGTCAGACGGTTTCCTAACGGAGCAGAACCTTATTTTCCTGCTTTTCCAGACACCACACCTGACCTAGTTTTTCCCTTCTATCAACACTGTGAAACCCTCCCCAATCAATAATGCAACAGACAACAGTCCAAATGAGAATGAAGTATACACAGAGTTTTTATAACCAAGCACAGAAGCCACAAGGGCAGTGTCTGACTCCTCAAATGTCTTCCTCCTTCTCCTTCTGTATCTCAGGAGTTCAGCACTGCCGGCACATCACAAAATACAACTAAAACCACCTAAAGCAAGTTTTTAAAAAAAATAAAAATCCAGCTTCATGTCAAATAATTAGGAGGATTTGGGGAAAGCAGAGATTCCTAATCAGCTGCTCTAAGGCAGGGCCAGAGTGGCTGATGAACCTCCTTCACAAAGAGCCCACTGAGCACCAAACCGATTGTCAGAGCTGCAGTAAACCACGGTCTCTGCAGCAGAGTCCAATTAAAAAAGATCACAGTGACTAATCCAGCCCTGCTGTAATAAAGAATAAAGCAAGGAGATTGACAGGGAAGATGCATGAGACTACTCCCTGGATTTGCTGGTGAGTCCAAGTTAAATTTCACTTCTATTAATAACCAGTGGCCAAAGGATAATGGACAGCAGAGGAAGCTCCACAGTGTGGAAAAGTAAATCAAGAAGTAAGAGGGATGACCTGTCAGAACACACCCCAACTCCTGAGAAAGCTCCAGGGGGTTCTGAGGGCACATTTTTTGCAAACCCCACAAGACACAACCAAACAAGGACCAGATGCCAGAGGACACCACTGAGCAGCCACAGCACATGTGGAGAAGCCAAAATTCTGCATCATTCCCCTGAGAGCTGCATCATCCCCTCGTCCTGTGACAGCCACACCAGCAAAGCGAACTCCAGGATGGGTGAAAACTCATCAGATGCATTCAAAAGGAATTCTAAGATGCAAATCCCTTGTTGGAAGGCCAATACTGATCATAGAGCAGCCAAAAACCTGTGTCTCAAATCCACAAATAAATCCTCTTCGTACATGAAATAAAGTCAGTTGTTCCATGGCTTTTTACTGGATTCCAGCCCCAGATGTCAAAATAGAGAAGGATTTGCTTAAGCTGTTTTCAGCATCTCAGCAAGGGAACCAACACTACCCAGCTCAGAAAAGAGCTAGTGCCAGAACTTCGGGAACACCTCCCTCCTGGGAGATTGACTGCAGTGATATTTACCTCTGATGCTGGAATGTAATTTGAACAGCAAAAAGCAATGCAGTTGGGATATGAACAACCAAGCCCACCTGCAAAACAAGGGCTTGAAAAATCCCCAAACTGACAAGGAAATGAGGTCAGGCTTGAAATGTTTGACAAGGACCATCATTCTCTGGCCTAACAGCATTTCCAGGGAGAATTATCCATGTTCGGCACTGGCCATGAGCAGAGAGCAAAGGGCTTTTTCCTTTCAGTGTCAGTGAGAACCTTGTGGTGTGCAGGAATCACAAATATCTGCACTTAAAAAGCACCTCCACATCCAGTGTTCCCAACTCCTTTGGGAGCTCCTGCATCCAGAACTGGAAGCACAGATGGGAGCAGCATCACTTGGCACCTGTGGCCAGCAGGGAAGCATCAGGAGAGAGCATGGTTGGAATGCTAAGAGAGCTCTAAACTCAGGGAGAAAAAGGAAAAAGAGAGGGAAAAAGGAGGGAGGAGGAAAAAAAAACCACCAAAGCAAAGTGCTGGAAGTTCTCACCAAGCTGTTTCCAGACAGCAAAACCTTCTGGTATCACCAACCTTCAGATTTCTTACAGAACACAAATCTCAAGGCCAGGTGGAGGCAATAACAAGGTTTCTCTTCCTCCAGAACAATCACACCCACTGAACTTCTGAAAGCCAAAACCACTGAAGGTTCTGAAGGGAATAATTCAGTCAAAGGTGGAGTGACTTGAGTCAGGACGAGTTGCCAGGGCTACTGTGGGTCTCGGCTTTATCTGCACCGTGTCTCACAGATTCCCTTCTCAGACGGTCATTTTTGGGCTTCACTCAACAAGTGTAAGTTTGTTTGGCTCTTTTACCACGAAGGAAAGAGGAACTGCCAGACCTACAGAGGTGTCATCCAAGGCTCTGTCCTCCTCTCCCCCCTTATTGCTCCAAGTGTTCAGGAAGGGCTCCCCCCCTCCCTAATAATTCATGTTACTGATTAAAACATACATCCCTTAGGTGTTTGTTCATTTAAATGTGTGCAGCCTTATAATGGCCAAGCAAACCCGAAAAAAAACAAACCCAAATCCTTGTTGAACAACTTAAATTGAAGCTTTCCTTTCATTCCTGAACAAAAGGAAAGATTCCCATAAAAAAAAAAAATCAGTGCAGGAGATCCAAAGGGAGAACAACTTGTTCCACCTGTCTTCTGGCAAAAATCACAGCTCCAGGAGGGATTTTGCAGTTAAAAAGACAATGGAAGTAAGACAGAAGGAGCTCTGAAGACATTAAATCAGAGTTTAAATTTGCTCTTTAAGGTTCCTAAACTTAAATATATGGTTTTAGAAATAACTGGCCTGAAATAAGTACCAGTGAAATAATAACGTTGTAAGTAGTTGTAGAAAAGTACAAACACAATGAAGGGAAAATTGTGATTACTGTAAAATTCCTTTTCCTTGCATTTTTCCTTTTGTTGGCTGCATGGACACATTTAAGAAAATAAAGAAAACTCTTTTTTATTCAGCAGGCAAGTGACAAACAGGCCAGTCCCTACTACAGAGCTAGTGGTGCTTATTATCCCAAGTGAGCTTCAAATTAAGGAGCACAAACAGATGGATGATAACACCAAACCAGGAGAGAAATGATAATCAAACTTGCCTGATTCCTATCATCATCCCAGGTGAAAACCAAACACAAAGTAGCCAGAAAAGAAATGGAAGTGAAGTGGGATGAATCAGAGAGAGGAGAAAGCCACCAGCCACACACACAGAGATAAACTGGGAGTGTCACACAAACATCCAGCTTTCTCTGGCACCTCCGACCCTTAAAAGCGAGGCTGAAAGCCGCGGTCTCACATCCCCAGGCCGATGGAAGCCGTGCCTTCAGCTGCCTTACCTCACAGAAGAGAGTGAGCTTGTCATCTGGAAGGAGTCCATTGGCTTCATCCAGGAGGAAGTCTCTGCGAATGAATTTCTTGAAGCCCCAGTCCTTGCCTTGCACGAACCGATAGGCTCGCTGGCTCTCTGCAAGACAGAGTGTCACACCAGCCCAGGCTCTGAGCAGCAGCAGAGCTGCAGCACCCACCCCACCCCACCCCACCCCACCCCACCCACCCCAGAGCGGGTCCTACACACCCATGGCTTTGGTCTCCTCTCCTTTGGCATTGAGGATGGAGAACTTGAACTTGGCTCGCACTTCGCTCTTGGGGCAGCTCACCAGCAGCAGGTACAGGGACAGGTAGTCCTTGCTCTCCTCATCCAGGCCCTTGGGGTTCACCCGTAAACACCTGCAAGGACACAGCAGCCAGAGCTTTGGCAGCTCCTTTGTAGCTCTACAGCACAGAACTGTCACTATAAACTGGGCAGCAAACAACTGTGTTTAACACCAACCTCCAGGAAATGATGGATGGGCAAATAAAGGGAGCTGTGCTAAAGCTGTATGTCCATATGGATAAAAACAGACAGGCAGGAACGTGGGCACCCCAGAAAATCACAAGGAAAGGAGCAGGGAGAATGGCTGGGATTACTGAAAAGCAATCCAAAAAAATCCCACAAGGAAAAGAGGAGAATGGTTGGAATTACTGAAAAGCACCCTGGCTGTGACCTTTCCTAAAAGGAAAGTGAATGAAACAGTAGAATAGGAGGCCATGGATTCGAGGAAGTGCAACAAATGCAGAGAAATGGTAGATAAAATCCCACAGGAAGCAACTGAAAGGGAAAAGGGGTTTCTGGAAGGCTGCTTTTTACACAAAACATGCCACCAGGGCAAAAGGGAAACTACTCCTGTGTGAAGAGAAGTAGTAAGTGCAGGAAGAGGCCACTCAAAAGCACTTCCATGACCTGGAACTTGGCAGAGAATCTCCCAAAGCACAAACCAGGCTGGCTGATGGAACAGCTCCCACACAAAGGGACCAAAGAGCCGGCAGATCCAGATGTTCCAGGGACAGCTGAGCAGCAGAGGTCGGGAAGGTGGGGATTTAACAAGGAGCAGGCCAAGGGAAGCACAGCTCTGCCACCCAAAGGAAGGGAGCACACACTGTACCCCCCACACACACGGCAGGTTCTTTGCTGGCTGGTTGGCCCCAACCTACACTAAGGAGGTTTAAAGAAAAATTTTAAGACACTTCCTAACAGCCACAAGGGATAAAATCAGGAATCTGGTGTCCATGGATCTGCTGGGGCCAACAGACTCACAGCATGTTCTGAGCAAAGTCCACTCCGGGTTACTGGAAACGACTGGAGAACTCGGGAAAAAAGAGAGGTTTTAAAGGAAAGGAAAAGGCCCAAAGTTATGTCATCTTGAAGAAGAAGCAACTCCTGGGCAGGAGGAGTGACACAACATAATGCTGAACTGCAGGATTTGGAGTGCAGGGAAAAGTAACTCCTTTTCTTTTGGAGTGCAGGGAAAAGTAACTCCTTTTCTTTTGGAGTGCAGGGAAAAGTAACTTTTTAACAACATGTAGTATTAAGGGCTGGAAGTGGGAGGAGGAGGCAGAGCTGGAATACCCTGGCTGGCACCCTCCCTGCCTCATATGGACTTGTCCAGACCAATGTGTTTTTCAGGTAAGTGTTGTTTGTGTGAAGCACCGGGGCTTTCTCTCTGTGCACACCTCATACAGCCAAGGAAGCAGGAACCCCGTGCAGGACCAGGAGGGGTTCATGCATTTCCTCCCTTACAGGAGCCCAAGTTCCATGCAGGAGTTGTCCAGCCAGGGGCTCCGTGTCTCACCATTTGAGCTTATCATTGGCTCCAGATGAGAAGGTCGAGCTCTTGATGACCTCCCCCATCTCCTCCCGGCAGAAGCTGAAGTTGTTGATGGTCCACATGTAGGAGAACTTCACCACCTTGATCTTAATAGAGAGGGCAAGAGGAGGTTTAGGGTCATTCTCATCCACTCCCCCATCCTAAAGGCAGAAGCTGCACATCTGACTGAGTGACCTGGATAAGGAACAACCCCCAGGCACAGGAGACACTGGGAATGGCTGGCACAGGAGACACTGGGAATGGCTGGCACAGGAGACACTGGGAATGGCTGGCACAGGAGACACTGGGAATGGCTGG
>JAWWLV010000087.1:652998-670785 GCA_035041135.1 Platyrinchus mystaceus
GGTATGTACAGGTGTGCAGTGGTGTGTACTGGTGTGCACTGGTGTGCACTGGTGTGCACTCACCCAGGTGTAGCCCCAGCTCTCTGTACAGGTGTGTACAGGTGTGCACAGGTGTGCACAGGTGTGCACAGGTGTAGCCCCAGCTCTGTGTACAGGTATGTACAGGTGTGCACAGGTGTGCACAGGTGTGCACAGGTGTGCACTGGTGTGCACTCACCTGGGTGTAGCACCAGCTCTCTGCCACAGGCCCACTCGACATCTCTGCCGGAGGAGGCGGACTCGGCACCCTTGACATCGCCAGTTTGAAGATTGAACAGTATCCACAACCCAGCAGAAGAAATTGAGACTTGATCCTCACCCTGGGGGTCCACAAAAAGGGAAAAAACCCACCTAAGAATCACCCCACTCTGGCTCCAAAATGGCCCAAAGGTTCCCCATTTTAAACATTTTCCTGTGATTTGGCAAACACTTCCAGGCTGGTTTGTCAAAGCTTTCCACAGGTGCTTTATGAGGCAGTTAAACACAGGTAAAAAGAGCTGTTCAGCCTGAGTGAGGAGTCAAACACCTGTCATGGAGTGACATCCCAGGGGATGAACAGGGAATATCCACCTTGGGCCAGGATTCCCCGAGAGGAAGAACGAGGTGCTGGCCTTGTTTGGGAACAGGGGAAACACAGCAAAAAAATCACCAATGTCTCCCTGAACACGGCCTGAGCTGCTCCACCTTCAGTGCTGAATCACTGCTCTGGCAGGGCCCAGCAGTCCGTGTTCTTTAGAAGGACTAAGGCTCGAGGTGAGGGTTTCTTTGCTCACGAACGCTCAGTATTCCCCCAGTTCTCACCTGTGCTGACCTGGGAGGGAACCGGGACTGCAGGCACAGGTTTAGGAAAACAGCTGGTAAATAATTCCGAGATCACAATTCTTTCTGCCCAGGAGAAGCGGGGCAGAAACACCAACATATAGGAGACAAAACAGCAAATATTGTCCTGTGGCCCACTGCGAGCCCACGAACAGCCCTGGATATAGAGAACAAACGCTTCTGCCCGGACACAGCTGAGATTACAGACAAAAACGAGTCATTCTCACCCCACTCTGTACTTCCAGAGGAGGACACTTTATCCGAAGCAGAGCAGCCCTTCTGGAAGCACGGAAATATTCCCTTGTCACCTCCTCCTCCCAATTATCTCCTGACTTTACAGCTCAAAATCTCACCCGCTGTTGGAATCAACAGTAAAACCACCCTGGGAGAGCAGAGGCTTGACCTGAGAGAGGTGGGGAATATCAACTCAACAAATAATCCTGAAGGAGACCTCAAAATTACCTCTAAAGGACCTAAAAACTGATTTTGCTAAACAGCCTCATTTTCTACCTCTCAAGGCAAACCAAATCCCTTGTAAGAAACCAGGAGTCCCCAGCAGAAATTTCCAAGTATATTCATTTTTCAGGGAGTTTTACTCAGCAAATACAACTTGGAGAAGTCTGTAAAGGAAGTATATTTTTAATTAAGTGTTTCAAAAACGGAGTGGTTGCTCCTTGGACCAGCAATGCATCAAAGGCTCTCCAAGAAGAGCACGGAGAGAGGAGCAGGACAAAGATAATTGGAGCAGTAAAACACGGGGATGCGATGTGGAAGCACAGGAAAAGACCATTATCTTCCTGAATTCTTCAAAGCCTTGGAAAGGGCAGTGGAAGGTGGGAACGTATGAAGAAAAAGTGGGGAAAAGGGCAAGTTAAGTGAAAGAGGGCAAAGTAGCACTGGTAAAGCAGTGGATGAATCAAGTGAGTTTTTAGATTTAATGTACACACTAAACAGGGCAGCAACCACTCTCTTCCTGCCTGGAATTCCAAGGAGATGGAGCATTCCCAGTCCCTGCACGTGCTCTGGGTGAAATGCAGGTGAAAGTCACTCCCAGGGAGCTCAGAGGTTGCACAAAGCTGCCTAATTATTAACAGGGTGGCGCAGAACGGGCTGCAGAGAGGGAGCAAACAACCCGTTCCCACAAAACCAGGCTCCAGGTTGGGCAGGAACACTGGGGAGAGGTGAAAGTGACCAAAGAAAAAGCCGAATCTTGAGGGGAAACCTGGGTTACAAAATTGAAAGGCTGGAAACAAAGAAACGAGAACAAGAAGTCAATGACCCCCTGAGAAAAAACCAACCTTAAAGGACTGACACGAACGGAATTTAACAGATTCGATGTCCCTGAATTAGATAATTTACAGCAAAAACGTGGGTGTGAATGATGCCTGAGTATTTCCCAAACTGAGAGTGTGCACATCCCACCTCCCTGGCTCTTCAATCACCCAAAAAGCTCTTCCTTAACCTGTAGAACAGCACAGCAAGTGCTGTGCTGGAAACGCCATCCCGAGTTTCATTCCCAGTCTTCAGGCCAGGAGAAGGGACTGGAAACCCCCCCAGTGCCAGCACAGGGATAAAGGGAAGGGGCTGGCAGCCTGGGAAGTGCCAGGGCAAAGGGCCCCAGTGGAACAGGGAGACCCTGCTTTCCTGGAAATCCAGGGCAAGCGATCCCTCCCTGTGCCCGTCCCTGGATTCCAAGGAATTGTGTGCCAGTCCTGCTTCAGGAAACTCATTATCGAGTTGAAACATCCAAAAGTGCCTTCTTTTTTTTCCTGGAGAGGGCAAATCATGCAAAACCAGAGGAGCTACCCAGAAAAATCATTTTGCACACAGACAAAACACAGAGTTATCCCCAAACACTCCAAATACCGGCAGCACTGGAATCCACTTCCAGAAACATTCTCACACCAAGAGTCTCTTTTCCACTCTTGGAATGTTTTTCATTGTAATTCCCCGGTTATAAAAGGTGGAGAAAAAAAAAAAAAAAAAGAAAGAAAAGGCTTGGCAAGCTGCAGATTCCCAGTTTGTAAGAACCTGTGAAGGGATGAGACAACGGGCAGTGAAAGATCAGCATTTCGGGGAGAATTACGGGTTTGCCATGGATTCTGTAGGAAAAGGAACTCCTCCTTCCCAAATGTCCCCCCAGATAAACCAGCTGAAACAAAACCCAGGGGAGAGGGAGGAAGTTTGTGGCAAAAAGCAGCCAAGAGTTCTCTGAATAAACTGCTTTTCTGAACAACCCCTCCTTGCACAGTTCTGCTCTTCACTTGTGAAGTATTTTGGACATTGTGCTCCCGCCACTGTTCGAATCCCCTTTAATCACATCCAACCCCAACTAGAACCCCCCAAGTTTATTAGAATCACACCCACACCAGCAAACACCCCAAATAATCAAATCCTTCAGAGCAAACAAAAGTTGGTTTTTACTCTGGAGTTGCTTTGAACCACCACTCCTGATTTCACCATATGATTCCCTCTTCCTTAACTCTTCCTCCTTCCATTTAATCCTCTCGAGATGCTTAAAGCTTAAACCTTCCAAACTGTTTCTCTAATCTTCATCATTTTTTAATGCAGATCATCATCATGTTAAAAAGAAATAAATCTCTTACTCCTTTTTTTTCCCCCTTCCCAAATTCTCCACCTCTTTTCCCTCCTGGCAATCCACCGCAGTTCATTTTCCTCCTCTCCCGAGGTAAAATGTTATTTAAACTCGCCAGTTTAGACCTTAGAGAAACCCTGAGCCTGGCAGAGAGATCTCGTTTGGGGAAAGAAAGGTTTGTTATTGCCCAGGAAACTCTTTTTATTTGAGATTCTCCCTGCCAGGCAAAATCATAAACAGGCTTTTACAGCCTCACTTTCTGCTTCTCGGAGGGTCAATGTTACCTGTCACTTGCCAGTGGAGCCATTTTTAAACACTAAAACACTTGTACTTTTATAGCCAGGTTTCAAATGGGATTTCTCATGGATTTCAGGGTGGTGGATCCCCCAGAAATGACCTTCAGCCTGGATTTGGTGCTGGCAGACCCCAAAAATGACCTTTATCATGGATTTGACGGTGGTAGATCACCCAAACATGAGGTTCATCACACACTTGAGAGTGGCAGACCCCCAAAACGACATTTTATCACGGTTTGGGGTGTTGGAGGAGCCCCAAAAATGAGGTTCCTCATGGTCTGGAGTCTTGGACACCCCCTGAAGCCACAAAAACTCCTCTTTCCCAGCAAACTCCTATCCTGGGAGAGCTCCCTGGCAGCAGCATTTCCCTCCCCTCTGTACATTGTTCAGCTCCTGTCAGGGAAACAACTCACACCTCTCCAGCCCCAGGAGATTCCCAGGGAGCTGGAAACAACAGGAAGAAAATGCCCAAGTGGTTGATGTCTGGTGGATGCCACCCGTGGATCCCCTCTGGGCCTTTCTTTCCAAGGACTTTGCAGCCACACAAACCCCGGGGAGCCCCCATGGAACATTCCCCTGTCAATATTTCCCCCAGTTCCTCAAAGCCAGCTCGAGCTGAAACACAGGTGTTTTCATTATTATTATTATGGAAATTCAGCTTGGAAATTATCAATTCAGAGATTAAAAAGTGAAGCCAAAAGTAGACATCAAACTACTGGGTTCTTTCCCTCCTGCAGCTGCAGCAGCTCCAAAATGGTTGGAAAAACTGTTATAATTTAAATTTAAAGACCATGTGATTGTCAAATAAACCCACTCAGAACCAGCACAGGTTGCTTCTTTCCAACAGAAAACTCACTGAACAAGCTCTTATTTCTGAATAAACAGGAGTTACAAGCACTCAGAGCCTCCTGTTTGCAGCCCATCCTACCAGGAATTTGCTATGGGCAGGGAGAATCCTTTATTTTCTGTTTTGTTTAGTCTTTTCTCTGACCTTATTGGGCATCAACAAGAGCAGGAAGGAGAGGAAGGAGATGGGAGTCAAATTCCAACCAACCTCCCCCTCCAACCCACCCACATTTTCTTCCAGAACCAGCAGCTGTGTTTTCTCTAAAGGGTATCACACCCATTTCAGTAAGAGTGATAGGTTTATGACCACAATTTAATATTCTTACTCACATCAATATTAAAAAAACCCAATCACACATCCGACAAGACACAGTGAGTTGTGCTCCAGTCAGTCACCAGGCCTTAAAAATGTGGAGGGGAAAACCCCCCAACCAAACCCAACCCTCCCCAATTCCATTTCACCTGTGTTATGTATTTTCTTGAATCCTCAGCTATGAGACTTCCAGAACCCCTCAGTGAATATCCCAATCCACCAGGATCAGCCAGTGCAGCTCCTGGTCCTGCTCAGGGCACCCCAAAATCCCCTCCTGTCCCTCAGAGCGTTGTCCAAACCCTCCTGGAGCTCTGGCAGCCTCCGGGCCGTGCCCAAACCCTGGGGAGCCTGTTCAGTGCCCACCACCCTCTGGGGGAAGAACTTTTCCCAAAATGCAGCCTAACCCTCCCTGGCACAGCGCCAGCCATTCCCTGGTCCTGTCCCTGCTCACAGGGCCTCCTGACCGACTCCTTCCTTCAGAAACAACCACTAAAGGGACACCTGACAACATGAAAACAAGAAAAGACCTTCTAATACATTTACAGATCCAGTTTCTGAGCACCAACAGCTTCTCTGCCTCCTCAAGGTACAAACACTTCAATCCCACCACAGTTTCCTGCACCAGCAGGTGTTTCTAGACTTAGACACACGTTTCATTTAAGGTCTCTCAAGCACAAAGCACGAGGCAGTTCCCAGCAGCAGCTTATTGACAGAAGGCTCAAGAAGCAACACTCAATAAAAGGGCTTTTGGCTGGTTTATTTCTGGGTTTGTTTTGTTTTTTTTTAAAGCACATTTTTGTCGTATTTCCTCCCTGCACTGAGTAGGAAACACCAGCAGTTGGAGGCTGGGGGAGAATCAGGAGGATCTTACATAATCCTCGCAGCGAGCAGGGATGGGAGGGGACAGAAGGAACCTGACACAACCACAGGGGCTCTTTCCAAGCGTGGCACTCCAAACTCCACCAGGAGCACAGCGAGAGCTGCTGCTTGGACAAGAAATGGGGGTCTGGCCCAGCTTTGGGCCCGATTTTGCAGAAACAAGGTTTGGGAAGGGGATGGAGCCGATGATTTCAAGTTTCCAGGTCCCCAGGGCGGGAAATGCTGAGCACAGGGGGTGCCAAGAGTAAAGCTGGTAAGTCCCTGTCGTTGTAGGCTGGATTGGGATCCCAGAGAAATCACCCTGGGAAACAAACCCTCGGTCTGTTCCTACGGCTGGGTCTGTGCAGAGGCTCAGCTGCACTCGGAGATTAACCCTGAACCTCCCCCCACCCTGAGAGGAATTAATTGTTTTTAAGATTTATCAGCTCTAATCTAATCGACTGCCAGAACCAGTGCCTCCTCCACGGCAGAATATCAGCAAATTAATACCAATTACACCAGAAATAAAGTGGGTTTTAAGCACTTCTCGGTGCTCTGTGCACTCAGTGATGGTCTCACTCTGTGTCACACCTCTTCCCTGCCCTGGATTTACACCCAAATCCTGGAGGTTTTGGGGAGAAAACAGTTTTGTAACAGCAGTAACTCCACTCTAGTGAATCAGGCTGTCAGATTTGAGAGCAGTTTGCATCTGACAGGCACAGTTTTGTATTACTGTCCTCTGCTGATGCAGTGACAGGATGACACCCTCAATGCACTTCTGTGTTGCCTTGATCTCAATCCCACCCAAAAAGTACCAAAAAGAAGGGAAAGAAAACCCCATATTTTTTCCCTGATGTCACAACAAAACAAGGGACATATAACAAAACCAAATAATTCTGGGCAGCTGCTTAAAAAATGTCACCAAAATAGAAGCCACTTGTATGTTTTACTTAACTAATTTTCAGGGGTTTTTTAATAAGCAAAGAGTTCTATTTTATAAAGCATAAGTAAGTTTAATTCTACAGACTTTTATAGGGTTTCACAACGAGCCACCCCAGACACAACCACTCAGAACTCCAAAGGCAGAGGAAAAACAAGAGGAAATCCCAGAAAACTATTTCTTTGCCTTATTGCCAGGACGAACAAAAACACAAACAGATTTAGCAGCGCCGAGTTCCCGAAAATTGACAACAAGTACCACCACATTCGATTATTTTTCTCCCCCTCCGAAAACTCCCGTCAGAAGAAGCCAATCCCATTTCCCGGGCAGCCTGGAAAACACTCCCGGAGCGCTCTTTTACCTTTATAACACCCTTAATCCGCACGATGCCCGCGGGAAGCAGGGGCTCTGTGCCCCCCGACCCTCCCGCTCCACACTCCGCCGGGAAAGCGAATTATTCGCCTCTCCACACCGCAGGATGATGCACCATTTCCTTCCAAACACCACCACGGGCCCGAGACCCGGCGGGGAAGCACCAGCACCCCCCTCTCCCCCAGTTCCCACAGGATTTGGGAATGGGATCCACAGCCCCCGGCGAGGCCAAACCTGTCACGGCTCACCTGGCGATGCTGCCCCGGCTCCTTCCCCCCTCCTCACCCGGTCCCGACCCCCCTGCCCCTCCGCCCCAGCGCGGGGCTCCAGCGATCCCCGCTCCGTGTTTTCCCCCAACTTTTCCCCGCCGTCCCCCCCCTCCCTCAGGCCCCGCGTCCCCCCCTCACAACTCCTTCCCCTCCGCTCTCACCTCCCGGCCCTGGGGAGGCCCCGCCGCGGCCGCGGCGCTGCTGGGAGGCCGGGGGTGCTCCGGGGGCGGTGCGGGGGCGGCGGCGGAGCGCGGGGCGGTGCGGGGGCAGCAGCCGAGCGAGGGTTCGGCCCGCGGACCCCGCAGCCCCCTCAGCACAGCGGCGCCGGCCCCGGCTCACTATTTGGCAGCATGTCCGCCCGGCCGGGCCTCGCCCGGCGCCGCCCTGGCTCACTATTGCGCAGCTGCCCGCAGCAGCTCAGCGCGCATGCGCGGGGAGGGCCGAGGCGGCGGGGGGGGCGGCCCAGCGCTCCCCTCACGGCCGCGCACGCGCAGAGCGCGGTGACGCCAAAGGCCACGCCCACTGCCTTTTATGGGCGGGCGGCCCCGGCGCGCGGACAGTGCGCGCCCCGCGCATGCGCGAACCGCGATTGGGACGTCATTAGTTAAATGGTCATCATTAACAGAGTCCGGCATTATTTTAATGTTCATCATTGCAGTCCGTCGTTATTTAAATGTTCAATGGTCATCATTGCAGTCCTTCGTTATTTAAACGCTTGTAGAGAAGCTCGTCCTTTCACTCCCGCCGGCCTCAGTCTCAGAGTGAATTCATACAATTACACACAAATATAACCGAATTAACCAGGCTCCACAATACATCCCACACTTATTCACAGTGCAAAATCTTTCGGTCTCATCTCTGGTTCTCTCAGTGAAAAGCGCTGTTGCCCACAGCACGGTGGCTCCAGGTTTTCCTGGCAAGCGTCTCATCCAAGTCATGACCAATCCTTGGACCCTGCTTCATTCCCTGGCTTCACAAACTGCTGCCCGTGGTGACAGAACAGCAGGTAATGCTGCATTGTGACGAAGGAATGCCATAAAACTGCCCCTCCTGAGCTGCAGGATTGGCATTAACATTCCTGTTCTGGCCACACATTTCTCCTAGAAACTTGTTTTCGTACCCTTTCCATCACCCTGGGTTTTGTATTCCCCTGTGAGCTGTGGATTTTTAGTGATGTGTTTGTTTATCCTCTTAGAGCTGAAGCACCAAAGGAAATTACAGCACCGGTTTTAGAGAAAACAAAGAGATTCCCCCTCCCCTCTCGATTCAAGCAGTTTATAGACAGAATAAACAGAAATTCTCCTTTAATTCAGCACAGGCCAAGTGTCACTTACAGGGAGTTCAACTTCTTTTGGAGCTTGTGACGTTCTCCTGGTCAAAATTCTCTTGTTCCCAGGAAGCAGAAAATTAACTTGGGTACCTGTGAGAATGAAGATGGAACTTCACCTCTCCTGGGTGTGTAAAAGTTATTTGGGGTCGGTTCCAGCCTCCTCAGTGGCAGGTGCAAGAGGAACACTGTCCCTCTGCCCCAGCCCTGCCCTGTGCTGGCACCGCTGTCACAGAGGGCTGGAGAGCCCGGGTGCAGCCGGGGCTGGGGCTGAGCGGCTCTGCCAGCAGAGCACTGAGTTCTCAGCTGCGTTTGCCGTGGGTAAAACTCTCACCTGAACGGTACAGGCGGGTTTTTCCCCCCTCAGAAGCGGCACTAAATGCTGAGCCCACCCAGGCTCGGAGGTGTCACCCCTGTGCTCATCTCAGCTCGATTTCCGTGCGAAGCTGATTAAACCCAGGGCTGTGGGAGAGCCGTGCGCGAGAATTTTAACCAGCTCCTGCTTTTTAATATTCAACTTCCTCTTTGCGTTTAATTATTTTGTCCCCGCGTTTTCCTTTCAATTTACTAAAACTCCAGAAATGTAATTAGGGGAGGCTGAACCCGGAGAAAGCTGCCAGCGTTTCCACATCGTGATTAAATGTATCAGCCGTGCCTTCAGTGAGGGCTGGGAACAGGAGTCTCATAATTACCTCGCTGTTATCCAGGAAAGAATCTGCAACACGTAGGGATACAGAGTTATTGAAAATGCAGCGCTAATTAAAGCCTCATATCGGCTCCCCAGGATCGGCAGAGGATGAAAACAAGGTATTTCATTATTTCCCGGATTTGCCATCTTTGTTACAAAACCAAACAAACCCCTTCTAAACAAAGCCCATCTCAATCGCTGGGGAGACTTAATGAGGCTGTTCGAGATGCAAGAGTAACAAACACATTGCAAGGTGCTGATTCCCCTCTCCTGGTACCAGCGAGACCTCCAGGAGTCATTTTCCAGCTGTAAAGAGAAGGGAATGTTGTGGCAGAGCCACAGACTGGAACAGAACCGCCGCTGGTTCGAGGGTAAGGTTTGTTTTACACTGAAGTCGTTAAAGATTCTTGATATTCCCGGCTTTTATGGTTTCACTGTTGAATCACACACAGCACACCCAGTGCTGGTCTGGTTTGTGAGGAGAGGCAGAGCTGCTGAGATCCTGGATGCTCCCAGCAGTGGCAGTCGGAGCATCCTGCAGGGAAAGGAGGCTGTTTGAGCTTTGCTTTTCCAACCCTCTTCCTCCAAATTTAATGTGCAACAGAACGGCAAGTACTGAGTAAGACACCGAGTCCAGCAGCCCCACATTTCCTTTGCTGTAAATTAAAGCCTTCGGTGCTGTGGGGAGGAGGAGGGTGAGTGGAATATTATCCACCTTTGAGAACGTTTAAAAGTGTAGAGTTAAGCAGCTTTTCCACACACAGAAGAACCAAAGCTGGGACACTGGCTGCTCCCAGTCTGGAGGCTGAAAGCCAGCAGGGTCAGGACGAGCAGAGGAAATAGGTGGGGGTTACTTTAGCTGGGTTTTACCTCAGGTGGGTTTTACTTCCCTGGTGAGGGGCTGGGATGGATTTCCCACAGGAGCTGTGGCTGCCCAGGCAGTGTCCAAGGCCGGGCTGGACAGGGCTTGGAGCAACCTGGGATACTGGAAGGTGTTCCTGCCCGTGGCAGGGGGTGGGACTGGGTGGGCTTTAAGGTCCCTTCCAACCCCAACCATCCTGGGATTCCAAATTCCAGATTCCAAACCACTACTGAGAACAATTCTTTCCCAACACTGGTATAAAATTACAGGTACCTCCATTTTTCAGGCCCTTTCTGACCCAAACGTTTCCTGGAGAGTTGCCAGTTCCAGGCTGTGCCCATGCTCAGAACTGGCACAGCCTGGGCACTTCATCCATTACCTCCTTCCTTCCTGGCATTTGGATCCAGTGGCACCTGTGTCCCTCCAAACGTAAAGGGTGAATTCGCTCTGGCACAGCCACCACGTCCAGCTTCAAATTCAGTACAAAACAACAGCAATCAGCACTTCCATGAGGAAATCCCTGCTGGCAGTCACAGAATCCCAGAATTACTGAGGTTGGAAAAGCCCTCCAAGATGATCAAGTGCCCCCTGTGCCCCATCCCCCCCTTGTCCCCCAGCCCAGGGCACTGAGTGCCACGGCCAGGCCTTCCCTGGGCACCCCCAGGGATGGGACTCCCCCCCTCCCTGGGCAGCCCCTGCCAGTGCCTTCCACCCTTTCCATGGAGGAATTCCTCCTAGTGCTGGGATAGTCCCCTTTCTCACCCCTCAACCACCCAGAGCTTCCTGCTGAGCACATTTGCCACCCAAACCCACTCTCCTGACTTCGAAATACCTCAAAACAACTTCACTCATTTTTTTTTGCTGTGATTAAAAACGATTCTCTTTGTGAGAAAACAAACATTGCTTAAAAAAAAAAATAATTTGACCTCCTTTAGAAAAAAACTCTGACTTGGAGATTTTAATTGCAGGGAATCTGTTCGGTTTTGCTATTTTTACCTGTATTGGAAAAGTATCAAAGCTCATTTTTTTTTAGGAGAGGAAATTATACTTTAAAATGCACAACTGTGAGAAAGTGACTCCCCAAAGTCTTTGAGTTGGCGCTTTGTTTCTCCCCCTCAGAAGCATCTCCTGCCTTCCCTGATGAGCCTGCTCTTGTTTTTTAGGCTGGTTTGCTTCAGGATGCTTTTGATCCTGGCTTCATTAAAACCTCATCCTGCTGCTTCCCACCAGCCCTAACGGTCTGTGAAATTCTTTCCCTTCCTCCGAGGAAGTTGTTAACTCTGGGAGCACCTGCAGGGTGGAGAGCTCAGAGCACTGCCAGAAATGCCCAGGTTTATCCCAGCCAGCCTCTTCTCCACAAGCAGGGATTAATTCCTGGTGTTATCCCAGCAATCTTCCCTGGTGGAGGGCTGGGAATGGGCTGAGGGTGTTGCTGGTTTCCCCTTCTCCAGGTACAGGGAGATAATTGGACAAAAGACTCGGAAATTGAGGATAAGATTCACTCTGCAGAACAGACCAGGAGAGTCTGAACGAGCATAAGGGGCTCAAGCAGCTGGAAACAAAACAAAACTGAACCAAAAAGAAAGGGGGGGAAGCACAAGCAGCAAATAAAAACAGGGAATAATGAAGAGAAGTGATTTGGTAAAGGGAGAATGTAAGTCTGGACCTTCAGGGAGTAACAAGTCAAGGAAAAGGGTTTTAAAGGTATCCACAAACTAAGACTTTTTCATCTCCTCAGCTCTGGGATTCAAAACTACACCACAGAGGGGCCTCAAACCACTGTTCTCCAACAAACTTACCCAGATTTCTGCTGAAAAGGGGAAATCACATTTGATTAAAGGTAGGGTCCCACCTGCTGAAAAGCAAATCACTGAGCCCAAGGGCCATCGTGGAAACCTTTCCTTGCTGTCCCCAAAGTTGTGGACCCTCGAGATTGGCAACTCATTGACTTCAAAGGAACGATGACAATTTCTTGTCCATTTTTACTGTTGTGTGATCAGAAAATGCATCAATTCATTGATTTCAAAGCAGTAATGACAATTCCTTGTCCACCTTTCCTATCCTGTGACCAGAAAATCACCACTTACACAATCCCACCCCCCTCCACAAACACCCACGTTTCATACCTTTCATACCCTCTGTGCTCTCTGAACACTGGGCTTGTTTTCAAACACCTGCTGATGGAGCTGGAGACAAACCCGAGGCAGAGGAAAGGACAAGGGACGCAGCTTCCCAGTCCCCCCCCCTGTGGGTGTCACCTCTGCCCTTCCTCAGCTGCTCCACCGGCGAGTTCGTCCTGCAGGGCCGGCACAGCCAGGGAGAATCTGCCTGCTCTGCTCCTGCCTGGCTCCCTCACCGCCCCACAGCCACCCAGCTCCCGGGAGGATCCTGCCAGGAATGTTTTCCAGGCCTGCTCTGCTCCTGCCTGGCTCCCTCACCGCCCCACAGCCACCCAGCTCCCGGGAGGATCCTGCCAGGAACGTTTTCCAGGCCTGGCAGTGCTGGCTGTGGGCAGGGAGCTGATGGAGTGCTGGGGATTCTCCCCCAGCTCCAAACCCCTCTGCTCTGCCGGTGTAAACACGGAGCAAGGCCTGGATTTCCACCTTGGTTTCACTCCAGAAGTGGAGTCAGATCAGGGATTAGAGAGGAGCTGCTGCTTGTTTGGCTGCTTTTCCTGGAGAATGGTTGAAATGAGAGTTCCCCCTGCTGGTAACTGCCCATCCCAAGCGGGAAGAACATCCCACTGGCTGCTCCAGCTCCCAACTCCCTCGTGGAAAACCACACAGCCAGAGGGGCTCTTCTCCAGCCTTTAATCCAGGGATCACTCCAGGCCACGCCAAAGAACTCCCAGAATTCTGAGTTAACCCAAAACCAACCAGAATCAAAAGCTCGGTAAAAGTGGCCATTGACTGTTTTTCTTTAATAAAGATATGAAGGATTTGTGATTTTTTCCTGTTAAGGCAAGAATTTCCTGCTGCTGCTGCTGCTGCTCAGCTCCCATTACAGAAAACCAACCAAAAAAAAAAGCTTAATTACACTCCAAATTAAAGAGTTACATCTGTAAGACAACTTAGAATTAAAAAACTAAAACAAACCAACACAAGATTCCACACAGTCTCCTTCTGATTCCCTCTCCTGAGTCCAGTTGAACAGATTTTGAGGTACAAGACAATAAATTAAAAGTTCATTCCATCCGCGGGATCAACCGACCGACCACCCCCTCAATGCGACGTTTTCTTCACTCCCTTCCCGAATTTGGCATCGAGGCCAAGCCCTGCAAAGACAGAAAACGAGCCACATGCACCGAAAAATGCTCTGTGTTCCTCAAACAAGGAATTCTGGGAGGGGGGAAAAGCAGCCTGACAGCCCAGGTTGACGGTGCTTTGGCAACGAGTTACCCGGAGTGGGGGGAACACGCTGGGAGTGAGAGGGGCCACAGGGTTCTAACACAAGGAGGTGTTCTCTGAGCAGCCTGACAGAGGGATCTCAGGGATTTGCTTCCCAGACTTACCCAGGAACACCAGGATCGTCCCCACCCACTGCATGGAGCTGATGGGGTTGGCAAACAGGATGACGGACGCCAGGATGGTGAAGAACTTGCGGGTGGTGGTGATGATGGAGCAGGTCAGGGGCCCGAAGTACACCACAGTCATGAAGATAAAACTCTGGGGGGAGCAAACAGGGGCTGTTTGTCACCAGCCCTAGGAAAAGGACACCAGGGATCGTGTTTTCACGGAAGAGCTGAAGGATCTTATCTCAAATCCTGATTATCTGCACATGAACTTGAATCGGTTTCACAGAGTCCCGGGATGGTTTGGGTTGAAGATGATCCATTTCCACCCCATCCCAGGGGCTGTGCAGGGTCCAGGCCCCCCCCAGAGCAGCACAGGGTGGTCCAAGAGCCACCCCAGGATCCTGGGGCAGGGCAGGAGCACTCACCTGCCCCAGGGCGCTGGTGAGGCCGAACAGGAGGATGTTGTAGATGACGCTGGGATAACGTTCCGTGAAACTCAGGAACTCCCAGAGCTCCCCAGTGAACAGGATCCCTGGAAGACACACCAAGGTGGAAAACCCTGAACTTGGGAGCCCAGAATTGCACAGGGTGCAATTTCAGCCTGTGCTCAGAGCCCCAAGGGGAGCTACAGAAAGCAGAGAGTGAATTCCAAAGTGGAAAACAACAGGGGAAAAAGCAATCACCTCCCTGGTTAATTAATGAAAGGAGCAATCATTGACTACAGATCAAATTCCAACAGCACAGCAATTAATCAGAAGGGCTGCAGCCTGATCATCAAATCATGGAATGGGTTGGGTTGGGAGAGACCTTAAACTCATCCAGTTCCACCCCATGCCACGGGCAGGGACACCTTCCACTATCCCAGGTCTTTCCAAGCCCTTTCCAGCCTGGCTGGAGCTCCCTGGTGGGCACTGGAAGTCTCTGGTGGGCACTGGTAGAGCTACACTGAGCAACCCCCCTTTTCACATACAAACAGAAAAAAAAACCAAACCAAAGCAGCAAGTTTTTTTTTCCCACAAGGCATTCCAGGCCTGTTTCTGGAGCTCAGGGGTCAGGGTGAGGGTCAGGGTGAGGGTGATGGTCAGGGTTAGCCATGGGCTGTGCCCTGGGGTGTGGGCAGGGGGTCCTTACCTGCCCCCAGGAATAGGGTGGACCAGAGGTTGACGTTGAGCATCATGTGGTTGGAGCCAGTTTGGTAATGAGCCCTCATGTGGTCCTGGGACACCCCCGTGAGCCCGTCCAGGGTCAGTGACAGCAGCTGGGCAGGGACACAAAACCTCCACTGCCTGTTCCTTTCACAGGGAAAACCCCACTGTCCCCATTCCACACCCTCAGCACCTCCCGAGCACGAACTCAGCAAAGAGCAGCTTGGTGCTCAGCACCTGAGCTGGACCCCAACACAGCTCAGAGCCCCCTCACACCCCACCTGCCCTCCTGCCACGCTCCACGTGGCTCTGGGAGCTGGGATCACACCTGAATTCTGGGATTTGGGACAGGGGAGCTGGGATCACACCTGAGGTGTTGGGATTTAGAACTCGGGTACAGGTGAGGTGTAAATCACACCTGAGGCCCCGGGTTTATCTCCCACAGGTACAGGTGAGCTGTGAGTCCCACCTGAGGCCCCTCCCCTGCCCTCTGTGCCCCGGGCACTCACCAGCAGCAGCTCCCCGTAGCCAAAGACGTGGTCGTCGCCCCCAGCCCCCTTTTTGGGCTTGTACAGGAACAGGGCCACCCCCGCCACGATGAGCAGCACACACAGGTACTTGGCTGGGGGGTACTTCTTCCTCAGCAGGGTCACCCCTAAGAGCATCACTGCACAGAAGGGACGTCAGAAACCACTCCTAAAACCCCTCACGGGGGTTAAACCCCAGAAAAAGTCACTCCTGAAAACGTCACTGCACAGAAGGGACGTCAAAAACCGCTCCCAGAAGCCCTTACAGGAATTAAACTCCTAAAAAGTCCTTCCTAAAATCATGGCTGCATTGAAGGAATGTCCCAAACTGGTCCCAAAGCCCCTCCTGGGAGTTAAACCCAGCCCAGCAGAGCAGCACAGGGACAGGCAGAGCAGGGAGATGGATCTGCCAGGGAGAGATCCCCACAAACACATGGGAAACAGGGAATTTGCTCACCTGGAATGGGCTTACAGGACTTGCCCAGGACCTGGAAAAGAAAGACAAGGATTAACTCTCCCCATCCCATCACCTGGGAGGGGAGAGATCCTGGATATGGGATGAGCACAGGGACACCCTGACACAGGACACGGTGTGGTCCATAAACAGATCAGTAAACCCTGTGTTATCCACATATCCAGTGGCTGAGGGTCCCACCTGTGTGGGGTAGCTGACGAACTGCAGGGCCGAGTTGCTGGACACCATGGCCCCCAGGTAGGACAGGGAGCAGGCGCCGTAGAGCCACCCCCGCGTGCGATCCACCCGCGCCGCGTCCACCAGCCGGATCACTGGGAACAACGGACACGGTCAGGGCTGCGGCACCCGGGGTCACCCCGGGGTCACCCGGGCTGGGCAGGGACACGAGAGCCCCTTCCCTGCTCCCCGGGCCGGGAAGGGACGGCGGCACTCACGGAGCTTGGCGAAGGCGGCGTTGATGACGCACTGGATGAACACGAGTGTCAGCGCGAACCTGAACTTCTCCTGCTGAGCCCCCTCCCCGTAACGGCCCCGCGTGCTGGGGGGGACGGACAGTGAGACACACGGACAGTGAGACACACGGACAGACGGGGGACAGCGGGACAGGGAGGGGACAGCGGGACAGACAGAGCGAGGACAGAGTCGGGACAGACAGCGGGACAGGGAGGGGACAGCGGGGAGACACCGAGCGCGGCCCGCCCGGGTCAGTAAGCGGGGTGGCCCCGGCTGTTCCCCCGCGTCTGTCCCGTCCCGTCCCGTGTCACCCCAGTCCCACGTGACCCCCCGGTCCCCCGTGTCACCCCCGTACCGGGTGTCCCCCCCGCCCCACGTGTCTCCCCCATTCCCGTGTGTGACCCCGGCCCCTCGTCCCCACCCCGGTCCCGTGTCCCATCCTGCTGTGTCCCATCCTGCTGTGTCCCATCCTGCTGTGTTCCATCCTGGTGTGTCCCATCCTGCTGTGTCCCATCCTGGTGTGTTCCATCCCGTTTCCCGTTTTCTCCCCATCCCGTGTCCCATCCCATGTTCCCCCCTATCCCGTGTCCCCCCGTGTCCCGCCGTGCCGCACATGCTCTCCTGCAGGATGCCGTAGTCCCATCTCGTGTCCCATCCCATGTTCTTCCCATGTTCCCATGTTCCCCCCATCCCATGTCCCATCCCGTGTCCCCCCCGTGTCCCGCCGCGCCGCACATGCTCTCCTGCAGGACGCCGTAGCAGCAGTAGCAGGCGAACACGCCGAGGCAGCAGAGGGGCAGGCGGAGCCGCTCGGGGATCGCGGCCGTCGCTCCCATGTCGGGCTCCGGCAGCTCCAGCGCCACATCCCGGCCGGCCCCGGGCGGCCTCATCGCCCCGCGCCCGCGCCGGGCGCCCAAGGCGCTGCCGGACCCGCCGCCGGCCCGGCGCGGGGAGCGAGGGCGGCAAATCGCGCCGGGGCCGCGCGGGGGGATCCGGGCCGACCCCTCCCGACCTCCCCCCGGGCCGGCGGCGGCCGCGGAGCCCCCGCGGAGCCCCCGCAGTGCCCCCCGCCAGGCGGGCACCGCGCGGGGCAGCCCCGCGCTGCGGGGGCCTGGGAGCAGATCGGCGCGCGCGGGGACGCCACGGGATGTGGAGCGCGGCGATTGGCTGCGGGGAGGAGGCGGGGCCGCGGGAAGGGAGGGGATTGGTGGGGACAGCCGGGGAGGCCACGCCCACCGCGCCGGGGGAGCCGCGCAGGTCCCAAAGCCCGCCCGACACCGGCCGGGAGCGGAGAGCGGAGCAGGGATGAGCAGGGAAGGGACCGGGATGGACCGGGAACAGCCCCGGGATCGGCCCGAACCGCCCCGGGAAGGGACAGTGGAATGGAGCAGGGACGGACCGGGAACAGCCCCGGGATCGGCCCGAACAGCCCCGGGGCGCGGCGGGTC
>JAWWLV010000087.1:670885-699125 GCA_035041135.1 Platyrinchus mystaceus
CCGGGGATGCGGGCAGGGACACCCGGGGATCCGGGCAGGGACACCGGGGATCCGGGCAGGGACACCCGGGGATCCGGGCAGGGACACCCGGGGATCCGGGCAGGGACAGCTCCTCCCTGCACACCAGCCCCGGGATGGGGGGAAAGGTCGGATGTTGCAGTTACTGGTGGGAGCAAAGACGGGGCAGAAACTGCGGATCTGGGGCTGGAGAAGACGGAGGAACAGGGTGGAGCAAAGGGAGCATACCCATACCCCCCCAAAATGATCAGCCACCCCCAAACTGAGCAACCCCCCACCTCAAACTGAGCATCCACCCCCTACAATGATCATCCACCCCAAAGTGAACATCCACCCCCCAAACTGACCCCACAAACTGACCATCCACCCCCCAAATGGATTCACTAAACTGATCTTCCACCCATCAAACCCATCATCTCCTGCACCCAAACTGCTCAACCCGCAAACCAATCAGCCCCCACCCAAACTGACCAGCCCTATCTCTTCCAGGAAGGAGCCCTGCAGATCCCTGATAAGGTCAGAGCACAATGGTGTGTTCCCAGGGTGCCCTAAGGGTGGGTAGGGAACATTCCAGAACAGCAGCACTGAAGGGGGCATTTCTGAGAGTCACCCAAAAAAACACTTCAGTATTTCCCTATTCACTCAATCTTAAAATGAAGTTTTAAACCAAAAAAAGGGCCCTCAAGTGTCTGTTTTAACAGTTCTCCCTATCCCAGAGGTAAATCCCTCCCTGATCTTGCTGCTCCTCTGTGTACAGACACCTCCTCAAGGAAAGACACCCTTTCCAAAAATATTCCCAAGGTCCACAAGAACTCTTAGCAAATATAAGGAAAAAAAATGGAGAGGGAACTACCAAGCACAGGTGTTCAAAAGAACATAAAACTGCCAAGACAAATAGCTACAAATGCCAAATAGAGAAGATCTGACCGTGTTATTGTCTCACTGGTGAAGTGGTAGCTCAGCTTTTTTAGGGACTCCCAACCTCAACATTCAAATTCACCTTTCAGTTTCTCTGTGAACTGTGTCTTTTTTTAGGGCACAGCGATTAGAACCCAATACCCACAGCTGGGAGAAATTAAAAATACTCCCTGCTCTGGGGCTGTTTTGTTTCAGCACAAGGAAGGTCACACAGCTGGGCCTCTGCCTGTTCCCACCACATCTCACCCTGCAGATAAGCAAGGCAGAGCAAATTAAATAAAGCCCCACTCTGACTCCAGGCCAAGTTTTGCTTTCTCCAAAGGTTTAACCCCCCCCATTTTGGGTTAATATGGAGGCAGGAAAGCTCCAGCTGGTGCCTATCAAGGGGCTCAGCTGAGCTGCACATTATCAGTCCCCCAAATTTATCTGCAGCAGAAGAGGCCTTTCCCTGTCCTTCCCTGACGGACACACACCACGGAGCGTGAGGGAATCCGGGTCCCACATTCCACAGGCTGCACCCCAGCCCTGTAATTAAGGATCCTAATGAAGTGCTGCATAACACAACCTTTTGCAACTGCTCAAGGGCTGCAGGTCAAGGATCCAGCTTCTTGTCATCCTCTGCCTGCTCCTTTCCAGGTGCTGGGCAGCACCTTCCCCTGCCTGCCCAGGGGAGCTGGACCCAGCCCAGCACCAGGAACTGCTCCCACTTTCCAGAGCCTCTGGAAGCCAAAGTCATTTCACCACGTTTAGCAAACACTTCAGAATTACAGGGTCATAGGTTTGGGTTGGAAGGGACCTTAAAGATCACCCACTCCCTGCCATGGGCAGGGACACCTTCCACTATCCCAGGTTGCTCCAACCTGGCCTTGGACACTCCCAGGGATGGGGCAGCCACAGCTTCTCTGGGAAATCCATCCCAGCCCCTGCCCACCCTCCCAGCCAAGAATTCCTCCCAACATCCAACCTAAACCTACTTTCAGTTCGAAATCTCAGGGTCTGCAGCCATGAGTGTCACATTTCTGTGTGACAGCCCAGCCTTCTCCCCCCGAGACACCCCACAAGTGCCCCCCACCCACCCCAGCTCCGGGTGGGTGTCCCTGGAGGAGGGGACAGGAAAAGATGGCCCATGTGGGGCTGAGCAGCTGCCCCTGCAGCCCAGCCCTCCTGGGCCAGTCCCAGGGGAGATTATATTTCTGGCTGTTTGCTGTGGGGAGGAGGGAGACAGAGCTTAGATTTAAAGTCCTGATCAGCTGAGCATGAACGTGGAAGATCAAAGGGTCACTCGGCACACAAGCTAAGCTTTCCCTCATTGTCCTTGAACAAAATTCCTCTCACTCCAAACTGTGGAGTAAAAAAATGCCTGCCTGTCTGCCTCCCACTCTATCCCCAAGAGACACGGCTGAGTTTCACTGCTGGACAGTTTCTGCACTCGAATGTTTGGAGATGAAAAGCTCTAAAGAGCAGCAAGATAAATAAAACTGCAGTTTATTAAAAGAGACTCACAGATTATTCACCAGACCAGCCAAGCTATTTCACAGTCTGGTCATGCCTGCAGTGAAAACAGTGGGAGTTTTGGGAACAGAGCACAAGCCCTGCTAAGAGTAAGGAGACATTATGAAATGGAGCTTTTCCCTAAGTCATGGAAAGGCAGGAAGCCTCTCCTACCAGTGTGAATCATCCAGAAAGCAGGAGAGCACTTCAAAGCAATCACCCCTGTCCACTGCCAGCCTTGGAACAGGGCATGGAAAGGGATACAGGGAGAGGGAGTTACTCAATTACCCCCAAAGCCATTTAAAACAGGAGCTGCAGCTCCAACAAAACCTGTTTCATATCTGCTGCTGCGTCCTCCTCATCCTCCCACTGGGACCCCACAGGTTCTCTTGGAAAACACACCCAGCAGGGATGGAGGGGTTATCCTCCTTAGGATCCCTCCCTCACACACAGAGCTTTGATTCCTGGTTTTATTTTTGATTCCCAGTTTTATTAGTGCTGATGGCACTGGGGGAACCCCCTGCCCAAGGAGCCCTGCAGGAGCTGGGACTGGAGGGACACCACACATCTGGGGGACACCAGGAATCCGGATTTATGCTGGGAGATCCCACTTGGCTCATCCTAAGGGATGGACTTGTCTCTCCTCCCATGCACTAAGACATGGATTCAGGAATTAACCAACATCAGAGACTTAGGAGGATTTCCCAGAGTTACATGGGCTGAAAAAATTAGATGTACAGCATACAATAAAGGAATAACATCTTGCTTAGGAGAAGGTGTTAAAAGAAGCTCTATGCTTTTAGGAGAGGCAAATCCCCTGGTTTCCCAGTTTGCAGCAATTAAAGCTCCAGTTCATGCACCAGCTCCTGCCTGGCAGCTCCCACAGCTCTGCCTCCCTCTCCTCTGAATTACACTGGAGAAAGTACCAAAAACATGCTATAGAAACAAAAACTTGACAGAAAGGGCTGGATTTGGCACAAAAACATGTTATCCCCTCGTAGATCCAAGGCATTCCCAAGACAAACTCCCCCCCAGAAGTGCTGCTGAGCTTTTCCAGAACATGGAATTCCAGCATTGGGAAGCACAGGTAACCCAGACTGTTGGTAACAACTGGCACAATGTAATTAGGAAAAAATGCAGAGGCTGAAGAAAATCACCTCCTTGGCTCGCCCTGGAGCTCAGGGAGCCAGGAGTTCATATGGGAAGGAGCTTTTTTTTGCTTTTTTAGCCATGAATAATTAGAAAAGCAGGAGTTTCAAAGGAAATCAGCAGTTCCAGCTGGCACAGGAACTCAGGAACAGCCATTTTGCAGCACTTTCTAACAGGACACAAGTCCCACAAAGCACCAACACTGCTCACCCCAGGCTTTAATTATCTTTTTGCTCCAACTAAGACAATGTTTTTTCCTAATTAGAGGCATGAACAGGTTTTTTTCCCCCTCTAATTAGAGGTATAAAGGACAGTGATCGTATCCCACAATAAACTGGTGTCAGAGCCACAGCTCCCATTTTGTGATGTGCCCCATTCTCCATCCATCCCATAATGACAATTTGCTCTCAGTTTGGTGGCTTTTTGGCTCCCTCAGCACTAAGGCTCAGAGCTCACCAGCATCCCAGGAAACTAAAGGAGGGATAAAGCTGCCAAAGTGATGGATCTTTGATATTGGAGCATGTCAGGCCATCCCAACAATCACTCAACGGGCCAAACTGGTTGGATTCACTCTCCAAATGTTCTGCCCAGCTCTGGTTCTTATTTCCACCTTACTCCTTCTCTTCAGGCTCCTTATGTTCTTGACCTTTGCTGATCCTCCCAACAGGCACCACCCTCCAGTCTGTTCCCTTCCTCTTATTGTCACCTGGGATCCAAACAGGCACATCCCTAAATTATCCCTCCACCACACGGATTAGGGATCACTCTTCAATCAGCGGAGCAAGCAAAGCTAAATTCTCTGTACTCACATATAACCTGTTTTTAACACCCTACAACTCCTTCCTGTGTCCAAGACACTCCTGCCAGCTGGAAGCTGAGCTCCAAAGGCTGGGAATGGTCGCCCAGAGTCAGATGGAGAAGAGCTGCCCATGGGAAGTGCCAAAAGGGATCAGGTTCCACCTTCCCACATCATGATCCTCTTGGGTGACAAATGTTTCCCACACCTGTGAGAGTTTGTGTCACTGGGCTGGGCAACGTGAGCAGAGTTTTCCTTTAGGAGCAGAGTGGATTGACTGGGAAGCAAGGAATTAACTCCAGTGCCAGGCAGTTGGAGAGCTCTGCCTAGACTGGAAGGAATGTATTAAAGGAGCAGACCACAAATCCAAAAAAATAACCTGTTTTGGCAGGGCCACGGCGAGGGTGGCACAAAAATATCCTGCCTATCAATAGGCTTTATTCCTGCCAGGGCAGAATGTGCTTTTATTGGAGCTATTTAATAATTAGATTATC
The DNA here is from genome assembly GCA_035041135.1 of Platyrinchus mystaceus. Taxonomy (NCBI): domain Eukaryota; kingdom Metazoa; phylum Chordata; class Aves; order Passeriformes; family Tyrannidae; genus Platyrinchus; species Platyrinchus mystaceus. The sequence goes on from JAWWLV010000087.1 coordinate 675,752, forward strand.
CTATGAGACCCAAGGGAGGGAGGGGACCAGGAGGTGGGGCCATAATCAGCTGGAACCCAGTGAAAAACTTCTGCTTTCAGCAAAAAAACTCAGCCTGGATCTTCTATTTTTTTCCATCACAATTTAAAAAAGGAAAGATGTAGGCCAGGCTGGGCTGACCTTGCTCCTGATGCCAGGAAACACAGGCTCCACTCAGTGTCTGCTGCCAGAGCCCCAGGGAAGAGTCCATGGATCCTGTACAAGTCCCTGGAACAGCCCAAGCCACCCACCCACAGCTGGTGGTGTCTGCAGACCTGCAGGGCCATGATTCCCCATCAGGCATTTCTTTAGGCTCAGCTCAGTGTCCACTCAGCTCTAAACCTGCTTCAGGCTTTAAAAAAATTAAGCCCAGCCCCCCTCCCCAAAAACTCATCCTGGTGTGCTGAAGCTCAGGAACAGTTTTCTTCAATGCAGAAGTAGAAAACACAAATCAGTCTGCAGAGAAAGCCCCATTTCAGCAGCACAGAGTGTGCATTAAATACATCTGCTGCTGTTGGGTTGGGTTGTGAAGTGTCCCACGGCCACTGGAGAGTTTTATGCAGAAGGAAAGACTCAAAAATTTGGGTCAGGCTTGTTGCTAGTCCAGGCTCCACAGCATTCCCACTCCATTGAATCCTGTGCCTTGCAGCTCCTTCCCTGGGATCCAAGTCTGCACTGCCCTGCTTGCACATCACCCACTGCACCAGGCCAAGAACTGAGGTCAGGCTTGTGACAGAATAACTGAGCTCAGCCCCAGCCTAACACGGCTCAGGTGCTGGGGCTCTGCCCAAAAATCCAGCCAGCAAACAGCAGCCATTCCCAGTTATCCCACTGGAAAAGTGAGAATAACCCAACCCACAGACATCAAACTGGATCAGGAATTCCTCAGAATGCTCTATCACCTGCACCTAAATCCAGGTATTAAAGTGATTAACCAGGAACCTAAACCAGAGGGAACTCACCTCCACTCACCTTCTCAAGACAGGGAAGTCAAAGCAGCAGCTATCCTGGATCTTCACATCTGGGTATTTCCAGCTCTACAGCTTCATCCCAATCTTTGGGTAACTCAACCCCCCAGAGCTGGGCTGAGATGGCACCTAAAAACAAGTGAGATTTATTAAAATGTAGCAATTCAGGTGGTGTTTATGCTGTATTTTCTTTCTATAGTTTCTCTCGGTTGCTTTAAATACACTTAAGTAAATTCACCCTGCAGGAAGAGGTCACAGCACAGGGAATTATTATCATTTATAAACATTATTTATAAGGCAACTGAGAAACTTCAGGGACTTTACAAACGTTTATTCTGCTTCCCAACAATTCCTAATTTATATCATCACTAATACAAGTGATGGCAGCTCATTCCCTGCCAGCTCTCCAGAGCAAGTGGGAACCAAGGCAGGAAATTAGGGGTTTAAACCCAAATTTTTAAACCTAAACTTTTAATTTCAACCAACTGAAGTTGTACCTCATTTGTTTTGTTTTTGTTTGTTTTTTTTTAATTGCCTGTATTTTCTAAGATTCAGCGAGAGATATTATTTATTTATTTATTTATTATTTAATCATGTGATGGTTTGGGTTGGAAAAAGACCATCCGGTTCCATCCCCCTGCCACGTTCCCAAGAGTTTTAGTGAGGTCCAGGGCCTGGAGAGGTTTCAGATTCCACGAGATCTTCATGACCAAAAGATCTCTGATGGACCAGTGGCAATCTGGCACCTGACTATATTTAAATAAAAGAGATTTAAAAACCAAAAATCACTTTTATGTCACTTAAGATGAAATCCCCTCATCAAATTTGCCAAACTTGGGGTGTCCTGTGCAGGGCCAGGGACTTGATAATCCCTGTGGGTCCCTTGCAGCACAGGGATGTTTTGTGAGCCTCTCCTTCTAAACTGTCTGCTTTACCCTCAGAAAAATCCTACTTAAAATATTCTGAGAGTTTAAAAAGTCTGTTTTAAGAACATTATGAAGAAGAGCTTAACCCCAGTGGGATCCTGGTGAGCAGCAGCTGCACCAGCTCTGCATCCTGGGGAAATTGCTCCCTCTCCTCCCCCGCTGATCCCAAATTCCATTCCCTTCATCCACTGACATCTAGTGGTGGTGGTACCACGGCAGAACCTCCAGCTGCTCCAATTCCACTTCCCTTGGTGGTTTTCCCTACCACAGACCTGCAGTTTCACCTCCAACAATTCCCAAGGAGGTTGGAAGGACCTCAAAGCCCATCCCCTTCCACCCCCTGCCAGGGACACCTTCCACTAGACCAGGCTGGTTGTAAACTAGGCAGAATTCCTGCATTTATGTGGTTTTCCAGTAGATTTGCAAATGAGTTCCCTGAAATAATGAGGCTGGAGCTGTTCACACTCCCACTGTTCTCCTGGGCTCCACTTTAGAGCTGATTTGAACCCAATGCTTCACATACCACACAAACTGCTCCCCATTTCCTCCCTGCTGGGATAAAAGCAGAGGGATTTCATCCCTTCTCCAGGTTTGCCTTTCAGCATTTCACAGGAGGCTGGATACACCTACGAGAAATGACAACTTGGAGTGAGAAAAGCAGCAGCATCACTTGCATGACTAAGGATGACAAACCCTCCTGAGGATTACAGGATTAAACCCTGAGAAATTCATAATCCCTAAAGATAACCAGACCTGGAAAGAAATCATGTGTTTGACTAAATATCCTTATTTTTTCCCCCCCAAGTCTTTATATAAAGCAAGTTATTGTAGTTGATACACAGTGTTGTCAAATTAAAACACGAGTCCAGGGGAGTGATGGTGATAACTACAGAGATGGAGCAATTCCTGCCCTGGAGACAGGTTGGGAGAGCTAGGGGAGAAGGAGAAGGGAAGGATCCAGGGAGACCTGAGAGCCCCTTCCAGAGCCTAAAGGGGCTGCTGGAGAGGGACTGGGGACAAGGGACAGGACGAGGGGAATGGGTTTAAATTGAAAGAGAGTAGGATTAGATGGGATATCGGGAAGGAATTCGTCCCTGGGAGGGTGAGAAGGGGCTGGACTGGGTTTCCCAGAGAAGCTGTGGCTGCCCCATCTCGGGAAGTGTCCAAGGGAAGGCTGGAGCAACCTGGGACAGTGAAAAGGTGTCCCTGGGGTTGAACTGGACCTTTAAGGTCCCTCCCAACCCAAATCATTCCATGATTCTCCACAACTACTGATAAGTGACCTCGACCCTCAGCCCGGCCCAGCCAGAGCCGCCACTCGGCGCCTCGGAGACACCCGAGACAGAACCACACCGGCAAAACCCACCAAAAATCCCCTCCCCTCCTCCCGCGCCAACATTCGGAGAGCAGAAAGCTCAATTAACGATTACTAACGATAATCCACCTCCCAGCGCGCGCGCCCCAGCGCCCAGGCCCGGAACAGGCCTGTCCCTGAGGGGAGGAGGCGGCGGCGGGAGCAAGGGGAAGGGGGGGCCGGGAACCCCACCGCTCCCCGCCCTCACTGCAGCGCCTTCCCCGCCCTCGCCCGGCAGCCCCGGGACTCACCGCCCTCCTCCGCCCCTCGCCCCGCGGTCCCGGCGCCACAGGCTGGCCCGGCCCCGCCGCTCCGCCTGCCCGAACACAACATGGCGCCCCCCGGCAACTCCACCCGCCCCGCGCCCCGCCGGCTTCACGCCCTCACTCAAAATGGCCGCCGCCACAGCGCCCCGCGCAAGAGCCGACGGCCCGAATCAAACATGGCGGCGCGCGGCTTCACTGCGGCGGCGCCACAGGGATGCTTTGCCCGGCTCCAAGATGGCCCGCGGTCACGTGACGGGGGGGTGTGGGCCGCGTCCCGGCGGAAGCGTGAGGGACCGAGCAGGGAACGGCGGCTGGAAGCGGCGGGAGCGGGGCTGGCGCCGCCGGAGCAGACGTGCCGCAGGGCGGGAGACACGGCTGTCACCACGGAGCCCGCCAGCGCTAACACGACGGCGGCCAACGCCGCCTCGCGGGCCGCGGGCGCCGGGGACCAGGCGAGCTCGCTGCCCCCGCCCAGGATGCAGCGCAGGAAGGTGAGCGCGGCCGGGGATCGGGGGAGGAGGCTGGTGGGGGGTATCGACGAGCTTGGCCCGTAGCTTTCTACCCTTCCCCAGCCTTTTCGCTGCCTCTCCCGAGCACAAAACCGGGGGGAAAATAGCGGCCTTGAGCCCCCAGCGCCCGCCCCCCAAGCTCGCTGATTGGCTCCCGCACGGGTACGCCGCGCGCTGATTGGCCGCATTGTCTGTCACTCATCACTCCCAACGGCCACCGCTCCCCCTCCCTCGCGCGGGCATCGGGTTCCGCCCCTTGACGCCTCCGATTGGGCAGGCCGCTGTAGAGCTGATTGCCTATTGGTCAGGCTGCAGTGCCGGGTCTGCCGCTGATTGGCCTTCGCGACTGTCAATCCGCCCCCAACGGTCACCTCCCCGCGCGTGCCCTGTTTCCCCATCTGACTCCGCCCACCCAGGTTGATGTTGCCGTGGGAGCAAGCCTCGCGCTGATAGGTTGGCTCTGCCGTCAGTCACGCTCGGCGGGCCCGCCTTTTACGCTTCTTCGAGCCGCCATTGGTGGGTTCTTCCTCTCGCTCCTCCCCCTCGCGCTGCGATTGGCTGAGGCCGGCGGGGGTGCGCGGGGTGCAAAACAAAGCGGCGCGGGGGCCGCGCGCTCCCGCCAGTGGCGCGAGGCCTCCCCCGCTCCCCTCACGGCTCCCGCCATCGCCGTCCCGGCACGGCTGCCGCCCCCTCACCCCTCCGTGTTTACAGTCCGGCTTCTAGGTTCTGATAAAAACAGTTTGATAATAAAAACCGAAGTTACATGTCATAATAACGGTAAGTAATAATAAAAAGGGAAAAAACGAGGCAGAATACAATTGCTCAGCACCCACTGAGTGGTGCCAGAAGCCCCCCCTTCTCACATCCAGATCTGGCCCCCCACTATGGGGTGACTCTCCTGGTTTATATACTGGCAGTGACGTTGTGTGGTGTGGAATATCCCTTTGCCCAGTTTGTGGTGCCTGTTCCAGCTCTGCTCCCTCCCAGTTTGATTCTGACCCTCCTTGCTGGCAGAGCAGGAGGCACAAAAAAAAAGGGAAAAAAGAGTCCTTGACTTAAGATAAAAACTGAACAATCAGTGTGTCATCAGCACTTTTCTCATCCTGAATCCCAAACACAGCAGCTGAGGAGGAACTAACACCACCCCAGCTGAATCCAGGACAAGGGGCAGCCAGGTGGGATTTTGGGGGGCACAGATCCCTCAGGGAGCAGCTGGAGGGACACGGCACATGGAATATCCTGAGTTGGAAGGGACCCGCCAGGATCATCCAGCCTAACTCTTGGGCCTGCTCAGGACACCCCAGCCCTTCCAGCTGCAGTGTCTGGGATGAGGTGGGAACCTTCCCGATAGGGGAAACATAGATCACGGCATCCCAGGTTGGAAAAGACCTCCAAGATCATTGAATCCAACCTGTGACCCAGCACCTCTTTTGCTTTAATAAAATCCGGTGCTCCAGTGACCTTTCCTTGGGGATCAGTTTGCAAGAAGCTTTTTATTACTGAAGGCGCTGACACTGCATATTTATTAAACCAAAATAAAGAGCGACACACTTGACATTTTTAGTTGAATTTATCCATCTGACATCTCTTACCATCCCTGGAAGTGTCCAAGGCCAGGTTGGACGGGGCTTGGAGCAAGCTGGGCTGGTGGGAGGTGTCCCTGCCCGTGGCAGAGGGGTGGGACTGGGTGAGCTTTAAGCTCCTTCCAAACCATTCCATGATTCTATGGAATATTTTCTGCAATATCCACGCTGAGGTGCTCCCTGCTGACATGTGGGCTGTGCTGTTGCAGAGGAACGCGGGCAGTAGCTCGGATGGGACGGAGGACTCCGATTTTTCCACGGATCCCGAGCACACGGACAGCTCGGAGAGTGACGGCACCTCCCGGCGATCCGCCCGTGTGACACGTTCCTCAGCCAGGCTCAGCCAGAGCTCCCAAGGTAAAGGTTCTGCTTCAGAAACCAAAACAAATTCAGCCTCTTCAGCAAAGAAAGGCAAAAGGCTCAGTGCCCTCCGTGTTGTTCAGAACCTAAATGTGTAGAATTTAAGCATAAGTAGGAGTTTACATTCGTGTTTTTTGGCTATTATCAGCACAGCAAAAAGCACCTTTATTTGTACATAAAAACTCATTTCCGGTTCTCCTTGTAGACACTGATTAAAAAAAATGTGGTTTGTGACAAATTTTATTGCAGATGAGAAATACATGTGTGTGATCATGTGGTAATTAGATCTTAAAAACAAGAGGAAAGGTGTGTATGGAATACCTGTGATATCCCTGGGTTAGGACAGCATTATTTTGATGCAAAATAATTGTTTTATATATATTCCCTGCCTGTTGCAGGGGTTGGAACTGGATGAGCTTTAAGGTCCCTTCCAACCCAAAGCATTCCATGATTCTTATGAGCAGTGTAGGATCACAAACCCCCACACAAATCCAAATCCCAAATTAGCTACAAATCAAATCCAGATCCTAAATCGACTACAAATCCAAATCAAATCCATATCCCAAATCCAGCTCCACACTGGGAGCAATCCTGCTCTTCCCAAGGCTTATCTAAACTCTTGATAGTTCTTATCTAAGGTAACGGATCTTTAGCTTTCCAAACCTGAGCTGGTTGATAATTACTGGTTAATTAAGTCATTAAATCTGGAGAAAGCTGATATAATTCCAGACTGTTCAGTGTGAGTGAAATCCCAGAGATTTTATCTGGGAAGGACAGAGCATGGTGAGAGTGGCAGGATAGAACTGTCAGTCACAGACTCTGTTATTCCAGGCCAGGGTTTGGGGCCGGACAGGGTTTGGGGCCGGGCAGGGTTTGGGGCAGGGTTTGGGTCTGGGCAGGGTTTGGGGCAGAGTTTGGGGCCGGGCAGGGTTTGGGTCTGGGCAGGGTTTGGGGCCAGGCAGGGTTTGGGGCAGGGTTTGGGGCCGGGCAGGGTTTGCCTCTCTGGGCAGTCCCTGCTGGTTCTCGGGTGTAATTCTGCTGCTCCCACGGGATCAGATTCCAGCCCGGTGCGCAACCCGCCGTCCTTTGGGGCGGAGGAGCCGGTGTACTCCACGCGCAGGGTGACCCGCAGCCAGCAGCAGCCCGCTCCCGTGACTCCCAAAAAATACCCGCTGCGGCAGACGCGCTCCTCCGGCTCCGAGACCGAGCAGGTGGTGGATTTCTCGGACAGAGGTGCGTGCCGGGGAAAACCTCTGGGAAAAACGCTCCTCCCAGGGTATCCCCAGGACTGGGGCTGGAGCAGCTCTGGGCTTTATGTGTGCCTTTAAAAGCCTTTTCCCGGATTTGTAACATCCGGATCCTTTCGTTATCCGTATCCTTACCCAGACACGAAAAACGCCGCGGATCATGATGAGTCCCCACCTCGCACTCCCACCGGGAACGCCCCTTCCTCGGAGTCGGACATTGACATCTCCAGCCCAAACGTGTCCCACGATGAGAGCATTGCCAAGGACATGTCCATGAAGGATTCCGGGAGTGACCTCTCCCACCGCCCCAAGCGGCGCCGCTTCCACGAGAGCTACAACTTTAACATGAAATGTCCCACTCCTGGTTGTAACTCCTTAGGTAATTCCAGCTCCAGGATCCCTCTGTTGGGCTTTGCATTCCTGCTGTGACACGCCAAGTTAAGTTATACACCCTAAGAAACACGGAGTTAGTTTAGGAGCAGGAATATTAAGGAGAAGGGGGTCTAGGGAAGGGACATGAAGCCTAAATGTAGGTGTATCTGGAGGGATATTCCTGGAGGTGTTTTCTGCCTAGGAGTGACGGGGAATGACAGGATAAGGACCAAAATAGGAGGATGAGCCCAGGTGTGGGAGGAAAATGCAGAGTCTTGCAGGCAGGGAACTGATTTTTTTGCCAGAAACAGAATTTCAGCCCCAAATTCCTGCTTCACCATACCTGGCTGCTTGCAGGGAGGGCAGCAGGGAGAAAGATTTTCCTTGCTTTTGCCATGAAGCAGGAATTTTGCTCCTTCCATCCCGCTGAGGCTGCTCATGTGAGGCATCTGGGAGACTTCTGAAACCTCGTGTTGGTTATTTCTTACGAGCTGGGTTGTTTTTCTGCCCCTCTGCAGGACACCTGACCGGAAAGCACGAGCGACACTTCTCCATCTCGGGGTGCCCCCTGTACCACAACCTCTCAGCAGATGAGTGCAAGGTGAATGTTTGGCCTTATTTTGCCTTCTGCTTTATCTTCCTGGGGGATTGGTAGGACAAAATGCCAAGATTTATGATTTTTGAACAGAAAACAGAGTTGACACAGGTGGTCAGCTGATGTCTTTGGCAGCAGCATTTGTGTGTCAAACACAGTTCAGAATATTCAACTGAAAGAGAAAAGGGATGAAAAGAGTTTGCTGCAGCACTGACAGGTGGATTTTGGGTTCTAGGTGCGAGCCCAGAGCCGGGATAAGCAGATTGAGGAGCGGATGTTGGCCCACAGGCAGGATGACAACAACAGACACGCTACCAGACACCAGGTAACACTGGGAAAACCTCAGCTCCTGCTCCCCAGAATCCACGATTTTAACCTGACCTCCCTTCTCTACATCTGTAAGCAGTTGTCAGCTCCAGTTCAGTTCAGCAAAGGCACTTCCTTGTATCCCTTCAGTGAGAGTGGAGCAGCCAGGGAGAACAGCTCTGTAGTGCCAGAGGAGGCTGGAGCGTTCTCAGGAGGATCTTTTCCATGTGCAGGATGAAAGAATTCCTGCAGAACTGTAAACTGCAATTTGACTCTGACTAAACAGAAAAGAACCAAACTGGGGGAATTACATTTTTCAGCTCCTGAGTGTTGGATTTGTGTCAAGATGACTTCATGAGTCAGCTTGGAGCTCCTGCCATGATTAAGCATTCCACGAGGAGTGCTCCCTGTGTTGTGGGGCTGAGGTGCTTTGGCGAAGGCTGTGGTAGGAGAAAAAATATCCTGCTTTACGTGCCTGTGTTGTGCCCTGTTATTAACAGAGGATTTGGTTCAGAGGCAGCAAAGCCCATGAAATGAGAGGCAGGACAGGGGTCCTTGGGTGGGAATGGGAATGTTTGGAGTGGATGGAGCAGTGAAAGATCTCACCTGGTTTTTCAGGCCCCCACAGAGAGGCAGCTGCGATACAAAGAGAAAGTGGCTGAGCTCAGGAAGAAGAGGAACTCAGGACTGAGCAAGGAGCAAAAGGAAAAATACATGGTAAAAGCACTGACTTAGAATATTCCCTCATTCCCTCCGGTCTGGAACAAAACCACTGAGCAGGAGTTTGGCTTTCCCAGTCATCCTGCAGCATTTCCTGCCAAAAAAGCTGCAAGATCCCGCAGCTTGGTAGCAGCCTGGCAGCAGAACTGTTGTTTGGTCGTTCCAGGAGCACAGACAGACCTATGGCAACACCAGGGAACCTCTCCTGGAAAACCTGACCAGTGAGTACGACCTGGAGCTGTTCCGGAGGGCGCAGGCACGGGCATCCGAGGACCTGGTGAGACTGAGATCGCTGCAAACGTGACATGACACCTCCCATTTGATGGGAATATGGAAGTTTCTGGGGCTTGTGGTATTTGTGCAGAGAAATGCGAGTTTTTAGAGCAGCTGCAGCCCGGCCAAGTCAGCACAGTTGGTCCAGGGAGAGCGTTTAAGTGACGGTCATCCCGAGGCACTTCCCGCTGGAAGCACAGCTGGAGCTGAGCACTGCAGTGCCCTTTCATAGGTGTTTTCCATAACAGAATGGGCACCTTCACCTGCTGGAAGGGTGGCTGGGGGGTGGTGACAACAAAAGCCACCTTGGCAGTGGCCAGTGACTGAAATGGAGCTCAGAACCTCGTGTTGCTGAAGCTCCTGAAGTGCTTCCCAAAGCCTTATTCCACCTCCAGAGAGGAACCAAAAGGTGCTTTGATCCTTTCCATTTACAGCTGCGTATCCGAGGCAGAGCATTAGGCTGTGTCCTATCCCTGGGGGTCAGGATTCACATCCATGACAAGGATTTATCATCCATGACAAGACATTTGCTCTGAGACATGAACTCAGAAGACTTGAATTAAATGATTTCCTTGAGGAAAACAGGTCCCTTTCCTTCTGCACTTGCTTTTAATTTATTTTTTTCCCCTTCCCAGGAGAAGCTGAGGCTGCAGGGCCAGATCACTGAGGGCAGCAACATGATCAAAACCATTGCTTTTGGTCGGTACGAGCTGGACACGTGGTACCACTCCCCCTACCCCGAGGAGTATGCTCGCCTGGGGCGCCTCTACATGTGTGAGTTCTGCCTCAAGTACATGAAGAGCCAGACAATCCTACGTAGGCACATGGTAAGGGCCAGCCCAGAGCTTCTGCTTCCAAATCTGATTTTAGCTTGTAAACGATTTAAACCATTGCTGGTGTAGCTCAGTTGCTGTGGGAGGTGAGAAGGTTGTGGGTTTCCTGATCTATCAGCAGCTGCTGTAACTGTTTCTGTCCTTCAAACAGGAGTAACACCCTAATTTTGTCCCTCAAGCAGTAGTGACACCCTGATTTTGCTTCCCTGGCACAGGCAAAATGTGTTTGGAAGCACCCGCCGGGAGATGAAATCTACCGCAAAGGCTCCATCTCCGTGTTTGAGGTGGATGGGAAGAAGAACAAGGTAATGGACTGGGACCATCAGGAGTGTGGAGACAAGCTTTCAAATACACCAGGCACTGCCTTTCCTGCAGAGAACCGGGGTGCACGTGGCCCTCTCTCCCCCTCATTGCAGGAAGGAGTCTGGGCCGTCCGTTCTTGCAGGAGCTTTGCTGCCTTTTCATCTGGTTATTCCTCAGCCCTGTTGTGCTCCAGCAGTTCCACCTGCTTGGAGATGGGGGTCAAAATCCCTTTCTGAAAGTTAGTGGGGAGTTTTCTGTGCTTGGCCTCAGCACACTGTTCCTGCCTATCTCCCATTCCCTGGGAATACTCAGTCGAATCTGGGTGAGAATGGGAAGCAGCCTGACTTACTGGGGGGGACCTCCTTAGCCCTGACCTGAAGGGATCTCACACTGCAGATTCAGCACCTCACTTGGGCCCTGTCCAGTTTTGTCTGGCCTTGAAGGTTTCAGAGGAAAGGACAAAGAAGCAAATCCCAAAGGCTGCAAGTTGGGAGGAGGCTTTGCCAGTTGCCAGAGATGATTCTGGAGCACAGGACTGGTGCAGTACAGAGACCCAACCTCTGCTCCTCTTCTCTGAGGGGGTGATGCTTTGGGCATTCAGGGACTGGGATCACAAACATCCATTCCCACAGGAAGCCAGGCTTACCAAGTGCCATCACAAATGGAATTGTTTCCTGGCCCAGCAGCTCTATTATTTCTCAGATGGTTCAGAACTTTCTTGTCACTTCCCATGTACAGTTTTGTCCACACTTGGGATATTCCACTGGAATAAACACATATATCCTGCTCTTTTGCCTCTAGATCTACTGTCAAAACCTATGTCTGCTGGCAAAACTCTTCCTGGACCACAAAACGCTGTATTATGATGTGGAACCCTTCCTCTTCTATGTCATGACAGAAGCTGACAACACAGGCTGTCACCTGATAGGATATTTCTCCAAGGTGAGTGGAAAATACCCACACATTCATTACCCACCTCACTAAAGTGAGACTTAGGACATCAGTTACCAGCACTGAATCCACCCCCTGAGTTTTTGCAGTCTCAGGGTTTGCTGCTTTTGGGAACAGATAAAGTTTCCAACCTGAGCTGCAGGAATTGTGCTGTTTGCTGCAGGGATTGCAGGTGCTTTGCTGCCCCGTCTTTTCCCATTCCTTGCAAAAAAACCAGATCAGCTCCAAGGAATAACTGTTGCCAGGAAGCAGAATAGTTAGGATTGTCTGGCTCTTCATGTGTTTGAGCCACTGATGTGCAGCAGGGGTTGAACAAAGAGATGGAAACCTCTTTTCTGGCTGTTCTTACTGCAGTACAGAAAAAGGGGTTATTTTCTGGCCATGGTGATGTTGTGCAATTCACTTGTTTAGATATTTCAGCCAGGGAAATTCCATAGGTAGGAGAACACTCTCCCAAATAAAGTGCATTGCTGAAATCACCTGAGTCAGAACTCAACAAATAGCTAAAAATAAATGCTCTGAAATAAAATCTGCACAATCTGATCCCATCCCTGGAAGTGTCCAAGGCCAGGTTGGAGCAGCCTGGGCTGGTGGAAGGTGTCCCTGCCCATGGCAGGGGTGGCACTGGATGGGCTTTGAGGTCCCTTCCCACCCAACCCATTCCTTGATTCCATGACCAGCCATCCCAGGCTGAAAACTGTGCACCAAACACGCAGTTTAATGGCTGGTAAAGTCAGACACCTGAGCCAGGCTGGTGGCAGAAGGTGATCACGTTCCTGGTTGTCAGGCAGGTTTTTCTGCTGTCCCTCCTTTCCCCTGGTGTTGGATCAGTCGCTTAGGCTTGTTAGGATTATGAGATCCCCACTGTTTGCACACATCTAGACCTGTTCATCCTCCCTGCTCTCTGTTTTTTAGGAGAAGAATTCCTTCCTCAACTACAACGTTTCCTGCATCCTGACAATGCCTCAGTACATGAGGCAAGGCTATGGCAAAATGCTCATTGACTTCAGTAAGTCGGGAGAGAAATTCTGAGGGAAAAACCTCCCCAGCGTGGTGGTTTCACCAGCAAATCTCACAGATCTGGTGGAGGTTGAGCAGTTTTCATTGTTTGGGCAGTTTAAGTAGGGTTTTTTTTTAATCTTTTCAGGTTATTTGCTTTCTAAAGTAGAAGAAAAGGTCGGCTCTCCCGAGCGTCCTCTGTCTGACTTGGGACTCATCAGCTACCGCAGCTACTGGAAGGAGGTTCTGCTTCGTTACCTGCACAACTTCCAAGGGAAGGAGATCTCCATCAAAGGTGATTTTTGGAGCTAAATAAGCCTGTAGTGGATTGGTCCATTGTGCATCCCACTCACCTCAACCACGAGGTGGGTCCCGCTTGGCTCACCCAGGCGGGTGTTTGTGGAGCAGCACATTCCTGGAGTCGGGAATGGCTCCTTCCCAGTGCTGCCACCGCTGAGGATAAGTCAGTTTGCAGCGTTTTGAAAGCATGTGTTGGTTTCTTCTTTAAAAAGAATACATTTGTGAAAAGATTCAGTGAAGAACTTTATCCGCCTGTAGGTTGGGATGTTAATTTTAAAATGAAAAATGGCTCCAGGAGCCAATATTAAGGATGTTTGGACCCTTAATAGTCAGTTGGTGGCATCTGAGAGTGTGTGGCATTTCATAGGGTTATCAAGGTAGTCCTGAAAAAGCAGAACTACATCTTTCAGAGGATTGCACCTTATTAACGTGAATCCTGAGATTTATGTCACTAAACCACTGCAGTGCCAGATGCACCCCCCAGTACATGCAAGGAATTTTCTGTCCTGTTTCCAGAGGAGTTACATAAAATTCCTGGTTCAAAACCAGCAGTCTGGGGGCCTTGTGGAGGAATTTATTCCTGTTCTAACAGAACTGCTGGTGTTTTGCAGAGATCAGCCAGGAGACTGCAGTGAACCCCGTGGACATCGTGAGCACCCTGCAGGCTCTTCAGATGCTCAAGTACTGGAAGGGAAAGCACCTGGTCCTGAAAAGACAGGTAAGATTGGGGAGGGTTATCCCTGTGTGTTTATTTAGCTGTTAATTATGAGCTTGCTGAAATCAGGGTTTCCTTTGCTGGATTTTTTCCAGCCTTCTCATTCCAGTGGGGGAGAACTGGGACTTCCAGATAAAATAGGACTTGGGTGTCTAACCTGATTGTTCAGCAGTGCAGAAATCAACTCTACTGACCTGCCTTTGGTGTGTGGGATAACACTGCTCCCATCATGGTCCTCACCATGGCTGCCCTTCATTGGGCAAATGAATGACATGGAATATCCTGAGCTGGGAGGGATCCACAAGGATCATCCAGTCCAACCCCCCCCGTCCCTCAGAGCATTGTCCAAACACTCCTGGAGCTCCAGCAGCCTGGGGGAGCCTGTTCAGTGCCCAACCACCCTCTGGGGGAAGAACCTTTTCCCAAAATCCAGTCTGACCCTCTCCTGACATACAGTGAATGGAATTAATGGAATCCTGAATGAGTCCTGTTTGTTCCCTCACTAGTGGTTTATAAGTCCCTAAATTTGCCTGCTGTTTCCCCCTCCCTGGGGCTTCACTTTGGATCTTTGTCAGTGGCACTGAAGGGCTTCTGGAAAGCTCTGTGGGGAAGATGTTGTTATTTTGGTGTTATTTTGAGCAGTTGGTGGGTGAGTCACCTTCAGATTTGTGGGTCTGGGTTTGTGACGTTGTACCACGGATAATTCTCCGCTTGGACCACGTGTTTTAACCTGCCCTCTGCTGCTCTCCCCCTCAGGACCTGATTGATGAATGGATAGCCAAAGAGGCCAAAAGATCCAACAGCAATAAGATCATGGACCCCAGCTGTTTGAAATGGACCCCTCCCAAGGGAACCTAAGTGTCCATCCCTCCTGGAGCCAGCGACCCCCAGCAGTAGGAATTCCCCCGGGATCTCTGTTGTATCCATTGCTGTTGTGATTGGCTGGTACAGTACCCCCCAAAAACGAAAACATCAGCTCCCCTTGGTACTGGCCTGGCCTGGATCTTTGTGCTCCCACAGTTCTGAGGAACTTTAATGTCTCGGCCTCAATGAGGTTGCAAGGATTGGATCTGTATCGGACCCACAGCAGCGCTGGCCGAGGAGTTCTGATACTGGTACTGTACCTGTCCAGCCACTGGTCTCACCCTCATCTTCCTGCTCCAGTGAGCTTGTGTCGTGTCCTAGAATCCAGTTGTTTCTTCCCTCAGGTTCCTGGAGTTCTCAGCACTGGAGTGACTTCTGTGGCTTTTGGACAAGGTGTAATCGTTGGGGAAGGTCTGGTTTTCCAGTGAGCTGCAGTTTCAGACTGCAGCGTTTTAACCAGCCCTGCTCCAGTCCAGGCCTGAAATAGTTTTGGTGGGATAATATGTCACCTCTTCCAGCAGTTCCATAGGTCTTTTCATAGTTAGTGATGTACAGACAGAACTGGCATCTGCTGTACCTGAGTGAGCCGCTGAGTCACGGCTGAGGGTGTGGGAACACCCTGCTCTGAGATGTTCCTATTCCTCATGGAGCTCCCACAGCTGCTGGAGAGACCCCTTTATTATAATTCCTGTTCTTCCTACTTTATCTCTTGGAGTTAGTGAGTCCCTTTACACAGAGTGTATTTAACTGGAGACACGTTTCCCAGAGCAATCTTCCTTGAATTGTGGGTCTCTTGGTATTTTTTTCCCCTCTAGACTGAAGAAACAAAAACTTTGGACAGATTTTTGCTGGCCTTGTCCAAACAGCCACAGAAACTCCAGGAGTTGTTGGGTTGCCCAGGCTGTGCTCCAGGGAGCTGTGGGATGGATCACTCTCTGGCAGTGCATCCTTGTTTCTCTTTGTAAAACAAACAGAAAAAAATAATGAGCTTTGACTTCCTCTCTCCCAGCAGCACCACCAGAAGAAACTCTCCTGCAATGGCTTCCCAGTATAACCACTGTCCTTGTGCCACCTGTATGGCTCCAGTGTGACTAAAAGAGGGGACAAGCTCGGGGTAGGGGCTGGGACCATCCCAGTGCTGATTTCATGGAACCCTTCCAGTGCTTCCCCATGGAACAGGCTCTGAAATGAAGCACTCACAGTGTCCTGGCAGGTGGGAGCCATTCCCTGTTAACCACTGCCCCATCCTAGCCTGGAAGAGTTCTCTCTTGCTCCTCTGTTGGTTGTCTGTCTTGGAAAATTAAAAAAAAAAAGGAGAAGAAACTTCCTGATCAGTCCCTGGTGTGGACCTTGTGGGCATTACTGAACCTTGCTGTCCGTGCCCTCTGCTCCTGTATTGTAACTAACCGCAGATAATTATGGAATATCCAAGGAATTAGATCCCTTGGGGAGCAGGGAAGAGGGCCATCCTCCTGCAGAAGCTATTCCCTGTTCCCATGATGTGGTAGAATGTGCTGTTCCTGTACCTACTTCTCAATAAAGCATGTTCTCTGCTCTGGGCTGGGCCTTGGGTGGTTGATTTTCCCACTGAGTTGAAGCAGATTTGGAAGCCCAAGGGGCTGATTTTGACCCATCCCCATGTCTGGTGCTTTAAGGGCTGGAGCTGCCTCGAGGTTGAATCCAAAATATCCTCAATTTTTGATTGCTCTGCAGCTTCTTGTGCACAGAAGGAAACCATGAGGAATATCTAGATGTTGCCAGATACTGGGAACTTAAATATTTGGGATACTGTCCATCAACCTGAAGGTCACTGAAGAAGGAAGAAATTATCTTAAATGATAAGGTTTTCAGCCTTGCCTTCCATGGCCAGAACTTCCCTCTCAATCTTTCCCTCCTTCTGTCCCTGGATCATTTCATTTGGCAAAGCACAAGGTCTCTCCTCACATCTTTTTTCTTCCAAACTCTTGCAATATTGGAATCACAAAGTTGTGGAGTTGTTGAGGTTGGAAAAGATCTTTAAGACTCTCAAGTCCAACCATGAAACCCCCACCATGTTCACCCCTAACCCATGTTCCCAAGTGGCACATCCACACGTTGTTTGTGTGGATTCCACCCCTGTTCCAAAGCTTTACCACCCCTTCCATGCAGAATTTTCCCCTCATATCCAACCTAAACCTCCCCTGGCACAACTTGAGGCCGTTGTTGGCACAATAAGAGGTTTTTCCCACACTGGGACAAACTTGTTCCCGCTTTTCCTTCCCTGAGATCTCCCTGCACCTCCAGGAGCTGCTCCGTGGGTGCTGTTCCTTTTCCCAGCTGGGCACTGACAGTTCTGGCTCCTCCTTTTTGGTGGAATTGTTTGGGGCAGGATGTGGTTGTATTGTGGAAGGAATAGGTGGTTGATATCCCTGTAAAGAACAGGAGAGGGAAAGAGGGAAGCAGGAAGGAAAGGAAGCTAAATATGTCCAATTACTTCAGTTGTTGCTATTGTGATGCCTGGGTGACTGAGCTCAGTTTAAGCCCCTCTAAGACAGTCCCTCTGCCAGTAACTCCGCCCTCCTGGTGTTCCAAACCCATGGAAAGAGCTGGAACACCAACCTCTCACACCAGCTCACCGGCCAGGGCAGAAGCAGCTCTATTTTTGGGAGCATCCCCTGTAATTAACTCTGCTTTTTGTCCCCTCCCCTGGGCCCACACGCTCAGAAAACACCCAGACTGGCTCACAGCAAAAAAGGACACAACGAGAGGAAAAGAAAACATCCCCAGGAAACCAGTGGATCTCAGAGGCTCCTCTGAGTTTTCTACAATAGATTTCAAACTCTCAGAGCTGCTAAACTGGACCTGACACCCTCCCCCAGCGTCACCATTAAAGCCTGGGCTGGAATACTCCTGGATTTGGGCCTACTTTGCACACACAAACACAGGATGGGTTGGAAGGGACCTTAAAGCCCATCCAGGGACACCTTCTGCTATCCCAGGTTGCTCCAAGCCCCATCCAACCTGGCCCTGGACGCTTCCAGGGCTGGGGCAGCCACAGCTTCTCTGGGCAACCTGTGCCAGGGCCTCCCCCCCCTCTGCTCTTCCCACATTCCTTCACTTAACACACTTTTGGGATGTCCTTCCCCTCTCTGACCCTGCTTGGGCAGGGAACTGGGAACAGGAAGCTCCAGCCCTGCTTCTCCCACCTCTGGAGATGAAGTTTGACTCCCTGGAGCAGCTGGGAAGCAGCAGGATGTCAGCAAACCATGGTTTTTGGCAACTTCAGCGTGTTCCTCACGAGCCAACATCGAGATCCTTGTTTGCTTCCCATCCCACAGGGAGTGTTCCTTGCAGACTCTTCTTCCAGTGAGATAAATCACTTGCTGCTCCAGCCATCCTGTTTATTCCTCAGTGCTGGAATTGGGTACCATCAACCCAAAGTTCCTAAGGAATCTCCCTTTGACAGGCTGGTCCTTGTGAGAGAAATCAGAGGGGGAACAACAACAAAATACAGTGACTCAGTTTAATATTGGCCAGGACTGTTGCTCCCCTGACTGGTTTTAAGCTCTTGGAGCTGCTGGTTTAGGGAATGGCTTTGCTGGGATTCCAGAGACACACAGGGACATGGCTTGTAATAAATGTGGCAATAAATTCGTACCTGGCTGACCAATTTCTGGGACTTATTTTTGTCAGACAGGACAAAAAATGGTGTCTTTTCTAGAAAAAAAGGCAGAATTGAGGTCAAAACTGACCGTTTCTCTCCACTTTCCAAGGACAAACCTCAGACAGACAAGGACAATTTCAGTGTTCTGGATCATGTGGAGTCACAGGTTTGGGAGGAGCCTGGTATTGCCATTGCCCTGTGACATGGGCACAACGTGTGTTAAATCACTGGAAATCAAAATAAATATGTCCTGTTAGGAAAGTGTTGGTTTGTTAACCTTCAGGAAGATCTCTGATCAGCTCGTTCTGGGCTCTGCCACCCATACAATGTCATACCCAGGCCCTGAACCCTTCAGGTCCTAAACATTTCTTTCTTCTTTTCCTCATTTCTGTGTCTAGTTAATTTGCCTGATTCAACCTCAGGCAGACAATGATCTCTGTAATTCCAACAAAGAAGCAGAAAGGATCTTTTCCTTAAATTTTGCAGTTTAAGATCCCCTGTAGAACTCACAAGACACTTAATTCTTCTTAAGTTTTCTACTAAAAAGCAAACTCCTTGCTTGCTGGTGCTGCAAGAAACCACTTTTACAGATCAGGTGTATTCAAATCACCTTTAAGAATCCTAAAATCTTGTTTCCCAGCCACCAGTGAGGGATGTATTTATTGGTGTAACCCATTGCCAGCCCAGGAATTCCACTGCCTTGTGCTCTGGAATCAAACCCAGCCGATTAAAAGGGTTTTAAAACTTCCTGAACTGTTTTCTTTCTGTTCAACTTGATAATTCATCCCACTCAGCCATTGAATCCGAGCGACCGCAGAACTCCCTGGAAAGCCCCGGTGAAATGTCAGTGAGGAAAAGCTCCAGGATGTTCTCCAGCAGGGCCTGGAATGCTGGGAGGGCAGCAGAGGGAGCTGCTTTCCCAGGGCAAAGGCAGGGAACTCCTGGGAGCTCCCTTTGACTTTTGTTTTGTCCATTTTTCCGCATTTTCTGGGCAAAAAAGGGTGTTTGTCCGGGGATATTCGGGCTGTGGGAAGGGCACGGTGAGAGTGCCCATTCCTGGGATGTCAGGGGGGTTTTAACCATCCCCAGCTTTAGAGGGTGTTGGTGTAGGATCAGAGAATCCTCATGGAATGGGTTAGGTGGGAAGGGACCTTAAAGCCCATCCAGTGCCACCCCCTGGGAGGGAGCAGAGCTGGGACAGGCACCACGAACTGGGCAGAGGGATATCCCACACCAGTGCCCCAAAGTGGGCAGAGGGATATCCCACACCAGTGACATGAACTGGGCAGAGGGATATCCTACACCAGTGCCCCAAAGTGGGCAGAGGGATATCCCACACCAGTGCCCCAAACTGGGCAGAGGGATATCCCCCCTCTCTCGCTGCCTGGTGACAGCTCCAGTCCCCTCAGCCCAGAGCAGTCCAGGCAGGATGTGGCCCGTAGGTGGCACTGGGATTCCACCAGCAGTGCCCCGGCAGGGCAGGACTAACCCGTCTTAACCCCTGCCCTGCCACCACACCCCACAGCCCCCAGCGCTGGTGTCACCCTGGGCCCGCGGGTGGCTGGACGTGTCCCCAGGAGGCCCCACATTTCATTTATTTACTGTAATGTTGAGCCGTGCACCCGATTTGGGGGGGTTGGAACAACCTGCAGCCTCCAAACCTGCAGCAGGAGGGGGTTTGCCTCCCAGAAAGGCACTGGGAGGATGATCCGTTCCCGTGCAGCTCCTCTGGGTTTGCAGTTTTCACTAAAATCATCTGGATCTGCCCCGGAGCTCTGCAAGTGTGTGAAACAACACGGGATTTCCCCATTTTTGGGAAAGTAGAATCATGGAATGGTTTGGGCTGGAAGGGACCTTAAAGCCCATCCAGTGCCACCCCCTGGCATGGGCAGGGACACTTTCCATCATCCCAGGGTGCTCCAAGCCCCAGGACCTGCAGAGTGAACGTGGGATCTGTTACAGCCCCCAAAGTCCTGGTTTTCCTTTGTGATTTGCATTATTTTATCATCTTAATGCCCTGATGAACACACAGAGCTCACTGTGCCGCTCCACAGATGTGCTGTGGGACATGAAGAGCCTGTGATTGGTGTTGGGAGGTGGGAGATGGATTTTCCAAAGGTTTTTGTCCCCTCCCTGTAGGAATAATGATCCTTTCTAACCCAAACCATTCCATGATTCCATGACCTGTCAGGAAAAGGCTTCTCTGCACAGACACCCCAGGCAGGCTCCATCGTTTCTGGGTTTCCAGCCTTGGCCAGGGGGTTTCTCCCTGGGAGTTCTCCCCAGGGATCCAGCTCCTGCAGGAAGTTTTCCCGGTGATTCAGGAGGTGATGCAGCTCCCTCTGAGTCAGCCCAGGAGGGGGAGAAGGTGGCCCTGGAGCCGCTCTCAGCCAGACCAGCTCCAAACCTGATGGCTCAGGTCATTAATTGCTGTCACAGCTCGGGATACTCATCGGAGCTGATAAGAGCAGTTGCTGCTGTGGCTCCTCCATCCCAAAGGTGGGAGAAGGAAGGAATGTGAGTTTGCAGCCAGTGCAGACAAAGGCCCTCAGGACGAGGTTTCTTGGCCATCCACTGGAAAAGGCGCTTGTTTCCTCCCTGGAAACATCACCTGTGAGAAGGAGATGGGCCAAAGTGCTGAGGAAAACATCCACTGGCTTTTGGAGGCTGGGCCACCCCAGGGGACAATTAAAAAGTAGGAGAACATCTAAATTAGAGCAGAGTGGTAGAAAACAGGACTTAAAGGCTGAAAATCCCCTGTTGTCCTGCACCAGCCCATGACCCTCAGAACCATCTTCAGACCCAGGTTCC
The DNA here is from genome assembly GCA_035041135.1 of Platyrinchus mystaceus. NCBI lineage: Eukaryota > Metazoa > Chordata > Aves > Passeriformes > Tyrannidae > Platyrinchus > Platyrinchus mystaceus. Next base: position 696,668 of record JAWWLV010000087.1, read on the forward strand.
AGGGCAAATGTGGTCCTGGTTCAAGGTGTCTGATCTCTGCAGGCACCTCTGCAGGTTTTTGGAGGGGTCAGGGGCTCAGCAAAGCCCATCCCTCTGGAGCAGCCACTGGACACTGAGCTTTTGCTTCCCTAACTGTGCTCACACATGGGCAGGGAAATCTCCTCCTTCCCCTTTGGTCCTCTGTCAGGCTCAGGTGGGGACAGACTCAGAGCAGAGGCCTCCACCTGCCTCAGATTCATCCCACGGATTGCTCTGATGGCCCCCAGAGACTGGGAGAAACTTCTCACCCCCCATTCCATCAGCGAGGGAGCGAGGCAGGTCCCTCCCTCCCAAGGAGGACAGGGCTGGACAGGAGAGGCCAGGGGGTGTCTGGTTGGTACAAACACCCCACAGGGCTCCAGCAGGGGTTGCTGCTACCCCTGACTCCCATAGGATTCCACATTTGGGAATTTGGGGCTCAGGGCATGGAGGATCTTGCCCTAAACGTTCCAATCTTCCCATCTCCACGGGCACAGCGAGCCTGGAGGGGCCTCAGCTCCTGCTCCCCAGCAGGGCCAAGAGCTCTGAACTCCAAACACCCCTTCCCTCTGTAATTATGGTTTATTTTTAGGTGTCCCTTCCTTTTGCTATTCCGGGCTCCGCATCCTCCGCAGGGTGAACCGGAGAAGGTGCTCGGAGCCGAACCCGCTGGGTTTGGGAAGCGGCAAAACGAGGCTTCTAAACCCGGCTCGGAGGCGTAGGAGCCGCTGGCCAGGGCTGGCAGGGAGCCCTGGCCCAGCACAGACCACAGCTCTCCCAGTCCGGGGCTGCCAGAGCCCCAGTGGCTCCGGAGGGCGCGGGGGGAGAGTGGGATGAGGGGGACTGGGGTGTGCCAGGCGCGGAAAAAGGGTGCTGTGGGGTCTTTTTGGGTGGGGCTGTGCCCCGTGGAGCTCATATTGTCCCTTTTGGGTCTAATCCTCAGCTGGTTGGCACTAAAAACTTTAATAGGTACTGGATTTGATGCCTGAGTGTGGCGGTTGGAGTGGGCTCAGTTCCACCTCGGGAGATGCTGCTTGTCCCAGTTCCACTGGAAATAGGGTTTCTTTTTCTTTAAAGCTTCTCTTTCTTTAAATCTTGCTTTTCTTGTTCTCTGCAAGTCCCCTGTTCTTTTATTTTTATATAAGCTGGTTTTGGGGCTTGTTCAGCACTCGGTGGGTTGGACATGTCCCTGTGACAGTGACATGTTTCCCAAAGAGCAGCAGGAGGTCAGGAGAGCTCCCTTCCACTGCTCACCGGCCCCTCCAAGCCCTGGGAGGGCTCTCACCCTCCTCTGCCTGTCCCCCCTCGGGTTCTTCCCGTGTCCCCCAGTGAGGACACTCATTCCACCACAGTGAGCCAGGTTTTGGTAGAAGACTCCTAACTGTCCTAAGCCAGACTCCTCACTCACTGCACCTCAGGGCTCACAAATGCTCATTATTCCCAGACTCCTGTAAAGATTTCCTCTGACAGACTCCCTGACTTCCAGGAAACCCCTTCCTGCTGAGCTGAGCTCTGGGACGGGGAAATCCATGCCGGAGTTTTTGCCTAGAGACTCCAAGACTGGCCATCCCAGCGTGGATTCCCTGCTTCCCGAGGGAACAGCCCCTGCAGAGACCAGGGGAGGAAAGGAAGAGGTGTTGAGCTGCCTTTGCATTCCCCCAGGCAGCCGGTCAGGCTGAACCAGCCCCTTCCTCTGAGCAGGGATTTAAAGAGCCCTGGGAGCGCCCGGGGTTGTTCCTGGCTCCCACGGGAGCCCAGAGGAGCCCCATCGTGACCTGGGGCTGCAGCACCGTCCTGCTCCCACCTTCGCTGCCTTCTGGAGCTCCCAAGCTCCGGAGCTGCCCGTGGAACAAGGGCTGGGGCCGGGAGAGCGGAGCTCCCCGCGCAGATGGTTCCAGTTAGAGCTCAAGACACATTAAAGCCGGGTTTATATTTAGCCGGGCTGCTCTAAGAGGAAAGCCTTTTATCCTCGTGGCTGGTCATCCATCAAGCCCTTGGGAGGGCGGGGTGGCGTCTCCAAATAGATCCCAAGGAAAAGCAGCCACTGTGAAACCGCATTTCCTCCTGGGAGGGCTCTCCAGGGACGGGCGCTCGCTGTGGCCGCGCCTCTGGTCGCCAGCGCCGGGCCGGGCTGGTCACGGGAGCTGGCAGGGACACACAGCCGGGCAGGGACATCAGGGACACACAGCCAGGCAGGGACATCAGGGACACACAGCCCGGCAGGGACATCAGGGACACGCAGCCCGGCAGGGACATTAGGGACACACAGCCCGGCAGGGACATCAGGGACACACAGCCGGGCAGGGACATCAGGGACACACAGCCAGGCAGGGACATCAGGGACACACAGCCCAGCAGGGACATCAGGGACACACAGCCGGGCAGGGACACACAGCAGGGCAGGGACATCAGGGACACACGGCCCAGCAGGGACCTCAGG
>JAWWLV010000087.1:701486-732544 GCA_035041135.1 Platyrinchus mystaceus
CGGGGCGTGACGTCACGCGGGGGGGCGGGGCGGGGCGGGGCGGTCAGGGCATCCCCAGGAGCGGGGCCGCGGCAGCGCGGAGCCCGTCGGGGGGCGGCGGGGGCTCGGCGCGACGCTGCGGGCGCTGCGGGCGCTGCGGGGGCTGCGGGGGCTGCCCGCCCCGGCCCGGCCCGCACCATGACCATGAGCTCCGTGGCCGAGAGCCTGCTGGGGTCCGACCCCTCCAAAGCCGCCTTCCTGGAGCTCGGCCCCCCCCAGCACTACCCGCTGCACGGCCTCCCCCCCGCCGGGCACCCCCAGCACGACCCGCCGCCCTTCGCCTCCTACGGCCGGCCCGGGCATTATCCGTACCCCGGGGGGGCCCCCCCGCCGCCCCACGGGGGTCCCTACCTGCCCTACCCGCCCCCTGGCGCCCCGCACCCCACGGCCCCCGGCGCCAGGCTACAGGACACAGGTAAGGGGGGCGCGGGGGGCTCGGCCCTGGCAACCCCCTACCCCGGGTACCCACCTGGCGGGGAGCGACGGGGCTGCGCCGGGACGGAGCCATCGGAAGCGCTCCGGGGCTGCGCCGCCCCGTCGGGACAGCAGCGGTGCGGGGCTGGGCACGGCGGGGGGGTCCGCGGGGGGGTCCGCGGGGCCCGGGGGTGATGTCCTCTCTCTCTTAAGAGGGCCTTGATCCGCCGGAGACCCATGGCTTCAAGGAATGCCGAGCATGGGGAACATCAGCCCCCCACTGCCCGTACCCTCTAACCAGAGCCCCCCGGCTGCCCATAACCTGCACACCGAGACCCCCCCCGGCCTGGGCAGACTCTCCTGTCTCCCCACCACAGCCACACTCTCATCTCAGCTCCCTGCTCCGTTTCATCCCTGTTCCCCACTGTTTTCCCCAAAAGTTGATGCAGGGGCCTGAAAGCTGAGCCACCCCAAAGAGGAGCAGCCTCTGGGCTGCCTCATGGAGGGGTCCATAGCCCGACTGAGCCCCCCGGGCCCTGTTGGCCCCCCATCAGCTCTGGGGAGCCATGGCTGTGGTACCTGGGTGCACAGACATGCTCGACGCCGTGCCCGGAGCTTACCCACCACCCTCCGTGTGTTACTGAGCCAGGGACCATCAGTGTGCTCACAGCGAGGGCCCCCAGAGCAGGGGAGTCCCTCCTGTTGCCCCCTCCATCCCCCCGGGGGGCCCTGCCTTCCCACCCCAAGGCTGGGTACAGGGCAGAGGGGCCTGTGTCCCACGTGCTTTTGGATTTGAATAGTGATATTGGATGAATAATCCTATTCCTCCCTTCCCCCTCCTCTGTCCCTTTGGCTTTCCCTGAGGCTTGAACAAGCAGTGAAGCCAAAGCAGGTCCCCCCTTACTCATGTCCCAAACAGTGACAGTTTTTGGGGGAATGGTTTGGGGGATTCAGGTTGGTTTTTTAACCAGCGTGTTGGCTTAACTCTCTCTCCTGTCCCAACCCAAGAGCACGAGAAGACCCTGGCCGCGCCCAATGGGGAGCTGCGCATCAGCGGCAAGGGGAAGAAGCTGCGGAAACCGCGGACCATCTACTCCAGCCTCCAGCTCCAGGCACTCAACCAGCGCTTCCAGCAGACCCAGTACCTGGCGCTGCCAGAGCGCGCCGAGCTGGCGGCGCAGCTGGGGCTCACCCAGACCCAGGTGCAGCACTGATGAGGGGTGACAGGACACCCAAGGGACACCGGGGGTGGTCGTGGCCATCAGGATGTGCCACGTGCTCCAGAGTGATTCCAGATCCAGGCCACATTCTGCCGCCGGGGTGCAGCTGGAGCCATGCCGAGCCGGGCCGTGCCGCGGCAGGGGAGCTGGCGCCGGTGGGCCCGCAGGGCTTGGGTTTGGGGCGCCCCTGCTCGCACCTCCCAGCGGCACCGGGACTTTCCCAGCCCCGGAGCCTGGCTGCCGGCCCGGCCATGCCCAGCGCTGGGCGGCCCCGGGCCGTGGGACGGGGCGAGTGGGTTTTTGAAGGCGATGGGGAGAGACAGGCAGGCGGCAGTGGTGCAGCCCGGAGCCAGGGGCGAAGCGAGCTCATAAAGCCGGGGAAGAGGAGACAAGTGGGAACCTGCCGGCAGCGCGGGGGGGACTGCGGGGAGGAATGAGCAGGGCCACCACCCCAGCGCGGCAGGCGCAGCCCAGCCCAGCCCCAGCACCCGGCACCCGGCTGGGCTGGTGGGCGCCACAGCCTGAGACACAGAGGGGAGGACATGGGGATTCCTGCCTTGCTCTCCTTTTGTCTGGGCTCCCTGTGCCTCTTACCACGTTCTCCATCGGCTGCCCTGAGTGGAGTCTCTGGTGGCTCAGAGCTGAGCTCCAATCCCAACTTATCTCATAGAGACGGTATGCATGGGGACCCTGCAGAGGGACTGTCATTGTTGGTGCTGGGGGCTTAGAGGGGGCTGTTGGCCACATCCTCCCCGCTCATGCCTCTCTCTCCCCTCCCCCAGGTGAAGATCTGGTTCCAGAACAAACGCTCCAAGTATAAGAAGATCATGAAGCAGGGCTCAAGCGCACCCGATGGGGAGCACCTCCACACCACCCCCTCCCTCTCCCCCTGCTCCCCCAACATCCCCCCGCTCTGGGACATCCCTATGCCAGGAAAAGGGCCCCCCCTGGCCCCCAGCAGCTACATCAACAACTTTGGAGCCTGGTACCAGCCACACCCACAGGACACCATCCCCCGGACCCCCATGATGTGATGGTGCCACTGCTCCAGCACCCACCAGATCCAGGAGGGACAGTGATGGGGATGCTCTGCTGCTGCCCCCTGAAGGACTGGGAAGCCCAGCGAAGCCCTGGGAGATCCCAGCGAGTGGAGAAGGAAGAGGAGGAGGAAGGCAACCACAGTCTGCAGGAACCTGTAGACCACCTGCTCTGTCATGGTCTGAAGTGACACAGCGCCCTGGTGCGCCCATCCCCATGGGACAGGACTCGGCCTCCAGCTGCAGCCCTGGGTTCCCCCATTCACGGACCGGGGGCAGGGGGACCCCAAGAGGGGCTGGGGAGTCCCTGGACCTCCCCAGCCTGACTTTATTTATAAACACTGTTCATTATTGTAAGTGCCCCCCCTTTATAAACAGATTGAACTCTGGTTGGTTCTGCTCCTCCTCACCCACTGCTGCTTTGGAAGCATTCCTGGTCTGGGGGAGATGCTTCTATCCTGCTCCTTGGGGAGCCTCCACTTCCAAAGCTCCTGGAAAAACAGCCCAGAGAGGCTGGGGATGCTGGAGCAGGGGTCTGGGGCTGTGTTCCCCCCACCCCACCCATCTGTGCAAGACCTGCTGCTGTTTGCACTTCCCTAAATGGAGCCGCAATTACCATAATTGTGGGGCCGGGCACCTGTGAGGGGCTTCTTGCCGCCTCCTCTGGGTAATTTTGGGCAATTCGGAGCTGTTGGAGATGTCTCCTTTAATAGGGGTGGGAGCAGGAGGGGGGAGACACAGGCCAGGGGTTCCTGCACTGTGTCCCCTGCAGTCCCGTAGATGCCTGACCCTGTGAGTGAGGGTTTTTTGGGAGCAGGGGGTAATTTCCTGCTGCAAGTTTGGCAGTGGGTAACCTCTCCCCTCCTCCCTTTGTGCTTCCAGAGGCCAGAACCTGGCTGGAAAACACATTCTTATGATTTTCTACTTTTCCCATGCCATTATTTCCCGCTTTTCCCGATCCTGCTCAGTGTTTGTCACTCACGGTGGGGTTGGGACCCCCACTGGGCCTCCCCCTGCTGAGGTGGGCAGCGATTCCACACTGAGCACAAACATGCTGTGACCCTCACTCCAGATATTCCCACTCCGTAATTTCCCTGCTCCAAGGATCCTTTCCCAAGGGGAACGCATTTTGGGGGCTCTGTTTGTTTTGTGCCTTCAGCATCACACAGGGCCGGAGTCATTCCCAGCACTTGGCTCCCACCTGAGGAGTCAGGATCAATAACTGGGAATGGCATGTCTGGAGATGGTGGCACTGGGGGCTCCCAGGTCCCTGTTGACATCCACAGGGCTGGACATGATTCTCTGCCACCCTGCCAGTCTGGATCCCTCAGCCAAGAGGTTTTGAGTGCTGGCAGTGATCCCACAGGATGGTTGTCCCCAGCTGTGTCCAGCGATGGCAGGTGGGTGATGTGTCCCCAGCACCCTGGGGACGCTGTGGCTGGGACCGACTGTGATCCAGGACCAAGTGCATGGTGGATGATGCTCCCAGTGGGATTTTCCCGGAGTGATGGAGCCTACCCACTCCACTGAGACTTTAGGGAAGGAGATGGATCTGCATTGCAGCAACACCAGAAAATTGGAGAATTTCCCATCCAGAAACTGGGATAACCCAACTCCTTGAGTGGGATTTACCCCAGACAAGGGCTTGGGGCTGGAAGGGGTGGCTTTCCTTTGGGAATTACAGCCATGGGAAGGGGCTGGTTGTCCTGTCTGGATAGGGAGGCTTGGGATGTTGCCCTGGAGGAGCCGTGTGCTGGGCACATCCCAGCCCTGCAGATTTGAGGTGATCTGCAGAGCCAGCGGTGCCAGGAGGGAAGGATCCCTTGGGATGGGGGAAGCAGGAGGCAGAGGCCGTGGTGCCTGCTCGGCGTTCCTGATGGATGTGCTGCCAAGGACCTGCAGCCAGAGCTGCTCACAGGTCCTGTCTTGCAGTGGGAGGGAAGGAGGGAAGAAGAGAGGGAAGGAAGCAGCAGCCTCGGCTCCAAGGCCCAGCTGGTGCCCGGACCCCTGGGGGGATCCCAGCAGCCACCCACACCCATGGGAGAGCCACATCCCACCCCCCACTACCCTGGAAAGGGGGGCAGAGCTGGGTTAGGACACCCCTGGATGTAGGGAAATCCCTTGGGCTCACATGGGAACCACATCCCCACTGCCATCCCAGGTCCTGCTGGGATGGGGACATGGATGGGGGTCTGTGCCCTCAGGAAGGGGTTTGGGGGCTGTTCTGCCTTTTCCCAGCTGGATGGGGATCCAGTTTCCCTCTGCACCCAGGGGAGGGGCTGCACAGCCAGCCTGGCATCAGTGACCATGGTTGTCATCCTTCTCCACCAGCCAAAAGTGTCCCTGGCTGGGGACACAGGAGAAGCCAAGACATCCCAGTCTGGTGGGATTTAAACTTCTGGATGGAGGAAATCCCACTGGGGGACCAGGATGTCCCTGGGCCTTTTCTCCCTCCACCCACACAGCCTGGAAATCAGGTCTGGGCCATGGGGGCACTTGGTGTCATCTCCCCATCCCCAGCCCAGTCAGGGTAATGGGACATGGATGGGGACACCCAGGGAGAAGAGACACCCTGAGGCCCCCCAGAAGTGCTCCTGTCCTGTTTTCCAGGGGCCAACAGCAGCGGTGGAGCCCCGGTTGGCAGCAATGCCATGACTCTGGCGTTGCTCCGGGTTAGCCAAGAGCTGGGATGGGCACTGAGCCACGGTGGATGCCAGGCCTGGCTGTGGGCGGGCTGCTGCCCCCGCTCCCTGTGCTGGTACTGGGGTGATGCAAGAGGCTGGAAGGGACGTGTTGTAACCGGGCAGGACCCGCGTGCCGTGCTGGGAGGGCTGCGCCGTGGCTCGTGGGTGATGCCGGGGGCACACGGGCACTGTCACCCCCCTAGCTTGGGCCCACCAGGGCTGCAAAGCACAGCTGAACTCCCATCCTGCCCATGGCCACTGGGAAAATCCCCTTGCAGGGGGTGGGTGTCCCCAGTGCCACAGCATCGCCATCCCAGTGTTGCGCTCCATCCCATCCAGGGATAACTGGGATAACGAGGGGTGGTCATTCTATCCCTCTGCCAGGTGATATCCCCATCCCTCTGGGAATCTTGCCTCTGGCTCCCAGACCCCATCCTGGTATTGGGAATGTGTGGGGCCCAGGGAGGGATGTGTGGATCCCGCAGCCCCTTCTGGACAGCTCTGGGGGTCTTGGCCACCACTGGGCTGGAAGAGCTGGAGGTGATGCTGGTGGGGACCCCCCTGGGGTGTTGGAGATGGGGATGAGAGAGGAGGGAAGGGGGACAGGCAGCCTGGGGGTGCTATGCCCAGGCAGGTGCCAAGGGGTTCTGCACTCCCTGGGCACCCCCAGCCGCAGGGACCCTCTGGAAAAGGCTCTGAGGATGGGACAGAAGAGTGGAACAGGAGGGATTTTGGGACTACAGGAGCTCAATGCCTTCCCAGTGCCCACCCCTGTGGAGTCAGGGCTTCCAGGGGACCCCAATGCCCAGGCAGTGCTAGAATGGAGCAGGATTAGAGCCTGTCCATGGGCAACAAGGCATCTGGAATTTATATAATCCATGGATATGTAATTGTCTGTCTTTTTTTTTTTTTCCCCCCTTCACCTCTAAATTAAAAAAAAAAATAATAAAAGAATATATTAAAAAAAATTAAAACTTGTGCCATGGAGCTTCTCATTCCAAGATGTGACACTTGGATTCCTCCTCTTCCATCCTGGACCATGAGATGGGAATAGAGAAGTGGGTGCAGCTCATGAGGGGGATTTGGGACCCCCCCCAAGGGTGCAAGGAGGGAGGTTGGACTTGTGTGGACTTGGGAGTGGGAAGGGGGATGCTGAAAGCTAGATGCATCCCATGCCATGCTGGGGGGGGTCCCTTGATGACCCCACAGAGAACTGGGGGGGACTAAGGGGTCCCCACAGCCAGGGGAGATGTGCTGTAGGGTCCAGGTCACCTGTTCCCAGCACCGGGGGGGTGATGGGGCATCACCCCCACCCATGACACAACACAGGTTACAGCGGGAACAGCAGGACAGGGCCACTACAACCCTGGACACCCATATCTGGGGGGGGTCTTGGGGTCACTCGAGCCCCCCAACCCCATAACATGACTGCGGAAGACACCAGGGGCAGCGCATTGGTCCCATGTGATCGGGATTTTTAGGGGGTCCTGTCCCCCACACAGCTCATGGGATGTCCCCAAAAGGGACAGGGTGGCAGCTCAGCCACCCTCCCAGTCTGCACGGCTGGGAGCCTACTGGTCCCAGTAAGAGGAGTGGGAGGGAAGCGCCAGGTCTCCGTGGCAGCTCAGGGAATACTCTGAAATCTAGGAATAAAAACCTTTCCCCCCATATTCCCTCTCAGCAGGGCAAAGTGGGATTTGGGGTGAGCCAGTGCCATCTCTACCCATCAGCCGGTGCCATCCCACGCCCTGACTACCCTCCCAGTTGCCCCCCAGAAACAGGGCACAAAAAAATAGAGTTTAAATGTGCATTTCCCAAGATGGGAAAAAAAAAACCTGCTCCCAAAAAAACTGGGAAAAAACGTGGTGTTTGGGAATTCAAATTCAAAACACTTTTATTAATTAACATTTCTAGCTCAGCTTTGGTTCCCTTGGAAAGCAGCAAAGGACATTCAGGGGGATCCCCTTTTCCTTAAAACAAAAAATAAAAGGACAAAAAACCAGACTGAAACCAGTTTGGTTTGGAACAACTTTATACAAACAAACCTTATGTACACTCGCTTTTTTTCCCCCCAAACACCCCTATTTATATAAGGCAACATAAATAAGGTCCCCGGGACTGTACAACACGTATGAACACTCCTTAAAATGGCACTTTCAGCTTAAAAAAATAGCATTATTCTCTTAAAAAATATGAAAGAGTTTGGTTTTTTTTTTCTCCTTTAAAATATGTTGTCGATTTGGTTAAAAAATATGCATTTTTGTCATCGTTCCTTAACCCACACCCAGAGGCACTGCCAGAAAACGGAGATTAACACGACTTTCCTCTTTCAAAAATAACTTAAATGATTCCTGAACTGTTTAAATATTAAAATAATCCCCCCACCCAACCACTTTTTATTTAGTTTTAAATAACCACCTTATTGTCTGAGCATCGTCCCGGGGGATTCCCACGGAGCTGCTGGGCTGAGGGTCCTGGGTTTGCTCCTGTGGGGTGTCCGTCACCCCCCCCAAGTCGCTCCCACTCCATGGATTTTGGAGCCAGGACAAAGCACATGCTGTTCCGCCGGCGTCGGCGACCACCTGGGACACCGTGTCCTCCATCCCAGTGGAATGTGGGTGCTCTGGGTGCCCCTCCTGGGCACCAACTCCTGTTCAGGGGTCACTCAGTGAGGTGATCCCAAAAGGCAAAGCTCCAGCAGCGGGATGAGGCCCTTGGGGGGGCAGGTTTTATTAGAGGGGAGGGTGATGGAAAAATGAAAAAAAGTAGAAGAACAATTCTCCACCTTTTCCCGCACTGGGAACGGAGGATTTGAACCCTTTGCAGTCCTCTGGTTCCTGAGATGAGCAGGGAGAGGGGAGGTAAGTGTGTCTAGGGGTGTGTGTACACGGGTGTCCTTTCCTTTTCTTTTTTTTTTTTAAAAAAAAAGAAGAAAAAGCAAAAAGTAGGGGTGGGGGGGGAAAGGAGGCAAAGGAGTTCTGCCACTGTCTCTCAGCCCTTGATCTCCCTGTTAGTAGACGGCGCCGGTGTTTGGGGGCCCGGGGGAGGTGTGATGCATCGTGGTGGCCGGCTGTGCCTGGTGGGGTCCGTGGGGTCCGCTGAGGGGCTGCGGGTGGTACCAGGGGTTGTGCTCCTCCAGAAATCCGGGGGAGGAGCTGTAGGGAAGCGGCTGCGGGAGCGGGGTCCGGCCCGTCGCGCTGCCGTGCGAGTTACTGTCCCAGACGGCCGGGGAGGGGGGCGAGTTGCAGGCCATGGAGTCGCTGTTGTTGGGGCTGTGCTCCAGCGGCACCTCGCCGTTTTTGTACAGCTTCTTGAACTTGGAGCGGCGGTTCTGGAACCAGATCTTCACCTGAGGGAGGGAGGGAGGGACAGGGGTCAGAGCCGCGGCGTGGAACTGCGGGTGTGGGATGGATCGGGAGAGCGGGAGAGGGGGCGGGGTGGCGTGGGGAGCTCGGGCATGAGGGAAGGGCGTCAGAGGAATCCCAGAGACACAGGAAAGTGCCTGGAATATGGGTGTTATGGGGACCTCAGAGACATGGGAAAGGAGGAGGGACGTGAGTGTCACGGGGATCCCAGAGGCAGGAGAAGGAATAAGGGACATGGGTGTCATGGGTACCCCAGAGACATGATGCACCAGAGGAATAAGGGTGTCGTGGGAAGCTTGGACACACTATGCGCCACGGAAAGGCACCCAGGACGTGGACACCATGGGGACCCCACACGGTGACTGGCAGTAAGCCCCTGGGGACACGGGTGTCGTGGGGACCCGGGACACACGGTGGGTGCCTCACGGGAAATCACGCGGGATGTGTGTGCTGCAGAGAGCATGGACATATGACGCTCTGCCGGAAGCACCCATGGAATGGGTGTCGTGGGGACCCCCCTGGGGACACGGGTGTCACAGGAAGCCGCCTAGGGACACGGGCGTCGCGGGGAGCCCGTCACTGGGTGCATCACGCCGGGCGTCGGGAGCGTGCCGGGGCTGGGTGAGGCGGCGCTGGACGCGCTCGGCCCCCGCGGGGACGGGGTGGGGGCGGCGGTGGTTGTCACCCAAACAGGATGTCCCTCTGGGAGCGGGTGACGCGCTCCGTCAGCCCGTTCCCGAGTGTCCCCGATTGCTTCATCGCCCAAGGGAGGAGGAGGAGGAGGAGGAGGAGGAGGAGGTGGAGGAAGGCCGAGCGCTGGGAGCGCCGCGCCAAGGGCGGCACAAGGGCGCCGGCGCCGGCCCGCAGGCAGGGAGGGCACCCGGGCCGGGCTGCGGCGGAGTCACACGCTGCAGGGACAGTGGTGACAACCCACTCCCCTCCCACCAGCAGATCCGCCGGGACAGTTTGTCCCCTCGCCGGGCAGAACCCCAAAAACAAGGGGTTAGCCCCGACTCTGGGTGGTTCGTGGGGAGGAGAAGCCAGTCCCGCACGTCCCTGTTCTTCCAGTCCAGCCTGAACTGCCACCCCAGCGCAGGGTCCCAGCGGGGTGTGGAGCCGGTCCCCAAATCCCTTCTCTCTGCCTGAGCCAAGCAGGACGGGGCAGTCAGAGAGCCTCGGGAAGTCCAGACAGGAGGAACAGGGTTCGGCCCCATGTCCCCGTGCTCCTGCTGGACTTGGGACCAGGATCCGGTGTCGGGGTGAGGTGTCCTGAGCACCCCATCCCGAGCACTGCGTCCCGAGCACCACATCCCGAACGTCCCATCCCGCCTGGGACTTGGTGGCCCACATTCTCAGGACACCGGGTGCTCTGCTGACCCAGGACATTCCCAGGCACCAGAGCAGGATTCAGACCCCAACCCTTGGGGTGCCTGAGCAGACCGAGGTCTGGGATGGTGCCAGCTCCAAAGAGAGGGGGATAAACCCCAAAACTGGGGAGTGGGGCATGGCTGGGGTTTGTCCCCTCTCCCTGCTCCTTCCCTCCTCTCCAGTTTTCCCTCGGCAAAGCACATCTGCTCCGCATGGGGAATTCTGCTTTGCACCCGCGAACAAGTGGGGACTATCCATTGCTGTGGACCCCCAGACCCTCTCTGAGCTGCCCAGGAACAGAACTCCCTCCCAGCTCATCCCCAGTTTGCAATTGCAAGGATCAGGGCAGCTCTGGCTCCCGCTCTGCTAATCCCTCCTGCCCACGGTCAGGAACTGGGGTGTCGGAGGGGTCTCAGTCCTTACCTGGGTCTGGGTGAGCCCCAGCTGGGCAGCCAGTTCAGCCCGCTCGGGCAGTGCCAGGTACTGGGCCTTCTGGAATCGGCGTTGCAGGGCAGCCAGTTGGTAACTGGAGTAGATGGTGCGGGGCTTGCGGATCTTCTTGGGTTTCCCATTGACCATCCGCACCTCCGGCTCCGGCTCCTCCTTCACCGACACTGGGCAGGGAGCACAGGGGTGAGGGGGGTGGAGGGATCCCAGCGCAAACACCCCCCGTCCCCAACTTAGTGTAATCCCACTCCAGGTGCTGGCACTACCCCATCCCCTGGAATATCCCCTGTGACACCCCCGGGATATCCCCCGGATGCTGCATCCAGCAGGGATCCATCCCACTGCGTCCAGCAGCAGCAACAACACCCTGTCCCCAACTTGGGAACAACTTAGACACACACAACTCCACAAAACTCCCTCCAGAATCCCAAGGGATCAGCCCGATGGGCACGACCCCCTCTGCCCACAGCATCCTACCTGCTTCTTGCGCCGGGAGCTGCTGGTCCCTGAAGTGGCTGTACTGGCGGTAGGAAGGGCTGTAGGAATAGTCAGATTTGGGCGAGTAGGTGCCGGTGGCGCCGATGCCGTTGAGGTTGAATTGGTGGTAGGGGTAGTGGCTCACGGGCTGGCTGTAGGACTGGCCTGGGTAGTAGTCGTGCTGGCTGGTGTAGTAGCCCAAATCAGTGACGGAGGACTCCGGTAAGGTGGGAGAGTCCTTGGAGGCAGCATGGCAGCTCAGCGAGCCCGACAGGTCTGTGAGGATGCTGGAAAGCTTCTTATCGAAAGAGCCACTCATTGCTGGCACTGGGGAGGGGGGAGCTGCCTGCCTGGCTGGGGACCCCCCAACCCGGCGGCTCCGGCTGCCGCGTCAGGCCTGGCGTGCCCGGAGCTGGATCCTGCGCTGTGGCTCTTTGCGAGGAGCAACCGAAGAGACTGTGCCCAAACCTCCGGCCCAGGCCGCCTGCTTAAAGCCTTTAATTAGGGAGCAGGGCAGGGTGGGTGCGCATTCCGATTGGCTCCAGAAATATTGCCTGGGAGGCAAAATAGGCTCCTGCCTCCTCCTGTGTGGGTTCTTTTTTATTTTTTTTTCTCTCTCACTTTTTTTTTTCCTCCCCTCTTTCCCTCTCTCAGGAAACAACAAAGGGTGGGTGAAGGAGTAAATACAGAGTGCAGGGTCCTGTCCTCAGGAGGGGGGTCCCTGGGGACTCAGGAGGCACTGTGGGGGTCAAGGGAGGGCCAGTTTGCAAGGGGACTTTTGGGGCTGTAGGGGCGATTTGGAGGAGTTGAGGGGGGTATGCTTGTTGGGTGGCAGGGAGGGTTGGGGGTTGGGAGTAGGATGGATCCGTGCTTGGGTCTGGGGGGCTCCAGGGGTGTGTTTGTGGTGTCCTCCCTTCTCCCCAGCTCCCACCTTCTCACAGCAGTGACTCCCAGTCCAACACCATCCCCAAGGCAGAGCCCCCCCATCCTCACGGAGCAGGGGACCCTCACCTATCCCAAAACTTGCCATGCTGCACCTGCCCTGTGGGGACCTCGGGGCAGTGACAGTCCCTGGTTCTGAGGGGACCCCCCCCGGGGCTCAATGTCTCTCTCCCACCCACAGTCTGGGCCCTGCCCCCCCTGCTGCCCTCAGAGCCCCCCCAGCAGCATCGCCCAGCTCAAGGGTCCCGAGCCAGCCCTGGTCACCCCCGGCGACTCCTGGGACTGTCCCCAGCCACCCGGGGGAGGGGGACTTTGGGAGGGGGGCTTTTGTCTGGGGGAGGGAGGTCTCCACTTCTACAGGCAGGTCTTTACCCTGAGAGGGGGGAGTTGGAAGGGGGCTGGGGGTCCTTAAGCCTGACGGGGTCTGCACCCTCCTGACCCCCTGTGTGTCCCCCCGGCCCCGGGTTTGTCCCCCCCCCGAGCCCCTCCGGCCCCGCATTGCGGTGCAACGGCACCACCTGACGGACACAGCGGGAACTGCGCCCCCGCCGGGGCCAAGGGTTCGAGTCCCGGCGCCGCCACCGCCCCCGCCGGGCCCCCGAGGAAAACGGGACAACCGACGAGAATGTGGAGGGACTGCAGGTAGAGTGGGATGAGAACGGGAATAGGGCTAGGAACAAAGAATAGGGATAGGGATAGAGATAAGGAAAGGAGTGGCAGTAGGAATAGGAATAAGCAGGAAAATGAGTGAATAGAAATAGAATTAGGAACAGGATTAGGAATAGGAATAGAAATAGGAATAAGAATAGGAATACAAATAGGAACAGGAATAGGAATAAGAGTAAGAATAAATAGGAATAAGAATAAGAACAGGGAGAAATAGAAATAGGAACAAGAATAAATAGGAATAGGAAAAGGAATAAATGTGGATAGGAATAGGAATAAATAGGAAGAGGAATAGGAATGTGAGGAGGAATAGAAGTAGGAATAAGACTAGAAGCAGGAATAAGATTAGAAGTAGGAATAGAAATAGGAGCAAGAATAGGAAAAGGAAAAATAAAAATAAAAGAAATAGAAATAATTGAATAGATCTAAAGGAATAAATAGAACTGGAGATGAATCCTGGAGGGAAGCAGGAGCCTCTGCAGGAGGCAAAGCATGACCCCAAAGCGTGGGGAATGGCACAGACTTGCTTCCCACATGGGAATTGTAATTGGGGATTCAAGGAATTCATTCCAAGGGGACAGAAGTGTCTGGGCCAAGCCCAGCCCTGGGAGCTGTGCAGGGCCTCCCTGGGGAGCGTTCCCAGGGTCCCGAGGAGCCATGGGGACATCCTCAGCTCCCTGGCCTGGCTGTCCCCCTCCAGCCAGACTGTCACCGGGGCCAGCTCCTCCCAGGAGCGGGATGTGCCGGCAGGAAAAGCCGGTTGGGGAGCTGGAGGCCGGGGAGGGCAGCTGGGGAGTGGGGCACAAGCGGGGAGCTGGTCCGTGCAGTCCTGAACCAGTCTGGGTCTGGGAGGCACTGGGACTGCCGGAGGCTGCTGTGCCGGGCTGGTGCTTGTGGAGCCCCAAATCCATGAGCTCAAGGATGGGGGAAGGGGACGGGGGGGGACTTAGGGGGGTGCAGGAGCAGGTCTGACCACAGGGTCAGGTCAGCACCTCGCTACTGTTCCCTGTGCTCTCCACAAGTTTGAGGGCCTCCCCATACCCCCCCTTCCACCCCACAAGGCTGAAGAGATCCCCCCATTTCCCCTACAAGGCTGAAGGGATCCCTTTTCCCCCCACAAGGCTGAAGGGATCCCCCCCCCCATTCCCCCTATGAGGCTGAAGGGATCCCTTTTCCCCCCACAAGGCTGAAGGGATCCCCCCCTATTCTCTCTACAAGGCTGAAGGGATCCCCCCGTTTCCCCCACAAGGCTGGAGGGTTTTCCTCCCCCATGGCCCCCAAAAGGTTGGAGGGGTCCCTTCATGTGCCTCTCCAAGGCTGGAGGGGTTCTCCCCCATAGTGCCCCAAAGGTTAAGGGTCCCCCCGTGCCCCTCCCCCAACACTGGTGGGGGTGTCCCGCTTGGAAACGCCCCCCGAGCCCGGCAGCGCCCACGGGGGTCCCCGCGTGTCTCCACAGCTCTGCCACAGCCGCGGGGGAAGGGGGTGTCGAGGGGGCGCGGCCGATCGACCTCCCCGGTCCCAAATCCCCCCGAGCATCCTTGGGTGAACGGCGTCATCTAGTGGCGTTTTGGGGTAATGACACCCCTGTGCAGTGATGTCACTTTTGGGGCACGAGGGACAGGCGACAGGAACGAGGGGTGGGGACAAGGGAAAAGGGAGAGAAAGACAAGGGAAAAAGGACAGGAGATTGGGACAGGGTATGAGGGAGAAGGGACATGGGACAGGGATGAGGGATGGGGACAAAGGACAAGGGATTGGGGACAAAGAAGAGGGGATAAGGAACAGGGGGCGAGGAACATGGGACAGGGGACAAAGGATCGGGGGACAGGGGACAGGTGACAGCGGATGGGGAACAAGGAACAAGGGAGGGGGGACAGGGGAAAGGGGGTCAGGGGCCAAGGGATAGGGTATGAGGGGACAGGGGACAACGGACGGGGGACAGGGGATGGCGGACAAGGGACCGGGGACAAGGGACAGGAGATGGGGAGAGGAGTAAGGGGCGGGCTTTGGGGAACAAGAGACAGGGAACGAGGGACAGGGTACATAAGGCAAGGGCCAAGTCCCTGTGCCGACCGCCGGCAGCGCTGCCCGTGGCACTGTCACATTGTGCCGTCACTCTTTCCAGTGACACGGCACAGGGGCACAGGGACATCGGGGCGGGGGACACAGGACATCCTGCAGCGCCCCCCCAGCCCAGCCCACCCATCCACGGGTTTCCTGGCATGGGTGGGAGCGGCGCGGTGGCTCCCGGTGACCTCAGCCGGGGTCGGCGACAGGAACGATGGCTGTCACCGCCGTCACCCCCCGGCAGGGAAGTGGCGATGCTGCGGCTGCGGTCGGGTCCCAAGGGCCGCTGCGGTGTCCCCGTCGCGGTCACGGCGGGGACGGGACTGTCCCAAGGCACAGTCGCTCTCGGGATCCCGCCTGTAATGGGGCAGGGGGTGTCCCATTCCATGGGGGTCCCATCCCGGGGGATCCCATTCCGTGGTGGGTGTTCGATCCTCTAGGCCCCATCTCATGGGTTGTCCTAAATTGGGGGTCCCATCCTGGGAGTTCCATCCCATGTACGGTCCTAATTTGGGGTGGGAGAGAGGGCGATGCGGGGAAGGGTGGGGGGTACACACACCACTCGGTTCCTCCCACGTGGGCGTGAAGGGGGTCAGCGGAAGGGGAGAAAGTGACGTGATGCTCTCACGTGGGTTTGGGGGGAAACTGCGGACTGGAGGCGGGATGGGGGGGGATTCCGTGCCCCCCGCCTGGGCTCTGGGGGTGACATGCGGGGGACGGGAGGAAACTCGGCATAGTACCCCACGCGGTTCCCCACATGGGCGTGGGGACTGCGGATTTGGGGCGGGGTGAGGTGTTCCCGCGTGGGCGTGGGGACTGCGAATTGGGGAGGGGGGTGGCATCCCCTTGCTTGGGCATGGGGGGGGAACACAACTGGAGAGGGAGGAGGACACACGGGTGTGTCCGCACACCCTTCCCTCCCCTCACCTGCGCATGCAGGTACGCGGGGCTGATGATGGGTGAAGCGGGGGGGGGGGGGGTGCGGCCCCTTTAAAAGGGGGCGTGTCCGGGCGGTGTCAAGCTCCGCCCCCGCCCCGCCCGGCCCCGCCCCTCCGGAGCGCACCGGGCCCGGTGGGGCGGCAGCCGCGGCTACGGCGGCCGGTGCGGGACATGGCGTGGCGCCGCCACCGCCCGCTGCTGCTGCCGCCGCTCCTGCCGCCCCTCCCGGCGCTGCTGCTCGGGCTCGGCCCGGTGCTGCTCGGAGCCGCGGCCGCCTTCAACCTGGACCGCACCTTCCCCGTCCTCAAGGAGGGGGGCCCCGCCGGCGCCTTGTTCGGCTTCTCGGTGGCGCTGCACCGGCAGACGGAGCGGAGGGAGCGCAGCTTGTGAGCGCGGGGAGGGGAACCCGGTGATGCCGGGAGGGGGGTGTTGGGGGTACCGTGTGGTGTGGGAGAGAGAGGAGAGGTTTACCTGTGCAGTAAAGCCCTCCCCATAGGGGGAGGGTCCCCCATGGGATGGGGGAGAACGGGGAGGGATCCCCCTCCGGGGAAGGGTCCCCCATGGGATGGGGGAGAGCGGGGAGGGGTCCTCCGGTGGGGGTATAGGGTGGGTGCGATGCCCCGTGGGATCGCGGTGGGGGAAGGCGAGAAGACGTTTCACCTGTGGGGCGGGAGCGTCCCAGTGAAGTGGGGGAGGGTTCACGGATAGAGGGGTCCCCCGTGGGTAGAGAGGAGTTGTGAGTGGTCCCCGTGACGGTTTGGGTCGACCGTGGGGTGAGGGAGAGCGGGGAGTGTCCCCCGTGGGTGGGGTGAGGGGTCCCCCGATGGGATGAGGGTCCCACGTGGGGTGATGGAGGTCGCCATGGAATGGAGAAAGTGTGGGATCCCTCGTGGTGGTGGGAGGTCCCTGTGTGAGAGCAAAGGTCCCGATTCCGCCGCCGTGGGGGCGGGGATGCACCTGGAGAAGGAGGAGGAGGAGGTGGGAGGGGGGCTCTGCGTGCCGGGAGAGGGGTGCCCCAGGGGGCCCAGGTGCTGGGGTGGGAGTGGGGGTGGTGTCCCTCATGACACAAAGCCCAAGTGAGGAGGGGTCTGTGCTCTATAGTGGCTCCTCGGGGGCTTATCCCTCCTTTCTTTGCACCCAACTGCTGGTGGGGTGCCCGGCCCCCCCCGCCCCGTTCTTATTTCCTGGGTCCCAGTGACACGGCGGGGAGGGTCTGGCAGCACAGCGGGGACACTCCGTGTCGTCCCCGGTGGGCTGGGAGCCTGACAGCCACCCCGGCAGGTGGAATCCCCCCCCCACCAGAGGGGTCCCGGCCCGCACCGACCCTCCCGCGGGCGGTTGCGAAGCACCTCGAGTCCCCCCCTCGGCTCCTGCCGCTCCTGGCGAGGAGGCCCCATTCCCGTTCCCGGGGAACCTGTTGGACTGTGGTTCCTGCTGCCAGGCAAAGCCCCAACAAAAGCCCTTTTCAGCCGGAGCATTCTCCGTGCGATCCCACCGCTGTCAGCCGCCGTGTCCCCCGCTGTCCCCCCGCCCTGCCTGTCTCCCCCTTCCCCACCTCTGACATCCCTGTCCCCCATCGGTTCTGGCCGGAGATTCCAGCCTCGTGTCCCTGCCGGGGATAACGCTCCTTCGCAGGAGTTGGGCTGGGATTTTCCTGCTCAAGGGCACAGATTTTTTGCTGGATCACCCTCCCGTGGAACTCCCAGCTCCAAGGGGGTCCTTGGGAGACCCAGAGGGCTCCGGTTTGTTTTTTTTTTTTCCGTGGGGAAGGGACTGGCAGCAGCTGCTTGGACGGGAGGCATGTGCTGCTCTGCATTCCACAGATGCATTTTGGGCCGCCAGCCCCGCCGTGGGATGGGTTGTTGTTGCTCCTGTCCAGGAGGGAGTGAAGCTGTTCTCTGCGGAGCAGCTGGTGGGGTGCAGGATCCGTCCTCCCCGACGGGGGACATGCTGGCTCCCACCCAGGGCCGGGTTCTCCCTGCTCCTGTGCCATGGGAGGAGCTGCTGGGGGGACACCGAGCTGGGGGTCCTGGCTGGCACTGGGACAGATCGGCTCGTGTCTCCCCGAGTGGCTCAGGGCAGGATTTTGGGGGGCTTTGGCCCCGCCACCCGTGCCACGTGGCCTATGTGAGTCTTGGCGTGATGCGGGTGGGGTGTGGAGGCTCCGCCGTCTGTGGGGCAAAGGCTTCAGAGCCGGGAGAATTTGCACCCTCGTCCCCCTGGGAGCCCTTTGCTGCCCGTCCCCGTGGTATGGGGGGTTGGAATGGCATGGGGTTCTCTTGATCCACGGGGGTGTTGCCCCCAAACTGGGGTGTCAGAGCCGTTTTGGGTGGGTGTGATGGGATGGAACCGGTGCAGGGGTGCCCCCTGAGCGCCTCCATCCTTCCCCTTTCCGACCCGCAGCCCCATGGGGATGCCCCCACTCCCCCCGTCACCCCGGTGCCGGATGAAGGCTCCCCTGCCCTCTGCCCACAGGTGCAGGGTGGGGACAGGAAAGGGACGTCTCCTGCCACCGTCATCCCTGATACGGCCCGAGGGGAGGGGGCTGTCCGTGCTTTTTTCTGGGGGGCTCACCCCATGCCCCTCGCTGCGACGTTCCTAGTGGGATGACAACGGGGACAAGAGGGATGCTCGGGAGCGCCGCTGGCATTTCCAGCCTTCCGGTTGGGTGTGGAGAGACGCTTCCCGGGCGGGCGCTGGCGGGGGGCCAGGCTGGCAAGGCACGGTCCCCCCCCTCCTTCCCCATTCCACCCCCGCCGTGTTTTTCGTGTACCATGCAAAGGTTTGTTTGCTCGCCCCTCCCCTGGCCAGGTGAAGGCGAGCTGGAAGCGAGGTGTTTATCAGCCTTCCAGAGATTAGGAAACTCCTTCTGCTGCCCGTGTCCGACCGCTCCCGTGGGCTCCGGCCGCTCCCCTGGGCTCCCGCTGGGGGAGCTGGTTTGGCTTGTGCTGGTGGGACCCGGAGAATCCAACCCTTCCTGAAAAACATAGGGGAAACTGAGGCACGGAGCATCCGTGCCAGGAAAAAGGAGGACGCCCCTGAACCTGCACCCAGGGGGGAGGCAGCACCCACATCTGCCCCCTCTGTGCGTGCCTCAGTTTCCCTCTGTATGTGCCTGGTGGTCGGGGGTCTTCCTGCTCCCAGCTGGATGGTGAGGAGGAGATCGCTCTCCTGGCTGGATTCCCGGTTTTCCCTCCCCCTCGGCTGGGATTTTGCAGATTGCTGGAGCTGGCTGAGCTCCCCTGCCTTGGCCCGAGTCCGTCGGGGTCCTGTGGGGCTGCGGCTGCTTGGCAGGCAGGGTGGGGAGCGGATGCGGGGCCGGCATCCTGGGGGTCATCCATCCCTCTGTCTGTCCAGCCATCCCTTGTGGCTTCCAGGAGCCGTTGCCCCCTCTCCCGCCTCCTTTCCGGAGGGGGCATCAGTGGATTTGCCTGCTCAGAACCCCCCCATTGTAAGCAGAGTGGCACTGAGGGATGATCCTCCCCCCAGAGCCTTGGGGTGGGTTGCATATGCTGGAGATCCCTGTCAGATGCTGCTTTTGGGGGCTCAGGGGGGTTGTTTGGAACCCCTCGTGGAGCTGAACTCTCAAACCTGGAGCATCCCCCAGCCCCGCTATGGGGTGGGGAAGTTTGGGGAGGGTCCACTGGGCCATTCCTGCTTCTGCCCAGGGTGGGGGGGAGCGGGATGGGGTGCGGTGTGGAGCCCCTCCCTCCCCATCCTGCCTGCTCCTCCCCTCCTGGTAACCCCTGGCAGATGGATGAGGTGCTCCCCACACTTCCCAGCTGCTCCTTGGGGAGGGGGCTCTGAGGCTGGGAGGCTGCACTGCTGTTGGGGGGAGTACACCCCCCCCCATTACAGTCCATGCTGTGGTGTTTAGGTGGGATCCTCTGTCACCCTCACCTCTGTCACCCCAGGGGTGGCCTCATTTTGGGGTCCTGGTGCCCAGACCCTGCCACAACCCCCACTTCCAGCTCAGCCAGCACTGGCAGGGAGCTCCCCCCTCCCACCACTGTCCAACCCCCCAGTTTACCAGGGCGGATTAGGATGGAGCACGGCCTCACATTCCTGCTTCCCTCCCTTCCCGGCCTCCCCCTCGCGCTGCTGTTTGACCATCTCCAGCATAATCCTAGCTCCTCGTCCCCTCACCCCAGCGGGACCAGTGCCACAAACTGATCCCAGCCTCCCCGGGGTGGGAGCTCCAATATCCCAGCCTCTGGCTCTCCAGGTAGCTGGGGGGGCACACGGCACCTTGGGGTGGGGGATGCCCGTGGGCGTCCCTCGTGTCTCTGGTGGGACTCCGAAGCCCCCAGCATCCCACACTCCCCCTTTTCCCAGGAGCAGAGCCTGCGGGTGGGCTGCCGTGCCGGGAAGTCTTGGCAGCAGGGAGGCAGCAGGATGCCGGAGCTGCTTGGCTTGGGTGGGCTCCCACCCCTCCTCCGGGACCTGCGGACCGCGGGGATCCACAGTGGTTGGGAATGGTGGGGGTCTGGCTGAGCCAGGACCACCAGGGGAGCCTGGGGGCACCCTCTGCCCGTGGCACCCCCTGGGCAGCACCCGAGGGCTGTGGGTCCCGTGGGGGTTTGGGGTGTGGGAGCAGGATCCCCCCCCTGCTGGGTTCTCCCTCCGGTCCTGAGTCACAGCAGCCGCACTGAGTCACTTCCCCTCCAGGTAAGAGAGGACAGTGGTGCCCCTTGTGCCCCCCTATTGTGCAGGGGAGGCGGATTCCTTTGCACCGAGCTGGAAAAAGTCAGGAGGCATCATCCCCCGTTATTCCCTTCCCTTCGCAGCCAGCGGCTCCCGCTTTCCTGGGAGCAGCTGGCATCCCTATCCTGGCATTCCTGGGGGTGGGCAGACACCCCTATTTGGGGTGAGCAACGCCGTGTCCCCCCCCCCCAACCTGCAGCGTGGGGCTGACTCAGCTGCAGCGGTGCCGCCGGCGGGCCCCGTCACGGGCCGGGCGGGCGAGGGGGGGCCCCGATGTGCCGGGGCGGGGGCTGCCTGGGGCCCCACATTCCTCCTGCGCCTGGGCTTAGAGTCAGCCCGCCCGGACGTGCCCGCGCTCCCGGCCCCGCATTGCTCAGCCTTCCCGGCACTCCCTGCCCGCTGGCGACGGGATGAGGCCAGCGGGATTTGTCCCTGTCCTTGCTGGTGGCTGCGCTGGAGACTGACCAGCTCGTTACCCCAGTGCCTTGTGACAAGGTCCCTGTCTCCCTGCCTCCAGGAAGAGGGGTGGTGGGATGGGGACAGCTGGAACAGCTCATTACCCCAGTGCCTTCTGACGAGGTTGCCATCCCATCACTACCCTTCCCAGTGTCAGTGGGATGGGATCAGCAGGATTTGTCCCTGTCCTCGCTGGTGGCCCTGCTGAGGACTGACCAGCTTATTGCCCCCATGATCAGGTCTGGGGACTGCAGCCACTACCTGGGTGCCATGCTGTGTTTCCCCCTCCCCTCCTTGTCCTGCCTGCCAGGAGGGATGCACTTCCTCTGCCAGCACGGCCTCCTCCACACCATTGTCCTCGCAATCCCAAAGGAATTCCTGGCGGAAAGGCTGGCCTTTCCGGATCTCCCTGGGCACACCGAGTCCTCCTGCCAGCCCCCAGCCTCAGGTCCTGTGCCTGCTGCTGCCAGGGGTCCCCGGCATCTCCCTGAGGGTGGGGGGGTTCAGGTGTGTGTGGGGTCCCTTCAGCAGACACTGTGGGGTGGGTGATGCATTCAGCCTGGAATGCAAATGCCCCCCCACCACATGGCACTGCCATGACTCAGCTGGGCTGTCCCTGCCCTTCCAGGGGTCTGAGTCACCCCCAGGACGGCGCTGCCTCCCTTGGGATGCCCCAATGCTGCCCGGATGCCTTGGGATGAGGGGATTGCCTCGTGGGATCCCAGATCACCCTCCCCATCCTGGGGGGTTGTCCCAACATTCCCTGGCACACAGGGATCGGACTGTCTGCCGGACACGCTGCAGCTGTGCCGGGGGCTGTGCCGGGGGGGCTGTGGCCCCACTCCCGGCTCAAAGGTTGGCCAGGAAGGGCTGTGGGTGTTTACAAAGGCACAGGGGCCCTGGGGCTGGCGATGGGGTGCTGAGAAAACCCCTCACCCTGGTTATGTTTTCCCTGAGGTTTGTGGGGTCAGCCTGACCCCTTCTTCTTGCACCCCACTGTGCACTGGGATTGGGGGCTCAGCCGTGAACCTGGGCTGGGATCTGTCTTGGGAAGGAGGGGTGAATCCATCAGTCTGTCCCCCTGTCTTCTGAGGGGGATGCAGTGTCCTTGTGTCCCAGTTCTGGAGATGGGGCTGGGGATCTGCTGCCCCCTGTACTTTGGGCTCAGCCATGAGCTTGGACTGGGATCAAGTCTGGAAAGGAGTGAGCAAGGAGTGAATCCATCAGTCTGTGCCCCCTGTCCTCTGAGACCTTTGAGCTCCTTGTGTCCCAGCTCTGGAGATGGAGCTGGGAGGCTGCTGCCCCCCATAATTTTGGGGTCAAGGTGTCATATGCTCCAGGTACCCTCTGAGCACCTCCTCACCCTACCACCCCCTCCCCCGGGAATGCCTGGCTTTAAAGCCCCTGAAATAAGCTGGAATTTCTTGGGACAGATGAACGTGCTCTCCCCAACACACCCACCCACCTCCCTCTCTCTGTGCCCCCCCAGGCTGCTGGTGGGGGCCCCCCGAGACGTGGAGCCTGTGAATGGGACCCGGACGGGTGCCGTCTACGCCTGTCCCCTCACCGCCTCCACCCGCGACTGCCAGCGCCTTGACATCGAGCTCAAGGGTATGACAGCACCCCAGGGCACCCCAAACCCGCTCTGGGAACAGGGGGGCCCCGTTCTCACGCTGTGCCTTCCCTCCCCCCCCCAGATGAACCAGACAAGGCCATCATCGATGACATGTGGCTGGGGGTGACGGTGGCCAGTCAGCGGCAGCCGGCGGGGAGGGTGCTGGTGAGTCCCCGTGCACACGCATGTGCCACCACCCAGCTGCCGCTGGGCACAGCTGCACAGAGACACCAGGGAGCTGCCGGTGCTTCCTCGTGGGCCTGGCATGTGTCCCTGGCGTGGTGGCACCAGGCAGAGGTGCTGTGGGGGTCCCCTGTCGCCTCCGTGTCCACTGGAGTGGGCGCTGTGGGGTGACGGGTGGTGGTGGGTGCTGGTGAAGTGAAGCTTTTGGGAGCATCCTGGGTGGCGAGACAACATCGAGCTCTATAGACCCTCACATCCTATAGACCCTCCTCCCGTGGAGACCTTCCCTCCTACCCTACAGAGCATCACACGTTATAGACTCTCACACCCCTCAGAGCCTCGTATAGACTCTCGTATCCTATAGACTCTCACACTCTACAGAACACTTAGAGATCCTCACATCCTATAAATGCTCATACCCTGTAGATCATCTATAAAGCCTCACACCCTATGGAGCACCTATAGAACCCTACACCCTCCAGATTCTCTATAGAACACTTAGAGACCCTCACACCCTATGGATCCTCATACCCTGTAGGTCATCTATGGAGCACCTATAGACACTCATACCCTAAAGACCCTCAGACCCTACAGAGCACCTATAGAGGACTACACCCTATAGATCCCCAAACCCTATATACCTCCCACCCAGGGCACTTCCCTCTCTCCATCCTGACACGGGGCTCAGGATGAGGGATTCCCCCTCCCTTTCGGGGGTGCCCCCTCCCTTTTGGGGTGCTGAGCGGTGCCTGCCATGCCCGCAGGCCTGTGCCCACCGCTACACCAAGGTGCTGTGGTCGGGCAGCGAGGACCAGCGGCGCATGGTGGGCCGGTGCTATGTGCGGGGCAACGACCTGCGGCTGGACCTGAGCGATGAGTGGCAGACGTACCACCACGAGATGTGCAACGCCAACACCGACAGCGACGAGACAGGCATGTGCCAGATGGGCACCAGCGCCGGCTTCACCACCAACATCATCTACTTCGGCGCGCCTGGCGCCTACAACTGGCAGGGTGAGGGCGGCTGGGAAGGGCAGGGGTGTTGCCCCCTTCTCTGGGATGCCCCTATTCCTCTGGGCACTACTGTGCGATCCTTTTCCTCTCCCTGGGTGTCCATACCCCCGTGAGGACACCCATGGGCACCCCCTTCCTCATGGTGCCTGTGCCCCTATGGGACCCCCTTCCCCAGGGTACCCGCACCCCCATGGACACCCTATGCACATGGATGTGCTTGCACACACACACACACGTGGCCACACGTGTGCTCACGTGCCAGGGGAGTGATGCCAAGGGGGGGAAGAGGGGCTGCCCCCCCCGCTGTGGGGTTGACCCCCCTCGCTGTCCCAGGCACTGACTACATGTTGCAGCGGGAGATGTGGGACCTGCACGACTTCTCCTTCCCCAATCAGAAGAATGGCAACACCTACATAGGTGGGGCAGCAGGGCAGGGGGGGCCTCCCTGGGGGGGGATGGGGGTGAGGAGGAGGTTTGGGGGCTGTGGATTTAGGGGGAATGTCGGGGGTGGATGTTAAAAGGGTGGGAGGGTTTAAGGGATGGTGTGAGTGGGGTGCAGTGATGGCACCATGAGGACGTTGGGGTGTTCAGGGGGCTTGAGGGGGTCTCAGAGGGGGGATATGGGGGGTGTGGCTTTAGGGGGAATGTTGGAGGTGAATGTCAAAGGAGTAGGAGGGGTTTAGAGAGGATTGGAGACCCCCTGGGAATGGTGTGAGTTGGGGGCAGTGCGGGGTCCATGCTGCCCCCCCTCACTTGGGGGTATCGGGGGGGTCGGGGTGGGGGGACAGAGGGTGTGGGGGTGTCGGGGGGTCCGTGCTGCCCCCCTGACCATGGGGCTGGCACAGGGTACACGGCCGAGGTGGGCAGCGCGGTGCTGCAGCAGGACGCGGTGACCATGGTGACGGGCGCCCCCCGGTACCAGCACACGGGTGCCGTGTACCTGCTGAGCCGCAGCCCCCAGCAGAGCCTGCACAGGAGCCTCCTGCTCCCCGGCCCCCAGGTCGGCTCCTACTTCGGCAGCGCCATCGCCCTGGCAGACCTCAACAACGACGGGTGAGGGTGGGCAGGGGGAGAGGGGGGCGGGACCACCCAGCCCACGGGGTGTGGAGGGCTCACCTGGGGTGTCCTGTGGCTCAGGTCGGCTGGGACCCCTCAACTCTGAGGGTGGGAGGCTCACCTTGGGCATCCTGCAGCTCACAGGGGTGGGGGTCTCACCCGGGGCATCCTGCAGCTCATCTGGGATCTCTGTGGGTCCTCTCATGGTGGGCACAGCTCTGGGGGTGGGGAGGTGTTTTAGGGAAGTCCTATTTTTATGGCTTTGGAGGGGTCTCCACCACTCCAGGTGTGTTGGGGCTGGGTTGTGTCACAGCCCTCAGCCCCAACCACCCCCTTGTCCCCACAGGTGGCAGGACCTGGTGGTGGGGGCCCCCTACTACTTCGAGAGGAAGGAGGAGGTGGGAGGCGCAGTGTACGTGTACATGAATGAGGTGGGGGGCTTCCAGCTGCACCCCAGCCTGGTCCTCACCGGCCCCAGCTACTCCGGGTTCGGCTTCGCCCTGGCCAGCATTGGGGATGTCAACCAGGATGGATTCCAGGGTGAGGGGCTGGGCACCACTCTCTGGGGGGAGCCATGGTGGGGGGCTCTTTCTTCAGCTTCCCCACTGGAGGGGCTGTAGGGGATCCCTGGAGAGGTTTGGGGTGAAGAGATGGAGATGAGGGTGCATTTAAGGTGGGGGGGAGGGGCTTGAGGAGGTGTGGGGGACCCCATCCCTGGGGGGCTAACCCTGCTCTTCTCCCCCCAGATATCGCTGTTGGGGCTCCTTTTGAGGGGTATGGGAAGGTCTACATCTACCACAGCAGTGCTGAGGGGCTGCAGGACAAACCCCGGCAGGTAATGGCCCCATGGGGGTCCCTTCATCGGGGTGTCCGGGCTCCAGATCCCCTCGCTGAGGGGGTGTCAGGGCTCCTGATCCCCTCACTGGGGTGTCAGGGTTCCAGATACCCCCTGAGCAACCCATGCTCCAGGGTGGGATGCAGTGGGTCAATCCCTGGATCCATGGGGCTGGTGAGCAACGGGTGACACCCCCTTGCCCCCCTCAAATCCAGGTGATCAGTGGGTCAGATCTGGGCCCCACCAAAATAAAGACCTTTGGGTACTCACTGAGCGGGGGGCTGGACGTGGACGACAATTCCTACCCGGATCTCCTAGTGGGCAGCTTGAACGAGCGGATCATCCTGCTCAGGTACAGGGGCAGGGGGACAGGGACAGGTGTCCTGCACCCCCTGCCACCCCCAAGGGTGGGCATAGAACAAGGCTCAGCCAAAATCCACCTCTGCCCAGAGCTCGCCCTGTGATCAACATCCTGGACAAGACCTTCACGGTGACCCCCAGCAAGGTGGACCCTGCTCAGTGCACACAGAAGTCCTGGTGAGCCCCCACCCCGGTCCCCCAGTGCCACCTGTGCTGCTGGTGGCACGCCTGGCCCCACTCACGACCCCTTTGCCCCCCCAGCATCACGGTGACCCTCTGCTTCTCCTACAACCAGAGCGCAGGGGACCCCAAGTACCAGGAGAGGATCAGTGAGTGCGGGGGGTGCGGGTGGGTCCCCCCAGTGCTCCTGCAGAGGGGTGACATCCAGGGGAGGACGTGCACACCTGTGGGGTGCACACACATGTGTCACACCCTGGCCCTGCCCTCCCCACAGCCTTGGAGTACACGCTGGAGGCAGACAAGGACCGGCACCCGCCCAGGGTGAGGTTTGCGGGGTCCCCGTCTGCCACCTACACCGGCAGCTTCACCATGCCCGACACCCGCTGCCAGGCCCGGGAGCTCCTGCTGCTGGTGAGCGTGTGGGACTGCACGTGTGTGCCTGTGCCTGGGGCTGGAGCTGCAGGACTGGCTCCTGGGGACAGGAATGGTGGGAATGGCAGGCTCGGGAAAGGGCAAAATCCCACCCTCTCTCCACCCCATTCCTCCCTTCTCTTCCCCTCCCCTTTCTTCCTCTTCTCTCCTCTCTCTCCCCCTTCCATTCTTTCTCTGCATTCCTCCTTCCTTCCCTTCATCCCATTCCTCCCTCCCTCCATTCATTCTCTCTCTCCACCCATCTCCTCACCCTCTCTCCTTCTCTCCTCCCCTCCCTTCTCTCTCCCTCTCCCCCTCCCTCCCTCCATTGCCTCTCTTCATCCCTCTTTCCCTCCCTCATTCTCTCCCTCCCTCCTGTGATGAGTTTGTTGGCTCTCACAGCAGGCTGTGAGCAGGAGGGGGTACCCCAAAAGTGTCTAGGGGCTGCCTGGCTGTGGTTGGAGCTGCAGTGGGGGGCCAAGGAGGGATCTGTGAAGGGCTTTTTTGTGACTCCCACCCCTCAGGACAATATCCGGGACAAGCTGCACCCCATCGTGCTCTCCATGAACTACTCGCTGCAGGAGAAGCCCAGAACATTCCAGCTGGGCCCCCACTCTCTTGACTCCTTCCCCGTCCTCAACCAGGACCAGTCCCACGAGAATGAGACCAAGGTGTGCCAGTGGGGAGGGGGATTCTGGGATGTCCTGAGGGGCCATGGGTGCTCACAGGGACATCCCTATCCCTCCAGATTGAGTTCCAGAAGGAATGTGGCTCCGACAATGAGTGCTACAGCAACCTCCAGCTCCAGAGCAGCTTCGTCACTGACCAGAACCAGCCCCTGCCCAGGTGACAGTGGGGCTCCCCATGTCCCCACCTACCCTGGGAGGGGTCCCCATCCCACTGGGATGCGCTGAGCCCCCCCTCCATGCGCAGGTTGAATGGGACCCAGGTGCTGCAGTACAGCCGGGACGTGAGGAAGCTCTACCTGAGCATCAACATCACCAATGTGCCCACCACCCCCTCCAATGGCGAGGATGCCCACGAGGCCCTGCTGAACGTCACTGTGCCCCCCAGCCTGCTGCCCTCCTCCGTCCGCCCAGTATGTGGGGGGGATCCCCCAGACCCCTCCCCAGCTCGGAGAGGCACCCCAAGGAGTGAGGTGGGCTTTGCCAGGATGTTCCTCACCCTCTTCCCCTCCCCGCAGAGCGGAGCCTGCACATTCGGGGAGACGGTGCTGTGCGAGCTGGGAAATCCTTTTAAGAGGAACCAGAGGGTGAGTGCTCCCCCCCATCCACTCCCCAGCCCATTTTGGGGGGTAAGCAGGCAGGTGGAGGTCTGGCTGAGCTGCTCCACATTCCCTCTGGGTGCAGGCAGAGCTGATCATCACCTTCGAGGCCATTGGGATCATGCTGGACACGCGGGAGGTCTTGGTGTGGCTGGATCTGTCTACGTGAGTGGGAACGCCCTGGGAAGAGGGGGGCCTGGCGGGCAGGATGGGGACCCCTAGCTCCGTCTGGGAGGGTGGGGGCTGTTGGGATGTGGGAGATTCTGATCCTGGTGCCTTGGCAGGCAGAGCAGCCAGGAGGACCTGCAGCCCGTGCTGGCCAAGTTGCTGGTGGACTACAGCATCCAGTCCTCACTGAGCATGTGAGTGCAGACAGGGTGTCCCCCCCACCCCTTGGTGTGCCCCCAACCCGCTGTATCCCCTCCATCCCTTGACATCCCTCCCACCCCTCTGTGTCTCCCCCACCTGAGTTTGGCCATGTCAGAAGTGGGCACAGCTCTTCTGTGTCCCAGAAATGGGGCAGGGAGCTGCCCCCTCTGTGCCCAACGCCATTCCTGTCCCCTTTCCTGTTCCCAGAGCCTCCTCCCATGTCCAGTCCTACTTCAGTGGGGTGGTGGTGGGCGAGTCAGCCATGAAGCAGGAGCAGGATGTGGGCAGCCCCCTCACCTTTGACTTCCAGGTGAGCTGAGGGTGGCTGGTGCCGGAGGGGGGTGGATTTGGGAATGCTGGTCTCCACCTCCCACTCTGCTCCGCAGGTGACCACCAAGGGTGAGTCCCTGGGCTCCTTAGGCACCATCCTGTTGGGGTTTGAGTGGCCCTACGAGATCCCCAATGGCAAATGGCTCCTCTACCCCACCGAGATCATGGTCAATGGCAACGAGAGCTGCCAGCCACCTGCGGGTGTCATCAACCCCCTCAACCTCACTGTGAGTCACCTGCTGCTTGGCCCTGTGTCCCTGCCCCCCCTCCTTCCAGCCCTACAGAGCTGCCTGGGCTCTGATGGGGCTCATGTCCCCCTCCCACCCCAGCTCCTGGAGGACCAGGCTCCATCCCGGCGGAGACGGGAGCTGGAGCCCCCCGAGCCGGCAGAGCCCCCCATCACCTTGGCCACTGCCAAGAAAGCCAAGTCGGAGACGGTGCTGGTGAGTATGGGGTGAGGGGGGGGTCCAGCAGCATGTTTCCCCCACTGGGACCTCTGTTCCTGCTGCTTCTTGGCACCGGTGTGGTGCTCTGGGACTCAGTGTCCCCCTGACCTGCCCCGTGTCCCCCAGAGCTGCTTCGAGGGCACTGCACGCTGTGTGTGGTTTGAGTGCCCCCTGCCCCACACCCAGCACCCCAACACCTTCACCCTGCGGGCCCGAGTCTGGAACAGCACCTTTATCGAGGTCAGTGCCTGAGGGGGCTGCAGAGGGCACCAGGGCTGAGCTGGGCCCATAGGGATGGGCTTAAACAGGGCACTGAGTTTGCTGGGTCTAGGCTCAGAAGATGACACCCATCCCTGTGTGTGTCCTCCTCCATCATCTGTGTCCTCCCCACATGGTGTGTCCTCCCCTCTGTCATCCTTGTGTCCCCCATCCATCATCCATGTGTGTTCCCACCATCCATGTCCCTCCTCTCCATCATCCCTGGATATCCCCCATCATCCACGTGTCCCCTAATCATCCATGCCCCCCACCTGATCATCCACATCCCCTTCTCTGTCATCTGTGTCCCCCCATCCCTCATCCATGTGTCCCCCCTGTCACCTGTGTACCCTCTATCACCTGTGTCCCCCCTGTGTCCCCCGTGTCCCCTCTCTGTGTCCCCTCTGTCCCAGGAGTTCCGGGACTTTGACCGGGTGAAGGTGACGGGCACTGCGACGCTGTTCCTGCGCTCCCACGTCCCCACCATCACCATGAGGAACCACACCGTGAGGGTGAGTGGCACCAGGGCCCTTCCTGGGACACACTGGGACATGAACCCCCTGAGACACACTGGGAGCTCTGTGCCCTAACGAGGCTGTTCCCAACCTCCCCAGTTCTCCGTTGACGTGGACTCGGAGCTGCAGGAGGAGCAGCCAGCTGAGATCGCGCTGTGGCTGGTGCTGGTGGCAGTGGCGGCCGGGCTGCTGCTGCTGGGGATCATCATCCTGCTCCTCTGGAAGGTGAGGTGGGGCTTGGATTCCCTTCCCAGGAAGGAGGGGGTGTGCTGAGACCTCACAGGCTCGCGTCAATGGTGGCTGCCATCCTTCCTGCCTGGCGAGGGATGATTGGGAGTGGCGGGTGGAAGGTTCTCCCCCCAGCTGGAAGGTGCCCCCCGTGGGTGGAAGGTGCCCCCCAGGAGGAAGATGATCCCCCCAGGAGGAAGATTTTTCCCCCCAGCTGGAAGGTGGCCGGCTGCAGAACAATGAGGAAGAGGAGCGTAGGGATTCCCAACTTCCCTCGGGGATCCACAAAAACACCCACCCAAAGCAGGGCTGGATGATGGCACCTCCTTCCCCGTTTGCTCCCACCTCCCCCTGTGCTGCAGGGACTGGGGGACCCCCGCAGTCCCCTGGGGACCCCCCCCAGCTCACAGGGGATCCCGCAGCTCCTTGTAGCCTCCATTTTCTGCCCAGGAGGGTGTGGGTGGGTCTGCAGGACCACCCACTCCGCAGGCACTCTGGGGGGTGTCTCACCCTCCGGGGGGTGACCAGGAGCCCCCCAGCCCCTCTCCAGCCCCCCCTGACCCCTGTCCCCTTCCTCGCAGTGCGGGTTCTTCCGGCGGGCCAACACCCGGGCCATGTACGAGGCCAAGGGGCAGAAGGCAGAGATGAGGATCCAGCCGTCGGAAACCGAGCGGCTGACGGACGACTACTAACGGGGGGGCACCCTCACTGCCCCCCCAGGGCCCCCGCGCCGCCCGCTTGGTAATGCCAGCGGCATCCTCCTCCTCCTCCTCTCCTCTTCCTCCTCTGTTCTATAGGGTCGCTGTAGGGCTCGGGGTCTCTCCGAGCGGCTCCAGGAACTGCCGCTCCCTTTGCCTCTGCTCTTCGCCACTTTGTGGGGGGTCTCTCTCCTTTTCTCCAGCCCTACCCAGCCCCACACTGACTCCCCACCTCTCTGTTCCCCCCCCCTCCCCAGTGTGACTTCTTCCAGCGGACCCGCTACTACCGGATCATGCCCAAATACCACGCAGTGAGGATCCGGCAGGAGCAGCGCTACCAGCCCGGGGGGCTTCTGCCCCGCCGACGCAAGAAGCACTGGGTGACCAAGTGGCAGGAGCCCGAGAAGTACTACTGACCCCCTGCTGCCCCCCCCCGGGCCCCCCCGGGGG
>JAWWLV010000087.1:732554-749042 GCA_035041135.1 Platyrinchus mystaceus
CCTCCTCCCGCCCCCCCCACCCCGCGCCGGCCCCGATCCCCTTCGGACACGGCCGCATCTGGCATTGGCTTCTGCACCTTCCTCTTGCACGCTCGTGCCTTGCACGCTGAGGGGGGAGATCCCCCAAATGTGCTCCCCCTTCCTCCTGTCGTGTTCCCCCACGTGCTGCTGGGCTCTCTGAGTGCCTTCACACTCCTCTCATGCGTCCCAGACAATGGGACACGTCCTGGCACGTGGGGACACATCCTCACACGCCAGGGCACGCTTGCCCCCCTCCCCTCGTCACTGGGTGTGGGACCCCTCTGCTTTCACCCCCGGGCTGGGGGCTTTGGGAGCTCGTTCCTTCTTCGCCTCTCTCCCTCCTCCTCCTCCTCTTCCTCCTCCCCTGTGTGTTCACCCTGTGTTCGGACGCAGCTTTGGCTTTGGAGGGGGGCAGAGCATCAGGCCGTGTGTCCCCCTTCGCCCTCCACCCGCGCGGGGTGTTAAGTTATTCCGTGTCTCTCGGCCGTGTTTTGGTGTTGAGTCCCAGCGTCCCGTCGGTACTTGGGGGTTGGTGGGAAGGAGGGAGTCCTGCACCCCGCCAGCCCCTGCTCGACCCTCGAATTTCTCTCCCCCCCAACTCCCCACCGAGGCCAAATAAAGCCTCGCTATGGGATTTGTAACTTCCTGTCCCCTCCGTGTCTTGGCTGGGAAGTGTTGGGGGGGTTGGTCGGAGGAGGAGGAAAGGGGCTATTTGGGGGGGTAATACCGCAGGGGTGGGGAGTAATAACGGGTCTGGGGTGGGCTCAGACCACCCCTCCCCAGTCCCCCGGACAGGGCTCTGGGGTGGGCTCAGACCACCCCTCCCCAGTCCCCCGGACAGGGCTCTGGGGTGGGCTCAGACCACCCCTCCCCAGTCCCCCGGACAGGGCTCTGGGGGCATCCCGGACACGGGGGGCCCAGCTGGCGCAGACAGGAATGGCGACCCCTACTATAGAGGCGGGATTATCTCGCTGTGGGGGCGGGACCCACAGGAGGGCGGGCCATGATTGGCGGCGGGGGGTGATTGACAGTGGGGCGGGACAATCGGTGAGGCAAAATTAGCATAAAGAGGGGCGGACATTCCCTCAGAGCGGGTGTTGATTGGCCTCGAGTCGCCGATTGACAGTGGGGTGGGACGAGCGGCGAGGCCTCATTAGCAATGAGAGGGGCGTGTCCTGCCGCAGAGCGGGCGCTGATTGGCGGCGGGGCGGTGATTGACAGCGGGGTGTGTTGTTTGCGCGCAGCGCGGCGGGGGTGGGGCCGGGGCCGGGCCCGGGGGCGGAGGGGCCGGTTCTCGGATCGCGGGGACACCGGGGGGACACCGGCGGGACACCGGGACGCTCCCGGAGCCGCGGCCATGCGGCTGCTGCGCTGCCTGGGGAAGCGCGCGGCGCTGGCTGGCGTCCCCACCTACATCGAGCATTTCAGCAAGTTCTCGCCGTCGCCGCTCTCTATGAAGCAGTTCCTGGACTTTGGTAAATAAACAATCCCCTCTACCCCCCGAGACCCCCACTCGATCCCGGGAACCCTCTTCCCCCGCGCCAGCAGCCTACGGGATGGGGACACCCCTCCTGCCAACCCCGGGGATGCCCCGTCTAGGGGGCGGTGCCGGCGGGAGGGAGCTCCGTGCACGTCCCCCTGGAAATCCTATTCCAGCCCCCCTGGAAATCTTTCCCAACCCCTGGAAATCCTTCCCACTCCCCCAGGAAATACAACATTCTTCCTCCCCCTTTCCCCCAGCTGGTAAATAAATATCTGGAGTGGTCAGGTTAGGGTTTACCCACATCCCCTCAGTGCCATCCCAGCCCCTCTCTGGCCCCCGCAGTCCTGCCCTGTCCCACCAGCACCAGGACTCTCCATCCCACTGTCCCTTGTCCCCCCTCCAGGGGCTTGGGGGCAGCTGTGACCCCCCCCACCTTGCTGGACACCAGCTCCTGGTTGGGGACCTCCCCATCCCTGACTGTCCCCCACGTCACTCTCTCCACCTCCCGGTGCCACCAGGGTCTGGTTTGGGCTCTGGTGGTGGCCCAGGTCCTTCTTGCCTTCCAATTGCACCTGGGGGCCTTCCAGCCTACAGTTTGGCCTTTACTGGGCTGCAGTGGGCACCCAGCCTGCCCTCAGTGGTGGGCTGAGCACTGTACCCCCCTCAGCCTTCCTGGTCCCCCCAGGATCCCCCTCCAGCCAAGGACCTGCTCCTGCCTTCACTGCCCCAGTCCTCCCGGTCCCCGCAGTGTCCCGCAGTCCTCCCAGTGTCCTCCAGCCCTCCCAGTCCTTCAGGGTCTCACTGCAGCCAAGGACAGGGACCTGCTCCTGCCTCCTCTGCCCCAGTGTCTCCCAGTCCTCCACAGTGTCCCCTCAGTTTCCCCCAGCCCTCACACCCCCTCCAGCCAAGGACAGGAATCTCCTCCTGCTCCCTCTACCCCAGTCCTCCCAGTTCCCCCAGTCCTGCTGGCAGAGGGGTTGGAGCGACACCAGCCCTGGGTCTGGGGGTCCGGAAGGGACTCACCCCATGCCCCCCGTGCCCCCCCAGGCTCCAGCAATGCCTGTGAGAAGACGTCCTTCGCCTTCCTGCGGCAGGAGCTGCCCGTGCGCCTCTCCAACATCATGAAGGAGATCAACCTGCTGCCCGACCGTGTCCTGCGCACACCGTCTGTGCAGCTGGTGCAGAGCTGGTGAGACCCCCGGGGGGCTGGGGGGGCTTGGGGTGACTGGGACACTGCCACAGGGTCTGTGGGCTCCAGGACCATCCGGTCCTGTGGTCACGTTGGGTGCAGAGGTGCCACCACTGTTGGTCTGGGCTCTGGTGGTGGCCCAGGTCCTTCTCACCTCCAGGTTGCACTCGGGGGTGTTTCAGCCCCAGTTTGGGCTTTACTGGGCTGTACTGGGTGGCACTGGGCACCCAGCCTGCCCTCAGTGGTGGGCTGAGAACTGTCTCCCCCTCAGCCTTCCTGGTTCCTCCAGGATCCCCTTCCAGCCACGGACCTGCTACTGCCTCTGCTGCCCCAGTCCTCTCAGTGTCCCCAGTGTCTTCCAGTCCTCCCAGTGTCCCCAGTCCTCCCAGCCTCTCCAGGGTCTCCCTGCAGCCAAGAACAGGGACCTGCTGTGGACTCTCAGTCCCCCCTACTGTCCTCTGGTGTCCACCAGTTTCCCCCTCCAGCCAAGGACAACCACCACACCACCGTCACCTGTGTGGGTCCTGCTACCAGGGGTCCCACCTGTGGGGTGGCTCATGGGGGTCCCACCCCTGCCACTTGCACAGGTCCTGCTTCAGGGGGTCCCACCAACATCACCTGTGGGGGTCCTGCTGCCACCAGAAGTCCAACTGGTGGGGGTCCCCCTGTTTTAACTCCTGGTGGGTGTCCCACCACTGTCACCTGTGTGGGTCCTGCTTCCACCACGGGTCCTGCTACTGGAGGTCCCACTACCAGGGGTCCCACCGTTGTCACTTTCTTGGGGTGGCACTACTGCAGGTCACTTCCTTTGGGTGTCCCCCTGTGTCCCCCCACTGTCACCTGCACAGCTCCCATTGCTACCACGACTCCTGCCATTGCTGTCACCCAGGGGGGTCCTGCTGCCACCACGTGTCCCACTGTATGTCCCACCAGTGTCACCGACTGTCCTCCCCAGCAGGTCCCAAGGGAGCTGACACACACGGGGGGACACGGGGTGGTGACAGGCAGGGCAGCTCCCAGCTGGTGCTGTGCCACACCCTTGGGTAACATGGGCTGCTGGCCCTTTGGGGACACCCCCATGCCAGCGGGGTGTCCCCAACCATCGGGAGTCACCAGTGCCACCTCTCAGCCTCCTGCCCCCTGAAGGGCCTGAGCCAACACTGAAGGTGGTGGGTCTGTACCCCTAGCAGGGTGGGGAGTCTGGGTGTCCCTTTAAGTGTCCTGTTCCCATGCCAGCAGTGGCAGTGTGACCCTTCTCCCAGTGCCACCACGTGACAGGTTGTTTGTCCACTGTCCTGGTCCCCTGCCAGCGGGATCCAGCCATGCTGGGAAAGGATGGCTCAGGCCATGCCAGGGCAGTTCAACCATGCTAGTAGGATCCAGCCATGCCAGCAGGATCCAGCCATACTACCCCTCCCACAGCCACCCCAGATCACAGCCACCCTCATGCCCCATACCCCATCAGGGGTCCTTGTCCCCAAGTGTCCCCCAGGTCCACTGTGCCAGCAGGGGGGTGGGACAGGGTGCACTAAGGAACTACCGAAGTGTAGGGCTGTTTCACGGTGCAGTGGTTTTTGTGGTTGGGGGTCCTGAGGGGTGCTGACCCCTTGCCCTGCACGGGGCAGTGCCCCTGGTGTGGGATCCCTGGAGTGTCCTCTCTCTTCGGGGGGTGCCAGCTGTGGGATAACTGTGTCCCTCCCCAGGTATGTCCAGAGCCTGCTGGACATCATGGCATTCCTGGACAGGGACCCTGAGGACCAGGCCACGCTGGGACAGTAAGTTGGGGGGGTGACAGCATGTCCTTGTCCCCAGTCCTGGGGTGTCACCTCCTCCCAGCCTCCCACCGGTGTGAACTGGTATCACCCAGGGCTATATCCCCCCCAAACCGCCCCCACCCCATCCCAGTGCCACCAGACTGCGCTCTGGGTTTTCCTGGGTGCCACCAGAGGAATTCCGGCCTGGATTGGGGGCCCTGTCTGGACTGGGTGTCCCCAGGGCCACCCCTGTGCCCTCCCTAGGTTCACGGACACCCTGGTCACCATCCGCAACCGGCACAACGACGTGGTGCCCACCATGGCCCAAGGGGTCATCGAGTACAAGGAGGCCTACGGAGATGATCCCGTCTCCAACCAGAACATCCAGTACTTCCTCGACCGCTTCTACCTGAGCCGCATCTCCATCCGCATGCTCATCAACCAGCACAGTGAGCAGGGGGCTCCAGGGGTCCCCCTGCACCCCTGGGCATCCCTGACAGCCTTGGACATCCCCTCAGAGCATCAACTCAGCCCCAGGGGTCTGTCCTGAGGGTCTCCCTGTCCTGAGAGTCTCCCTGAGGGTCCCCATCATCACTGTGTGTCCCAACATCCCCCCTGTTCCAGAGTGTCACCCCCCAGCCCCAGGAGTCTGTCCCGAGGGTCTCCCTGCCCTGAGGGTGCTCCTGAGTGTCCCTCTGCCCCAGCAACCCCTGCCCCAAGGGTCCCCATCAGCTCTGAGCATCTCTGCCAGCCCTGGGCATTCCCCTGTGCCCCCCAGAGCATCCCCCCAAACCCCAGAGATCTGCCCCAAGGGTCCCCTTCAGCCCCAGAGATCTACCCTGAGAGTCCCCCCAAGTGTCCCCTCCTAAACCCAGGGATCTGCCTCAATCATCCCCCCACCCTGAGGGTCCCGTCTAGCTTCAGGGCTCCCACTCCTGTCCCAAATGTCCCCCCCAAACCTCAGGGATCTGCTTCAAGGATCCCCCCCACCTCCCAGGATTGCGCTCTGCATGTCCCCCTCAGCTCCAAATGTGCCCCACAGCCCCAGGGGTCCTGCCTCACATGTCCCCCTCAACAGTGTTGCTGCTCCAGGGTTTCCCCCGTAACCCCAGAGACCTGCCCTGAGCATTCTCTTGTCCCAGATGTCACCCCTAGCCACAGTGCTCCTGCCCTGAGCCCCCTGGGGGTGTCCCCGGGTGTCTCTAGGGTCAGGGTGGGGTCCCCACAGCTTGTTGTCCTCCCCCCAGCTCTGCTCTTCGACGGCAGCACCAACCCCGCGCACCCCAAACACATCGGGAGCATCGACCCCCACTGCAACGTGGCCAACGTGGTGAGAGGTTGGTGGGGTCTGGGGAGCTCCCACCCCCACGGGGGAGTGAATTTGGGGTGTGGGGGGGTCGTTGAATCTGCCCCTAATCCTCCCCTTACTCTATTTGGGAACCATTTGTGTCACAAGTTTGGGTTGTCCTCACCGAAAGCATCCCCCGTGCTGTGGGGTCATGCCAGGAGACCCCCAAAACTTGCTGAATCTGTAGGACTGGAAAATATTTGGGGGTTGAGGGCAAACAGAGGGACCTTAAATGCTCCCCCTGCTCCATTTTGGAGAGTGCTGACCCCTCTGCTTCCGCCTCCCAGATGCCTACAACATGGCCAAGCTGCTGTGTGACAAGTACTACATGGCCTCGCCTGACCTGGAGATTGAGGAGGTGAACGGTGAGGCCAGTCTGGGGGGTCCCCGGGGGCAGAGGGATCCTGGGGAGGCTCATTTAGGGTTGAGGGTCCCTGTGGTAAATGGGGGATTCTGGAGGGGCTCAATTAGGGTTGGGGGTCCCCATGGTGGGGGAATTCTCGAGTGGCTCTTTAGGTTTGGGGGTCCCCATGGTGGGGGGATTCTGGGGTGGCTCGTATAGGGTCAGAGGTCCCCATGTCAGGGGGGATTTTTGGGGGGCTGGTTTAGGGTTGAGGATCCTCACAGAAGGAGGATTTTCAGGGGGCTTGTTTAGAGTTGGGAGTCCCCATGGCTGGAGGATTCTGGGTGGCACATTTAGGGTTGGGGGTCCCTGTGGCTGGAGGATTCTCAGATGTCTCATTTAAGGTTGGAGGGCCCTGTGGCAGGGGGGATTCTTAGGAGGCTCATTAGGGTTGGGGGTCCCTGTCAAAGGAGGATTCTGGGGTGGCTCCTTTAGGGTTGGGGGAGCACAACGATGCCAACAGCTGCTCCTCCTCCCCGCAGCCACCAACTCCCAGCAGCCTGTGAGCATTGTCTACGTGCCCTCCCACCTCTACCACATGCTCTTCGAGCTCTTCAAGGTAACCCCAGCCCTGCGGGGGGAGGGTCCAAGGGGGGTTTTTTGGGGGTCTCCCCTGAACCAGTGACACCTCTGTGCCCCCAGAACGCCATGAGAGCCACCGTGGAGAGCCACGAGAGCAGCCCCCGCCTGCCTGCCATCAAAGTCATGGTGGCCCTGGGCCAGGAGGACCTTTCCATCAGGGTGAGGGACCACCAGCTCCGTCCAAGGGGGGGTGGGGGGCCAGGAGCAGGGTTGTCACCCCTGCTGTGGTGTCTCACAGATGAGTGACCGGGGCATGGGGGTCCCCCTGAGGAAGATCGAGCGTCTCTTCAGCTACATGTATTCCACGGCCCCCACTCCCCAGATGGGCACTGGGGGGACCCCTCTGGTAGGTGACCCTCCTGGGCTGTGGGGGTACCATGGGGTCCTGGGGAGAGGGTAGTGGGACGTGGGTCTGTGGGTGGGGGTGGTTTGGGGAGGGTGCCTGGGGTGGGTGGGGGTATTTCAGGGTGGATGGAGTGGCTTGGGGAGGTTTGGGGGGGCCAGAGTGGCACAGGGGTGCTTTGGGGGTGGCATGGGGACACTTCAGGGTGGCATAGGTACATTTGTGGTGCCTAGGGGTGGCATGGGGACATTTTGAGGTGCCCAGGGGTGGCATGGGGACACTTTGGGGTCACGTGGGGACACTTTGGATTGCCTGGGGACATTTGAACGTGGCACAGTGACCGCTGGCAGGGGCACGGACGCTTTGGGCTGCACATGGTGCTGTTTGTGGTGACATGGGGAAGCTTGGGGTGCCCCGGGGGTGCCACCCCAGCACTGGAGACTCCCCCACTCCATTTCCCACCCCCCTCAGGCCGGGTTTGGCTACGGGCTGCCCATCTCCCGTCTCTACGCCAAGTACTTCCAGGGGGACCTGCAGCTCTTCTCCATGGAGGGCTTTGGCACTGATGCCGTCATCTACCTGAAGGTGGGTCTTTCTCTCTCCAAACGGGGGGTTCAGGGCTCTGGGTGGGGGGGGCACAGGACCCTGCCCAGCCCCCTGTGTGCCCCCCAGGCCCTGTCCACAGACTCGGTGGAGCGGCTGCCCGTGTACAACAAGTCGGCGTGGCGGCACTACCAGGCCAGCCAGGAGGCCGGGGACTGGTGTGTGCCCAGCACCGAGCCCAAGAACACCTCCACCTACCGCGTGCCCTAAGCTCCCCCCCGGGGCTCACAGCCCCCCCCAGGCCACAGAGAACCCCTCGCCCCAGCTCACAGGGCCTCCCCCGGTGTGGCCCCCCAGCACCCCGGGGGGTTGTTGGAGCATCCTGGTTCTGTGGCTCTTTGGGCTCCACTGGAAGTGAGTCCCAATGGGGTGTGGGGGGTCCCAGTGGGGTGTGAGGGGGTCCCAGCACCCCCCACCTTGGTGGCACTTAGGTACGTAGCTGGGGGGGTTGTTAGAGCAGTGTGGAGGGGGTAAAGCCCCTGTTACCCCCTCTCCCACCCCCTCCAACCTTCACACCCACCCTAGGGGGTGCACGCCGGCCCAGCAGGGGACTGGTCTCCTTTCCCAGTATGACCAGTAGCACTTCCCTGCCCCTCCAGCCCTGACAGGGTGGGGGGCCCAGGCCTGAGCCCCCCATGCCCCCCCATTTCCCATCTCCCATCCCTGTTATTGCACTACTGAGCTGTTCTCACCTGTGTGTGCCCCCTACCCCTGCACCTCTTGCACCCCCCCTGGGGTGGGTTCCCCACCCCGCACATGCTGTGACCTGCTCAGAAACCTCCCCCTGCCCCCCCCAAATTCCCCTCTTTCCCCCCCTCCACCTCCCCAGACCATCCCTCTCTGCTGTCAGTAAATTGTATGTTGGTTGAGCTGGTGTGGTGTTTCGGGGTACTGGAAATGCCCCTGTCTTTGCAACCCCTAAATGGGTCACTGACACCCCCCCGAGCCTCAGTTTACCCACTCCCAGGCTTGGG
Organism: Platyrinchus mystaceus; assembly: GCA_035041135.1. NCBI lineage: Eukaryota > Metazoa > Chordata > Aves > Passeriformes > Tyrannidae > Platyrinchus > Platyrinchus mystaceus. The sequence goes on from JAWWLV010000087.1 coordinate 741,255, forward strand.
AGGGGGCTGGGCACAGTCACAGGGTGGCACTTGGGGACACAGTGGGGACAAGCCATGCTCTGTGCCCTGCCCCCAGCCTGGCACTGAGCTCCCCCCACCCCATCTTGCTCCCCTAGCCCCACCCCAGTCAACCTCACACTGGTCGCACTGGTTTGCACTGGCCCTTGATACCCTTTTATTTCCTGGGGCGGCCTCTGGGGCACCGTATTTGGGGGTGTGTGGGGGGTGTGGGGAGGTTGGCAATCACCCCCCATGACCAAACTTGGGGGTGTCCCCATGTGGGGGGGCTCAGGCCACGCACTGTCCCCAGCCAGTACTGGCTTTGACTCCCCTGCCCCCCTTGGGGTGGTGCTGACAGGGTGGGGGGTGACGGGGCAGGGTGGGGGTGTCCAATGTGCCACTTGAATCTGGAAAAGGGGCCCCTAGCGGGGAAGGAGGGGCCCAGGCTGTGCCTGTGGGGTGCAGGGGTGCAGGCGGGGAGGGGCCTGGAGGAGGGGGGGCCATGTGGTGCTCCATGCCCATCTCAGCCTGGCACTGTCTCTCGGCTGTGCCAGTGTGTCCCGCACTGGGGCTGGGGGTCCCCTGGGGCATCCTGGGGGGCGGCTGTAGGTGGGAAGGGGGTGCAGGGACACTCCCAGGCCCCCCCTTAACTCCGCTGCTGCTCCTGGAGGTCCTTCTTCTTCTGCTTCTCCCGCTGCTTCTCCGCCTTCTCCTGGGCCTTGCGCTCCCTCTCGGCTGCCAGGCTCAGCTCCTTCAGCTTCCTTTTCAGCACTGCCCTGTCCTGGGAGCTGCCCACCCCCAGCGCCTGCGGGCACAGCGGGGGGCTGGCGGGGGGCCACGCTGCCCCCCAAGCCCTTTGGGGTACCTGGAGCCTCCCCAGCACTGCCTGTCCTCAGGATCGCCTGCCCTGGTACCCACCCCCCCTGTGCAGCAGCGCCTTGGGGTCCCCAGAACCTCCTGTCCACCTCCTTGACTCGTCCCTTGGGATGCCTGGAACTTCCTGCCCTGTGGAGCCACCGGTTTGTACAAGGAAATTTAGGTACCCCTTGATGAGCTCTTTGCGGTACCTTGAACCCTTGCAGACCTGCTCTATGGAACACCCTGTTGGGCTACCCAGAATCATCCCAGACCTTCGTGCCCCATGGAGCATCTTTTTGGGGTGCCCAGAACCCTCTGAGACCTCCTGCTCCATAGAAAGCCCAGTTGGGGTACCCACAACCCAGCCAGAGCTGCAATATGGACCATCCTGTTGGGGTACCTAGAACCCTCTAAGACCTCCTGCTCCATGAGGCACCTTGTTGGGGTACCCAGAACCCTCCCAGAGCTGGAATATAGACCATCCTGTTGGGGTACCTAGAACCCTTTGAGACCTATTCTGTTGGGGTACCCAGAACCTCTGGCTCCACTCCAGAGCCCGTTGGAGCACCCAAAACCCTCCCGTGCCCCCTCAGCAGAGCAACCCCCCAGCCCTGTACCTTGAGCTTGGCCCCGTCGAGGTGCAGGAGCCGGGGCCCGTCCACGCCATGGGCTGAGAACTCCTGCACGTACTGCTCCAGGCTCAGGCTCTCCAGCCACTGCCCCACCTGCCGGCACGTCCAGCCCACGGCCGCGCCGGGGGGCTCCTCCAGGAACTGGGACAGGGCATTGGTGGGGGGTCCCCGTGGGATCTGGGAGTCGGGGCAGGGACACCCCAACCTCACCCCCCTCGCCATGTCTCACCTCATCCGAGGACTGGGATAGGGTGTGGTAGGGGTACGAGCACTTGGTGCGGGGGGGCCCAGGCAGGCGGGGGCTCGCGCTGGGCAGGGGGGAGTCCTCGCTCAGCGTTGAGTCCTGGGGCAGCGGGGCAGGGGGGTGAGGGCAGGGCTGCCCCCCTCCCCCCTAGGGTCCCCCTATAGCACCCTCCCACACCCATAGGGCTTCCAGACACCCCTGGGCTTTCATCCCTTCTAAAGCTGTCGCGGGGCTTTGAGCTCTCTCCCTGTAGTTACACGACCCTACGGGGCTTTGGACCCCTCTCAATACCTGTCTTGACCCTGCTGGGCTTTGGATTCCCCGCCCAATGCCTGTCTTGACTCTACAGGGCTTTGACAGCCCCCCAAAGCCACCTTGATGCTATGAGGCTTTGTACCTGTGTTCCCCCCCTCCCCCCAATACTTGTCTTGATTCTTTAGGGCTTTGACACCCCCCAAAGCCATCCTGACCCTATGGAGCTTTGTCTGCTGTCCCTATAGCTGGTGTCACCTCCTCTCCTGTAGCCACCAAATTCGTCTGAGCATGGATGTCCCTATAGGGCCCCCATCCCCTCCCTTATCCCCACAGTGCCGGGACACCCCTCTCCTGGCCGGTCACTGACCTGAGAGGCGGATTTGGTGCGGCTGAGCCCCTCGTGCCGGGGGGAGCTGACGGGGGACGCAGAGTCGGGGGAGCCTGAGCCCCTGGCACTGTCCGAGAACCACGAGAAGGGCAGGAAGGGGGAGCCCGAGGGGCGGTCGAGACCCTCTGCCGTCTCCCTGGGCACGGAGCCGTGTCAGGGCATGGGGGCTGTGCCCAGGCAGACCCCCCTGTCCCGGCTGAGGGGGTGCCTCACCTGCTGCCCATGGACAGGCGGTTGCTGCTCTTCTTCCGGCTCTTGCTGGAGGATGCCCGGCGCAGGGTCACCCTGGCGGGGAGGGGGAAATCCTGAGGGCTCTGCTCCCCCCATGGACCTCAGGACTCCACCCACCCATCCATCCTTCCTTCCATCCTTCCTTCCACCCATCTGTCCATCCATCCTTCCATCCGTCCTTCCATCCATCCTGAGACCCCTTTGTTCCCTCCAGAGAATCCTCCTCCTCCCTCCACTCGTGCATCTCTCCTCCATGCATCCCTCCATCTTTTCCTCCCTTCAGGCATCTCTCCATCTATGTCTTCATTTTTCTGTTACACCTCTCCATCCCTGCATCCATCCTCCCTGCATCCATCCATCCCCCCAGCCCTCCATGTACCCACCCACCATCCCTTCCTGCATCCATCCCTGCACCCCTCTGACCCCCTTCTTCCCTTCTGCATCCTTCTGGCCCCCTCCATCCCCTCTCCATCCCTCCCTATCCTTTCCTCTATCCCTTCCTCCATCTCCTCTCCATCCCCTCCTGCATCCTTTCCTGGCCCCCTCCATCCCTCCTGTCCCACTCCACCCCTCCCTTGTGTATCCCCCCATTCCCCCCAGGGCCGAGTCTCACCCCAAATCCAAGAACTTCCTCCGTGTTTTCTTGTCCAGCCCCACGGTGGGACTGGCGGGCTCGGGGGGGCTCATGTCCCTGCTGTCATCTGCAGGAGAAGGACCGCGGTGTCCCCCACCGCCCCCCACAGTGCCGGGTGATGGTCTCAGGCGGCCCTGTGCATCAGGGGGGCGTGTCGAGGTGGGGGTCTCACCTTCGCTGTGCTGCCGGGGCCGGGCATCACGGCGGGCGAAGCCGGGGGAGCTGTCGGAGCTCGGACAGGATTTGGGCAGTGGGGGACCCGACAGCCCCTCCTGGGACGAGGTGTTGGTGAGGGGCTGGTAGCGGCTGAGGGGGGACGTGGGGGCCGTGGAGTCCCCCAGCGCCGCCCTCCCCGCCTCAAAGGAGAAGTCGCCAGCACGGGAGAAGGGCGAGGGCATCGGGGGGCTACCATCACCCTTGGTGCCCTGTGGGGGCACAAGGCAAGGGGAGGGGGGTCAAACCCCTGCACCCCTCGGCATTTGTCCCCTAGACCCCCACCCCTGCAGTCCCCCCAGCCATGGCATCCCCCCCGCTAATCCCTGGGGTCCACAGTGCCCCGTACCCCAGAAACACCCCCAGCCATGGCATCCCCCTCTGTAGTCCCTGGGCTTCGTGGTGGCCCCCAACCCTGCAGCCCAACCATTTCCCTTTAGTCCCTGGGGTCTGTGGGGCCCCCCAGCCGTGGCATTCCCTCCTCTAACCCCTGGGGTCCAGAGAGCCACCCATACCTTCAGCGCCCCCAGCCATGACATCCCCCAACACCGTCCCAGGCGTCCGTGGTTCCTGGGGTCCCCCATCTCCGTTCTACCCCCAACCACAGCATCCCCCCCTCTAGTCCCTGGTGTCCGCGGTGCCCCCTGTCCCTGGCGCCCCCCGGTCTCACCGCGTTGTCGGGCCCCTCGTCGCCCTCGGTGGAACTGGCGCTGTCGCGCAGGCGGGAGCGGGAGGGCCGGTGGCGGCGGCCCTTGGCCAGCAGGCGGGCCCGGGCTTTGTGAAGGCTGCTGTCCAGACGCGGCGTCTCTGGAACCACAGCGGTAAAATCTGGGGGTGAAAGAGAGACCGGGGCAGAGAGAGAGAGACAGACGGACAGACGGACACGGGGTGCGGTGGGGTGGGGTGGGGTGGGATGGGATGGGATGGACAAGGAAAGAGAAGGAAGATGGGGATAAATGGAGGGATGGACAAGTAGGGGGAAGGGATGGGTGGGTGGGTGGATGGATGGGGAGGGAGAAGGAAGATGGGGAGGGATGGAGGGAGGGATAGAGGGACAGGGAGGGAGGGAGGAAGGAAAAGGGAGAAGGAAAATAGAGAGGGATAAAGGGACAAGTAGGGAGAAGGAGGGAAGGGTGGAGGGACAAGTAGGGAGAAGGAAGATATGGATGGGGACAGGGAAGAGGAGATGGATGGACAAATGGAGAGGTAGGGACAAGGAGATATGAGGGAGGGATGTTTGGAAGGATGAATGGACAGGTTGAGAGGGAAGATGTGGATGTATGGAGGGAGGGATGGATGGATTAGGAAAAGGAAATGGTGGACAGGTGGATAGGTGGGGCCAAGCAGATGAGGAGGAAAGGAGGGAGGGATGGCCAAGAAGGGGCAGGTAGAAGAGGACAGGGGGAGCATTGGAAGGAGGCAGACAGAAGGTCAGGAGAAGGCCAACCCGGTGGAGAGGGGACAGAGGCACATTGGTGACAGGGCAGGAGAGTCAAAGGGCAGGAGGAGGGTCCCAGGGAGATGGGAGGGGGCACAGGTAGAGGGGAGCATTGGGGACATGGATGGGGCACCCCAGTGGGGCAGGATAGGGAACAAGGGGACAGAGAGAAGTGTTCAAAGAGATGCCCCGGCATGGGGAGAGAAGCAGTGGGGTGACCCCAGGGACAGAATGTCCCTGTCACCCAGGGGGGCCACACTTTGTCCATGGTCCAAACAGGATCCCCCTGGTGTCCCTGCCCTGCAGTGACCCCTGTACCCCCACCCAGCCCGAGGGGTGACTCTGGGCCCCATCACCATGTCCCTGTCACCCTGTGCACATTCCTGTGCCTCTCCCCATGTCCCCACATTCCTGTCACACTGTGCCCACAGCTGTGTGTCCCCATGTTCCTGTCACTCTCTGCATGCTGCTGTCCCCTGTATGTGTCTCCATGTCCCCCTGCCCATACACATCCCTCTGTCCCCAAGCACATGTTGTCCCCAAGCCCAGTTTGTCCCCCCCAAGACAGGAGAACACTGAGGGTGGGTGGGGACCCACAAGTAGTTCTGCACCCCACAGGGGCTCTGCACCATATTTGGGGGTCTGCACCCCATGTGCCCACCGGGACTCACCGAAAACCTCATCCGTGTCCTGTAGCTTGGAGACCGACATGGTGGGACAGGGCTGGGGACAGAGGGGAAAGTCAGGACACCCCCTAGTGCTCGGGGGGGTGAGGGGTTGCAGGGGAGGGACCAGACACTCTCCCAGTGATTTCAGTGACCCCCTCTGCCCTCCCAGTGATCCCCATGTCCCGGGTTACAGGGGGGCGGGGGGAACTGGGGACCTTCTTTGCAGAGCAGCCGGGAGGGAGTTAAACCCTCCCCTCCCCGGGGTTCGGGGGATCTCGGGGTGGGGGCGGGGACTCGTAATGCCTTGGCAGCATCGGGACAGGGGGGCAGGCGGGGTAAGGGGGGGGGGGGCAGATCCGCTCCCGGCTCCCTCCCCAGCCCCTCCCTCTCCCCAGAGAACGGGGCCAGCTCTAGTGGGGGCTGGGGGGGAGGCGGTACGAGGAGGGGACAGGAGCGGGGGTGATGTAGCCGTGTTTGGAGCTATACCGGGATGGGGCTGTACCGGGAGCTGGGAGGCTGTACCGGGGCTGGTGTACCTGGGATGGGGCTGTACCGGGAGTAGGGGGGCTGTACCGAAGGACGGGGCTGTACCGGGGCTGGTGTACCTGGGGTGGGGGCTGTACCGGGGATGCTGTACCAGGGCTGGGGCTGTCCCGGGGGTAAGGGGCTCCCCCGGGATTGTACCGGGGATGCTGCCCGGAGGATGAGGCTGTACCGGGAATACTGAACCGGGGGTATGGGGCTGTCCCGGGGGAGGGGCTCTACCGGGGATGCTGAACCGGGGCTGTACAAGGGATGCTGTCCCGGGGGTGGAGCTGTCCCGGGGATGGGGCTGTCCTGGGGATGCTGTACCGGGGATGGGTTTGTACCGGGGGATGGGGCCATACCGAGGCCGCTGTCCGGGGGTGACGCCCTGTCCGTTTCCCCCCACCCCCGACTCACCGGCGCTCCTGGGGCATCCTGGTCGCCCCCGGTCGCCTGCCTCCGGGTCGGGTCGGGGCCGTGGCGCGGCCAGTGGGAGCGGAGGGCGCTGCCGAGCCGGGCCGGGCCGCCCCGCCGGGCCGGGGGCCGCGGGGGGGGCACAGGAACCCGGAAACAGCGGGGGCGGGGGGGGGCGGGGTCAGCCCCGCCCGGAGCGGGGCCGGTGCTGAACGGACAGAGACGGGGGTGCACAGGGAGGGGACGTTGGGGGGATACACGGGGGTGCTGAAGGGACAGCGACGGGGGGGGCACCGGGGGGACACGGGACATCGGGCACGGACGGACAGACGCACACACACGGCGGTGCTGAACGGACAGCGACCGGCCGGGCACGGTGACACCGGGCACCGACACACCGGTGACCCCATCGTGCCCAGTGTCTCCCATCCTTCACAATGCCCCGAAGGGCCCCCCACCCATGGCAATGTTCTCCACAAGCTACTCGCTCCTCTCAGTGCCGCCTCAGTTCTTCCCATTCCTCCCAGTGCCCTCCAGTCTTTCCCGCTCCTCCTAGTGCCTCCCCATCCTGCCCACTCCCCTCCAATTCTCTCCACTTTCTCCAGTTCCCCCAACACCTCGCATTTCTCTCAGTGCCCCCATCCTGCCCAATCTCCCCAGTTCCCCCAATCCCTCCCACTCCTTCCAGTACCCCCTCATCCTGCCCACTCCCCTCCAATTCTTCCCACTTCCCCCCAATCCCTCCCACTCCTTCCAGTGCCCTCCCATCCTCCTCGATCCCTCACTCTTCCCACTCCTCCCCATGACCCCCAATCACTCCCAGTCTTCCCTAGTCCCCCCCATCCTTCCCAGTCCCGCCCATCGCCCCCCGAGTCCCCCCAGCCGCGCCCCCCTCCCCCGGACCCATCCGCGGGCAGAAGGAGGCAGGGGGAGGCCGAGGCCGCGTTTATGGGGTGGGGGGCCGCGGACGCTGCGTTACAAAACGAGGACTAGTACATACATAGGTACATTATATATAGTATATACACCCACAGGTACACGTGTGAGATTAAATAACCCCGGCCCCCCCCGGGGCTCGCGCTCCCCGACCCCCCCTTAAATATCTCCCCCCCCCAAGTGGCTCCAATCCAGTCGGACCCCCCATCCCCTTCCCCCGCCCCGCGTGCCCCCCCCCGCGCCTCCCACTCCCAGTATAACCAGCTCTGGCTCCCAGTTGCCCCCACATCCAGTTACTGTCGGAGACTCGGTACTTCGGGGCGGGGGGGGGCCAAATAGAAATGAAAAATAA
>JAWWLV010000087.1:775396-794594 GCA_035041135.1 Platyrinchus mystaceus
ATGGATGGATGGATGGATGGATGGATGGATGGATGGATGGATGGATGGATGGATGGATGGATGGATGGATGGATGAAAAGCTGCTGGAAGTTTTGACAGTGGAGCTGAAGATCTACCTGCTTAACCTGGAAAATTCATTTATTCCTTTCTTCCCTTTTAACTTTTTGGCTCTGCCTTGCGTTTGCTTGGGGATTTGCTTGTGGGATGATGGAAGGGGGAGGGGGAGAAATAGCACCTTTAGGAAATTCCCAAGTGGAGCTGAGCAGCTAAGAAAGGGGGATATAAAGCAGAAAATAGAGGGAAATGAAAACAGATCAAGCTGAGATGTGTTTGGAGGTTGTAGCACCAGGAGGTCCCGGATTTGGGTGTTCTGGGGCCAAAATTAAAGAGAATATCTAAAAATAATGATAATTAAAAAAAAAAAAAAAAAAACAAAACACCAAAAACCACCAAAACCCAAAAAAAACCCCCAAACCAGGATACAAATCCTGAGGAAAAGAAACCTCCAAAGGAAAACTGAAATAAAAGATCAATAGAGCAACAAAAGAGAAAGGTGGAGGGGGGGAATAATAGGGAAAAATTAGCACCTTTGCTTTGAACCTGGCAGAAAAGTCCCGGCACGGCTGAAAAACTCCAAATGAAGCTAAAAAACAAAACCAAAGGAAAACAAAAGAAACCCGAAATTAAAACTAAAAAAGACAATCAAACACCCCGAAAGTGGTGAGGTAGCCATCCGGAAAAGGGGGATGCAGCGGAGGGTCGGGTCCGCTCGGCGCCAGGGGCTCCCCTCGTGCTCTTGGGAATGAATTGGTTTTGCTGCCTGAATGAAAAAATAAAATTAAAAAAAAAGAATTCATAATAAAACCCGAAGATTCATAATAAGAAATGGCAAGAACTCAAAAGGACTGTTACCTGAATCAAAAAACTAAAGAGGAGGGCAGGGAAGACAGAGAAGGAAAACAAGGAGAAAAAGCAAATTATAACCAAGAGTTAAACATCTTCCTGGCAGCAAAAAAAATTAATATTCAAATGAGATGCAAAAAGCAAAGGGGCTGGTGGGGAAAGGAGGGGTTAGGAGCGGCCAGTCCCAGGGGGGTCTCAGGGAGTTTTCGGTGAGTTGAGCTGCTCCATCTCTGGGGCTGAGAAATGAGGGGGGAGGTGGCAAGCAAGCGAACCCACTTCCTGGTGATTTTGTTTGAAAAAGTCATTTATTTTTATTTTTTTTTTCTGTTGTCTTTTTTTTTTTTAGGTTTAATTTTTTTTTCTTTGGGGAGGGTTTTTTAGGTTTTTCTCTTTTCTTTCTTTTAGAGACGCTGGATAGAAAACCGACACAAATTTGAGTCCATGTGAAATTTTCTCCTTTTTTTTTTGGCTGTTTTTTTTTACTTTTTTTTATTATTATTATCATTATTATTACTCTCTCCTGTCACGCTTTTGGGGGGAAGGGGTGTCCGGTTTACAAGAAGCAGACGGGGCCAATGTCGATGCCGAATTCCTGGTCTGGAGCGCCGATGTCCATAGGAGCCAAATCAATGATGGGAAGGCGAGAGGTCTTCGTTGTCTTGTACTCGATGACTGTCTTGCCCCACGCACCGGTGTGACTCTGTGGGGACACCACAGTCATCCCTATCCCCAAAAGACGCCCCACCACCCCGCCAGGACCCCCCATCCCGCAGCACCCACCGTGCAGCTGTCCTCAGTGACGCCGTAGGTGAAGCGGCTGTTGCCTTCAGCCCTGATCTCGATCTCATTGGCGCCTTGGAGTAGAAGAGCCTTCTTCAGGTTGCCAGTGTCCTGGTCCATGTAGGCAACGCTGTTCTTGCAGTGGTAGGTGATGTTTTGGGCAGCCTCGGTGGACATGAGGCGCAGGAAGGTCAGCTGGATGGCGACGTCGGCGGGGTTGGAGCCCTCACCGCCGTACTCGAACTGTGGGAGAAGAGGAATTGGTCACCATGGAGGTCGCCCAGCCTGGTTGGCCCCTCGCCTCCTGGCCCCCCTGCTCACCTGGAAGCCGCCACTCATCGTCTCACCGAACCAGACGTGCTTCTTTTCCTTGGGGTTCTTGCTGAGGTACCAGTTCTTCTGGGCAATGGTGGCCTGGGTCGGGTAGACACACGTCTCGCCTGTCTCCATGTTGCAGTAGACCTTGATGGCGTCCAGGTTGCAGCCTTGGTTGGGGTCAATCCAGTATTCGCCTGTGGGATGAAGGGAGGGGGGTCAGGGTGGGGGATGGAGGTGTGGAGCAGCCAGGAGGAATGGAGGTGAGGAGCAGCCAGGAGGGATCAGGTGAGGAGCAGCCAGAGGGATGAAGGATGGAGGTGAGGAACAGCCACAGAAGATGGAGAATGGAGGTGAAGAGCAACCACGGAGGACAGAGGTGAGGAAAAAATTAGAGGAACAGAGGATGAAGGGATAGGTGAGAATGGGAGATGCAAAGATGAAGGATATGAGAGACTGAGAATGAAGGGATGAAGGAGGGAGGTGAGGAGCAGCTGTGAAAGGTGGAGGAGGGAGATGAAGAGCAGGTAGGAGGGAGATGGTGGGTGGAGCAGGGAGTTGGGCAACACCCATGAGGAGGAGAAGAGGAAGGAGGTGAGGAGCAAACAGGAGGTGGAGGGATGAAGGATGGAGGTGATAGCAGCCATGAGAGACAGGATGAAGGAATGAAGATGGGAATCAACCAGGGTGATGGAAGAAGGCCGGAGGTGAGGAGAAGGTAGAGGGGACAGAGGGATGGAGGTGAGGGCCCAGAGGGACATGGGGACACCAACCGCTCTTCCAATCGCCGTGGCACATCTTCAGGTCACGGCAGGTCCGGGCAGGGTTCTTGCGGGTGCCCTCAGGGCTGCGAATGTTCTCGATCTGTTGGCTCAGGCTCTTCAGGGTGGTGTCCACCTCCAGGTCACGGTCACGCATCACATTGGCATCGTCAGCCCTGTAGTAGCGCCCGCCGTCATGGGCCTTCTCCTGGGGTGGCTGGGGCAGGAAGCTGAAGTCGAATCCACCACTGGGGGGGCCAGGAGGACCAGGAGGGCCGGGTGGACCGGGGGGACCCTACGGGAGGAGAGGAGAAGGAGGATGGTGAGCAGGCAGACAATGAAAGAGGGTGGCACTGGGCGGACGGCAGAGGAGCTGGTACATACAACAGGGCCGACGTCGCCGGTGCGACCACGGGGGCCAGGGGGGCCAATAGGGCCGGGCAGCCCGTTGAGACCATCTTTGCCAGCAGCACCAGCGGAGCCGGGAGGACCCTGTGGGACAGGAGAAAGGGTGAGCGTGGCCGTCCTGCCTGGGCAGAGTCTCCTCCTCAAGCCCTGACCCACATCGCCGTGAGGAACCCAATGTCAGTGGGGACTCCCCATTCCCCTTGGGATGTCAGCTATCACCTTTCATCCAGGGACTTACTCGTGGACCGGCAGGACCAGAAGCACCAGAAGGACCTTGTTCACCAGGAGAGCCCTGTGCCAAGCAAGAAGGAAGAGGAAGAGGTGCCATCAGCATCTCATGCTGCCTCCAGGACATGGGGCAGCACCTGGCGACACCGTCACCCCACGGGACTTACAGGAGGACCAGGTGGGCCCTGGAGACCAGAGAAGCCTCTGTGACCCTTCATGCCTCTGTCACCCTGTTCACCAGTTTCACCTTTGTCACCACGGGGACCCTGTGGGCCCTGGAGAAGGAGGAGGAGGAGGAAGATGTATTGAGTGAGATCCAGACCAACCACTGCCCCCATACATGTGGGGACACACAGACACCGAGGAGGATGGAGGAGAACATCTACTTACAGCAGGACCACGAGCACCAGCAGGACCAGGGGGGCCAGCAGGACCTTGGGGACCCTGGGACAGGAGAGAAGGGGGCAGGTTAGAGCATCCTCCACCTTCTGCTGCCACTGGCTTGGGACAGCATCACCCTGAGAGGGGTGGTGGGACCTCTGGCTTTACCCTTGGCAGGGTGGTGGCACCCCTGGCAGCACCCTTTGTAGGGTGGTGGCACCCATGGCATCACCCTTTGCAGGGTGGTGAGACCTGTGGCATCACCCTTTGCAGGGTGGTGGCACCTGTGGCATCACCCTTTGCAGGGTGGTGAGACCCATGACATCACCCTTTGCAGGGTGGTGAGCCCCCTGGCATCACTCTGAGAGGGGTGGTGGGACCTCTGACATACTAGGGAAGCCCCTTTCAGCAGCAAGAGCTCAGCCGGAGTCCAGACCCCTAGAATAGAATCCATCTTGGGGTGCCCCTGGGAGGGGGGGGGAGGGGTACCAGGGGGCTCTGGGCAGAGCAGCACTTACAGTCTCACCACGATCTCCATTCTTGCCAGCAGGACCAACGGGGCCGGGGGCACCGGGTGCACCGGGAGCACCAGGGGGGCCGGCAGGGCCGGTCTCACCACGGTCACCCTGTGAGGAGGAGGAAGAGGAGAAGGAAGAGGAGGAGGAAGAGAATAGGTCAGTGTGGGCCAGCACAACCCCATCACCCCTTCCTGTGCCCCCTTATAGCCCACTCACCTTGGGACCAGCAGCACCATCACGGCCAGGGGCACCTTCAGCACCAGGAGCACCCTGTGGAGGAGGAAAGACCCTCGTTAGGGACGGTGGGGGGTGAAGAGGGGTCTCTGCTTAGCATAACACGGGCCTCTCCATGTACCAACCATGGCAACATCCACCAGTGCTATGAGATGGCAAGTCCTCAGCACAATGAGCCCAACACTGGCACACCGGGGGGGGGTCAGTGCCCCCCAACACCGATGATTGCCCATGGCCACCCACCTCACGTCCAGCTTCTCCGGGGGGTCCAGCCAGGCCAGGGGGGCCCATGGGGCCAGGAGGGCCGCGCTCACCAGGGGAACCAGAAGGACCTTGTTTGCCGGGTTCACCCTGTGTGGGGGAGAGAACAGGAGGTGTCAGACACCACCAAACATCCCACCCCCAGTCACGGGGTGAGCCGGACCCCAGGGGGGTCACAGAGTTATCTGCTCCTGGGGACCTCCCTGGTACTCACAGAGGGGCCGGGCAGCCCAGGGAAGCCTCTCTCTCCTCTCTGTCCGGGGAGACCAACGACACCGCGCTGGCCTGCGATACCTTGGGGTCCGGGAGTGCCAGGAGCACCCTGTGGGGACAAACAGTGCCTCAGGATGGTGGCAGTGGTGAGGGCCACCCTCCCTGCGGAGGGGACAGCTAGGGGGGTGACCAGCACGGGGGTCTGACCGGGGGCTTGACTTACAATGGGGCCATCAGCGCCAGGAGAGCCCTTCTCGCCGGGGGGTCCAGGAGGTCCAGCAGGTCCCGGCTCACCTGGGCGGCCAGCGGGGCCAGTCTCACCACGGGGTCCTTTGCCACCTTCCTTCCCACTGGGGCCGGGGGGGCCGGGGAGGCCAATGTTCCCCTGGGCGGGAGGGTAGGTGATGACATCAGGCAGTGGGCCAAGACCCCCCCAGCTGCCAGCTGAAGGGTGGCCACGGGTATCCCGGTGCCAACTGGGACAGGGAGGCCACGTGGAGCAGCCTGGATTGGTGCCCAGCACCTCCCGTGTTCCCCATCACCAGCACCCTCCCTGCCCCCACACCTCTTACCCCCCGGGGGTACTCACAGAGGGGCCAGGGGGTCCAACTCGTCCAGCAGCACCAGGGAAACCAGTAGCACCCTGGAAGGGAGAAAAGCTGGAGTCATCGGTATCGGATCAAGGTGTCACAGGGTCAGGGGACAGTCCCCTGGCTGGGAGCCATGGTGGGGAACCCCAGGGCTGGTGACCAGGAGGGAAGGATCCATCTGGAGGGCTGATTTTGTGGGCATAAAAGCAACCCCCCGCTTTTCCCCTCTGCTCTATCCCCTCCTGGGATGAAACCAGCCCAGATCAATGCCATGCCCCAGGCAGTTTTGGGGTTGTAGGACTGGAGGTGCCCCATGGTGCTGGGTCAGCAGAGCCAGACACAGTGGGGAGTTAAACCCCTTCGGGGGTGTTCACGCCCCAGGGGGGTTCCCCAAACCCTCCCCATCTCCACAAGAATGGTACTTACAGGGGGTCCAGCACTTCCGCGAGCACCTTTGGGACCAGGAGCACCAACAGCACCCTGTGGGGGAGGAAGAGGAGGAAGAGAAGGAGGTGAGGGGTGAGCTGTGCCATTGGATTGGACCCCAAGGGGGTGTGGGGTGGAGGAACTTACAGCAGGTCCAGGAGCACCAGTGGGGCCAGCAGGGCCGGGGGGACCAGCATCACCCTTGGCTCCAGCATCCCCAGTTTCACCTTTAGCACCAGGCTGGCCATCGGCACCCTGTGGGAGAGGGAGAGGGGTGGATTTGGGGGGCTCAGCATCATGCCAGCAGGGGCAGGATCAGACCCCCAGGCAGGGGCGAGTGAGGCTGTTGCACTTACAGGGGGGCCAGCAAATCCAGCAGGACCAGGAGGGCCGGGCTCGCCACGGTCACCCTGGGAGAGACGGGAGGGAGAGGAGTCAGATGAGCAGGGGACGGCCACCAAGGCCATCGATCAGGGTGGGGGGACACTTACGGGAGCACCACGGGCACCAGTGGGACCAGCAGGACCGGGGGGACCAGCTTCTCCCTGGAAAAGGGGAGGAAAACCAGAAAAAAAGGAAGTCAGGACTGTGGCGAGGAGGTGGCAGTGGCTGCCCGGATACATCCGTCCCGGGGGACATCCCTACCTTGTCACCGGGAGCACCAGCAGGGCCGGGGGGGCCGATGGGACCAGTCAGACCTCGTAGACCATCTTTGCCAGGAGCGCCGTCAGCACCTTTGGGACCTGGGTCACCCTGGGGAGAAAGAGGATGGTGGGTTATTGGGGAGGTCCCTTCCAGGGGTGTGCTCCCTCTCCCCTCTCCCCTGGGTGCACTGAGCCATCCCTGGTTCTTCGTCCTCCCTGGGAGAGGCTGGGACCATCCTCCTCCTCACCAGAGCTGGGCTCTCAGGGAGGGACTGTCCCAAAGGGCCACGCTCAGATGGGGACAGAAGTGACACTGAGCACCCCCTCCCCAGGGCACTGCTGCCCCTCAGCCTTGGCCTGGAGGCATGTCCAGCTCCAATGAGGGGGCACAGAGGTGGTGGGGAGCAGATGACCAAAGGGGACATCAAGGTTTTGGGAGACACATCCAGCCCCCAGGGGACAATGAGGGGGCCACAGGGAGGAGCAATGGGGACATCAGGATTTGGGGACACGTACTCTGTCACCCTTGGCGCCTGGCAGGCCGGCAGCACCACGTTCTCCGGGCATACCCTGCAGACCAGGGGGTCCTTGGTTCCCGGGGGCTCCGGGAGCACCAGCATCACCCTGGGAAAGAGAGACAGAAAACATGAATTAGCGAGACCCCGGCACAGTAAAACCCTCCCAGCTACAGCCCCAGCCAAAGGAAGCAAAGCCAAACCCATCCCCCTTTACAGCTGCACCCCAAAAGCTGGGGGCAGTCACCCACCACCCTGAGATTCCCAAGCTGGCACCTACCTTAGCACCATCGTTACCGGGAGCACCATTAGCACCACGAGGACCTTGGGGACCGGGGGGGCCTTGGACACCACGTTCACCAGGGAAACCTCTCTCACCCTGGAGGGGGGAGGCAGGAGAAGGGCTGAGGTGGTCAGGGCAGTGTTGGGCACTTTGGGGTGCCAAGAACCAATGGGGAGCCTGCGGGGTTCAACTTACCCTGGCACCAGCGGGACCGGGGGCACCAGCATCTCCGGGGACACCCTGTGTGGGAGGGAGAGGGTGTGCAGTCAGAGGGGGCTCTGGGGATGGGAAGAGGGGTCCACAGAGTACCCCCAGGGGTCTCTCAATCCCCGGGGCAGGGCGGGGATCCCTACTGCTCCCCCACTGTGTGGAGCACATTGCCTGAGGCGACACTGGGGGGACCCCTGATCAACAGCCCCCATCCATGGCTGGGAGAGGGGAGATGGGGAGGGGACAGGGAGGGTCCAAAGTCGCCCACACTCACCTGCTCACCAGGCTTGCCAGCCTCTCCGGGGGGGCCAGCAGGGCCGGGCAGACCCTGGGGAGGAAGAAGAGGAGCCATGAGCCACCAGGGAGGTGGAAGACCAGAGGGAACAAGGGAAAGAGTAATGTCACCACCACCCTGGGTGGTTTATCCCCCTCACCATGGAAGGGGACACCCCTCACCTGGAAGCCAGGAGCACCAGCAGGACCTTGTTCACCTCGTTCTCCAGCGGGACCCTAGGGAAGGCAGGACAAGCATTGAAGGTGGGGGGACACAGCTTCTGAGCCCCTTCTCTGGTGGCCAACCACGGCCTTGGGTGGCCATGGGCTGGGGGATACTCACAGTGGGGCCGGGAGGACCTTGAGCACCAGTTTCACCATCTTTGCCAGCAGCACCCTGTGGAAGAGGCAGAGTAGGGTGCTCAGATCACGGGCCCGACCTGCAGCCCCCACAGAGCTCTGCATGTACCCCCCCGCCCCGTCTCCCCAAAACAGGATGTGGCCACACAGCATCCTTCAAAGGACGGGAGACACGACAGGGCGAGCTGCCCACGGCCACGTGACCTCCCTGCTGTCCCCGCTCCAAAGCTGCCGGGAGCCACCAGGATGGAGTCCCAAACACCTCATCCCGCTGCTGTCCTTGTCCTTGGGGTTTTCCCTGGCACCGCTCAGTCATCTCACTCCCCATCCCTGACACCTCACATCGGGGTGACCCTCCCTGCCACCCCATGCTGGGGTGATGTTCCCTGTCACCTCACACAGCCCTGCCAAGCCCCCACCGGACCTTTTGTGCTCCAGCAAATACTCACCACGGCACCAGGGGGACCGGGAGCGCCTCTCTCGCCAGGTTTGCCGGGTTCACCCTAAAAAGAGAGCAGGATGAGACCCGTGACGACACCGGGGAGGGGGGGGGGGCAGGTCCCCTGAGCCACCTGCCCGTACACAGCCACTGTCCCGGGTGGTGGCAGTGGCCGGTCGGTGGGATCCCTCATGGACCAGGGTGCAGCATCACCCCCGCAGATCCCGGGGGCGGGGGGGGTGGGGTGGGGAGGGTCACACTCACCGCAGCACCTTTGGGACCAGGGAATCCCATCACACCGGCTTGACCTCTGGCTCCGGGGGGGCCGGGGGGACCGGGGCGACCGTCTTGACCAGCGGGACCCTGTTATGGGGGAAGCCAGCACCCCGTTAGCTTAGCCCATGGCGAGACAAGGGAGGAGGGGACATCAGTAGGGACATCAGCGGGGATAACTTACAGGGGGGCCAGTCTTGCCGTCGGGACCGGGGCTCCCGGGGCTTCCAGTCAGACCCTGCAAGGGAATGGGAAGTGGGTCAGGAGCTCAGGTATCCCAGGAGATGCTCCAGAGAACGGGAGCGTCCTGGAAAGCAGCTTCTCCGTCTGCACGAGGAGTGTGACAGCCGGCATCCACCAACGTGGCTCGTTGCTGCCGCTGCCACCGTGTCACCGTGCCCGCCACCCTCCATGCTCACCTTGGCACCAGGGAGGCCTGGTTCCCCGGGACGTCCAGCTTCACCAGGAGATCCTTTGGGGCCGACGGGGCCGGGGGAGCCGCGCTCCCCGGGGGGACCCTGGGAAAGGAGGAAGGGGTCACTCCGCCTGCGGGGCAGCATACGGGGGCAGGACAGGAGCAGTGTCACTGGAGGTGGCAGCGGCATAGAGCCGGTCTGGCCACTGCATGGGGACAGCTGACAATGCCCAGTGTCCCCACAGACCCGATGACACGACTTTCTCACCCAGACAGACACGGGCACTCACCTTGGGACCAGCGATGCCATCAGCGCCAGGGAAACCGCGGCTGCCTGGAGCACCCTGCGAGGGACACCAGAAGGGTCAGTGTGGGGACACGGGGTGGCCTCGGGGGCTTGGGGGTGCAGGGGAGGGGTGTTCCGGTGTGGGACATGGCCACCGGTGGGAGCAGTCTGAGGAATGGCTGGGGATTCTCACCACGGTGTCCTCAAGCACGCACAAGGTTCAGCTGCTGGACAGCACGGGGACGGGGATGGGGAGAGGGATATGGCAGGGAGAGGACAGGGATGCTCCTACTCACACGTTCGCCAGCAGGGCCGGGAAGCCCAGCGGGGCCGGGCTCACCGCGAGCTCCTCTCTTGCCTTCTTCACCAGCAGGGCCGGGGGGACCTTGGACACCAGCGGGACCCTAGGGGAAGAGGCGAAGGGATGATCACACAAAGGATTTGCTGGGGCCAGGAGGGGCCGAGACCCCGAGCTGGCATTGGGGGGTCACTTACGGGTTCGCCTTTGGCACCAGTGTCACCCTTGTTGCCTGGAGCACCGGGCTCACCCTGGAAGTGGATGGAGAGAAGAAGGAAAAGCTGTTTAGCACCAGATGGAGGAGCAGAGGGAACCCTGAGCCACATCCTGATCAGCCCTCAGAGGCAGGATGGTGCTCAGCATCTGTCACCCCCCAGCACCACCCTGCCCTGGCAGGGCTGGAGGGACCAGGGGACACCAGAGGAGGCACCTCCAGGTAGGACATCAGCTTGCTGGAGCAGAGGAAGGGATCCAACCCCAGGAAGAAGAAGATGGAGGTGTCCAGGGATACTCACAGCGTTACCCTTGGGGCCAGGGGCACCGCTGGGACCCTGGGGTCCGGAGGGACCACGGGCACCGGGGAAGCCGGGAGCGCCAGCAATGCCAGGGGCACCCTGGAAGAGGCAGAGAGGGGTGTGAGGAAGCAGCACAGCCCTTTATCCTGGAGCAGGAAGAGGAAGCGAGGGACACTCACGGTTGCACCCTTGGCACCAGGTTGACCATCAGCACCAGGATTGCCCTGCAGAGAGAAAGAGGAAGAGGATGGTTATGGGGGGGCTGGCAGGACATGAGGCCAAGGGACAAGGAGCTATCAGATGTCACTTACAGCAGGACCAGCAGCGCCAGCAGGGCCAGGGGGACCGGGCTCACCACGGGCACCTTGGGGACCTTCACTGCCACGAGCTCCCTGGGGACCGGTTTCACCCTGGGGAGGAAGAGGAGGAAAGAAGAGCCATGAGCATGAGGGCTTCCCTGATCCCCAACATGGCTGATTTCCCCTCCATCTGCAGCTCCTTCCCCATGGAGGCAAAGCTAGGAGAGATGCCCATGGGACTTGTTTGGGAACATCCCCACCTGTCCCAGGCAGTGGTCAGCTCATGGCATTTTGGGCTTGGGAACCCATGCCACGCTCAGTCTTCCTCCCCGTCCCACTCTCCCAGTTCCCACCGGTTTCTCCCGGCCCAGGAGACGGTCAGGCAGGTTCTACCTTAGCACCAGCAGCACCAGGGAAGCCGGGGGGACCAGCAGGACCAGTTGGACCCTAAATGGGAGAGAGGGCACATGTCAGATGAGGGATCCCACCTCCCACACCTGGCACTGGTGGGATTTCCAGGTATCAGAGCTCTGGCTGCCATCCAGATTTCCCATCCGTGGTGGAGCTGGGATGGGATCTCCATCTGGAGAAGCTGGAGGCGATTTCAAGTGCTGGAGGAGGGTGGACAGGGTTGAGAGTTACTTACAGGGGGACCGGCAGCACCGGGAGCACCGTCGTTGCCACGAGCGCCCTGCAGGAAGGAGACATCCATGAATGATGCCCACAGGTGGGAGAGGTGACCCCCAGCCCCCTCAAACCCCGGGCAGGGGGTCTCAGCCTGGTCCAGACTGGATACTCACAGCGGGGCCGGATGGGCCAGGACGGCCTCTTTCGCCAGGAAGACCACGAGGACCCTGGGGAGGGGACAGGACACATTTAGGACATGTTTGGGTCACCTGGGTGGGCACTTCCTTCTTTCTTAGCCTCCTCCTATCCCTATGCCCCCTGTCTCTCCCTGCTCCTGTCCACAGTGACTTTTCCAGGAGTTAATCCCCCTCCCACACTGGTGAGTCCCTGGGAAAGCATCCCTGAGGATGAGCTGATTCCCCATCAGGTCTTGCCCCCCATCCCCGTCCACTCTTACCCAGAAACCCCCCACACACACCTCAGGGGTCCATCACTCACCATCTGCCCGGGAGCACCATTCTCTCCAGGGCTGCCAGGTTCACCCTAGGAAGGAGGAAGGACAACATGAGGGACCTGCTCCGGAGAGAGGAGGGAACAGCAAAGGCATTCCCAGGACAGGGGTGACTCTGCCACCACTCCTCACCTTGGGGCCAGCAGGTCCAGGCTCACCCTTGGCACCATCCAGACCACTGAAGCCCTGGGGGGTAGGAGAGAGAAGGGGTGGGGGGTCAGGAAGAGATCTTTGGTGATGCTGGGGTCCCACACCCCCTAAATCTCACAAGCACAGAAGGGGGGACTCACTCGGTGTCCCTTCATGCCTGGCAGGCCAGCAGTGCCTGGGAGACCACGGGCACCCTAGAAGGAAAGGGGAGGTGGTCATGGAGATGTTGAGGGTGCTGTCCTTGCACCCCATTACCCCTGTCCCCAAGAAGACAGACAGCTGGTGTCACCAGCAGAACACAGCAGGGGTGTCCCCTCCTGTGTCCCATGGGGACCACCTCACCTGGGGGCCAGGGGGACCGCGCTCTCCAGGGCGGCCAGGCTTTCCAGCTTCACCCTGAGGAGAAGGACACCAGGTTGGTGGCATGTCCCCAAGCCAGGCAGCTCCTGCTCACCTGGAGGATCTATCAGGGCCACCAGGCCCCAAACTTGGGGAGGAACCCCATGGACAGGCCACTTACATCATCTCCATTCTTGCCAGGGGGGCCAGCAGGACCACGGGGACCCATGGGACCCTAAGAGAGAAGTAGGGCAGCAGTGAGGATGATGTGGGTGACAGCTGCCCCCTGTCAGCCCGCCACCTGCCCTGAGCAGTGCCAGGCTCTGCCAGCCCTGTTCCCATGGATCCCAGAGCAGGGAGAGTATGACCACAGCCAGGGCTGGGAACCAGCAGCATTGTCCCCATGCCCATGGGACATCAACTGGAGCAGGACTCACAGAAGCACCAGGCTCTCCAGGTTCACCAGGGGGACCTTGGAATCCTTGAGGACCCTGGTGGGGGGGAAAATAAAAAAAGGAAAAAATGGGTTAGAAAGAAGTTTGGGCCTGAAGGCCCCAGTGGCAGTGGAAGTGTCCCCCCGTATGGTGGCACAAGGACATGTGTGCCCACCTGCTTCCATAGCTGTCAGGAAGGATGGGATACCCCCAGCCTATCCCACCCACCTCCCACCACCCAAAGGAGCCTTGGGGTTGCTTGTCCCCAAAATCAAGGGGAGAGGAAGAGGAGACACTCACGGGAGCACCAGGAGGGCCAGGGAGACCACGGGGACCGGCTGGGCCCTGGGGAAGAGAAAAGTGATGAGGGGGTACCTTGTCACCCTGTTCCTATTGCCAACCCTTCCCTGTCCCCATCACCACCCCACTGCTGCACCCAGTGAGCCTCACTGCCCACCACCACCATCCCACTGCTGTCCCCATCTCCTCCCATCACTGCCCCAAAACCACCCCTTCCTTGTCTCCATCACCCCCATTCCCTGTCTCCACTGCCACCCCATCCCCGTCCCCATCCCTGTCCCTATCCCCACCCATTCCCTGTGCTTGTCCCTGACCCCATCCTTGTCTCTGTATCCACCCATTCCCTGTTCCTATTGTCACCCTATCCCTGTCCCAGTCACCTCCCATTCCCTGACCCCACTGCCACCCCATCCCTTTCTCTGTTGCCACCCCATCACCACCCTGACCCTGTTTCCCTCTCTGTCCCCATCACCCCCTTATTCCCAGTTCCTCATTGCCACCTCATCACTGCCCCCTTTGCAACCCCATCACCGTGTCCCCCCCCCCATTGCCACTCTATCCCTGTCTCCACTGCCACCCCATCACTACCCAGACCCTGTCCCCATCCCTGTCCCCATTGCCACCCCATCCCTGTCCCCAATGCCACACCCCATCACCACCTGACCCTGTCCCCATCCCCGTCCCTGTCCCCATTCCCTCCAGGCCCAACATCCTTCCCCATCCTTCCTGTCTTCTGCCACTCAGTGGCATCACCAACACACAAAGCACTTTTGGCACCTCACCCAGCTTGACCGTCTACCCCCTGTGCCTCCTGTGCCTCCCGTGCCCCCCTGTGCCCCCCCATCTCCCTCTCTGTCCCCCCTGTGCTCACCATGGGCCCAGGCACAGCCATCCCCCCAGCTTTTTCGTCGTAGCCATAGGACATTTGGGGAGCGAAGTTCTGTGGGAGGAGGGAGAGAGCTGGGGATGAGTGAGGCATGGGACCCCCGGCAGGGCTGCACAGCCGAGGACCCCCCCATACTCACTCCGCCGAGGCCTGGGGGGCCTGGAGGGCCTGGGGGTCCTGGGAGACCAGGCTGTCCAGGGATGCCATCTCTGCCAGGGAGGCCAGGGAGTCCCTGGGGGGAGAGAAGAGGAGAGTGAGCCCCAGCAGGATGGGGGTCCCAGGGTGATGCCTACCCTAGGGGAGGGGGATGATACCCACCCTGTCTCCTTTGGGGCCGGTGTCTCCTTTAGGACCCTATAGTGGAGAGATGAAACAAATGGTCAGAAAAGGGGGTCTCCAAAAATACAGGAGGAGGGGGGCTCTTGGGAGATTTTGGGGGGGGTAATTTTGAGGGAGCCTTTACCTCTACTCCAGCACTTTCTGGGTAGACAGGAGAGGCTGTGGGAGGAAAAAGGAGCATTCAGAGTAGCCCAACATCACCCACCAATCCCACAGTGCAGACACCAGGGGGTAGAGGGGACACCGAGCCCTGCTGGTCCCCAGGGACCCCCGGGATGGATAAGCCGGTGGTGGAAGAGCACTGGGGGACATGCCACTATACCGTCGGTGTCAGGACAGATGGGGCAGCATTCTCCAAAGGGGATCTCGGCGTTGGGGCAGTCAGAGGTGTCCTCGCAGATCACCTCGTCGCAGAGGATGTTGCCGCTGTCGCAGACGCAGATCTGGCAGGGTTCTGGTTTCCACACATCCTTGTCGTTGTACGTTAGCCCATCCTGGACACAGCTCCCAGTTTGGACTGGGACACAGGGGAAGGGCAGGAGGAAGCGTCAGGAGGGGGGGAAGGGATCTCGTCTGGCTTTCCCCCCACCCCTCCCTTCATCCCCTTCTTTGCTCCTGCAGTGTTTCTCCCTTCATCTGGTTCTCATCAGCCCATCGCTGTGACACAGGAAAAAGCTCCACAATAAATTCTTCCCACATACGCTGGAATTTAAACAAAAAAAAAAAAACAAACCACAAAAAAAACCCCCAACCAAACCTCCAGTCACTCGCTACGTCCTGCAGGCGGATGGGGCCAAGGCAAACATGCCCCCCGAAAGGCAGGGGGTTCCCCACCGTCCGCGGGGGGACGTAGCGACAAGGATGGGGCGGGATGAGACGGGGATGGGACCGGGATGGGACAGGGTGGGTTGGCCCCAACGTCTGGGGTGAAATTAGATCCAGGCGGCTGCGGGATAGGGCTGGATCAGGCCAGATGGGACTGGGGAATAGGAGGACAGAGAGTGGATGCAGGCGGGGGCTGGCGTGGGGAGGGGAGGGCAGGGCGGCGCGCCAGCGCCCGGGGATGGCTCCATGGTGGAGAAGGGTCCTGGAGAGGGGGCTGGGTCAGCTCGTGCAAGTCCACTCGGGAAAGAGTAAAAAAAAAAAAGGCAAAGGAGGAAAAAAAGGAAAACAGGAAAAGAAAGGCAAAGGGAAATATAAAGGCCAAAAAAAATTTTATTTTTTTTTTTTTTTTAAAAGGGAGAACGGAAAATGCAAAATTCAAATGGAAAAAAAATGGGGAAATGGGAATGAAAAAATGCATAATGGGAAATGCAGGATTGGGAAAGGGGGAATAGGAAATGGAGAATAGGAAGTGCAGGATGAATGTTGTCAATGCAAAATACAGAATTTAAAAAAAAAAAGGTGTTAAAAAAAAAATCCCCCCCCAAACCGACAAAATTGGGCAAAAAGCAATGGGCGCCCAGGCCTGGCGCTGCCCCAGCGTTCCCCCGTGTCCCTCTCCTGCAGGTGGCAGTGGGGCACAGGGGGGACATGGCAGTGGGGGAATAACTCCAGCCGTGCCCTCGTCCCCTTCCCTGGCAACTCCCCCGGCTGCTGAAACATTTTGCTTATGAATCATCCGAGACTTTTCTAATTCTTTCCTGATGGCTTTCGCAGATCCCGGGGCTGGGCCCCCCCCTCTCCCTACTCTCCCCCCTCTCCTCTCTCCCGCGCTCTTTCCCCCCTTTCCTTTCCTTTCCCGGCCTCCTCCTCCTCCTCCCCTCCGTCCCGGCTCCCTCCTTCCCCGCCGGCTCCTCTCCACCCTTCCTTCCCTACCCGCTCTTGGCAGGGCGCCCCGACTCTCCACACGGCCACAACCCCCCTAAAGCCCTCTTACCCCAACCCAAATCCCCTCAAACCCACTTATTTTTTTATTTTATTTTTTCCCTACCTTCCCCCTGATTTTCCCTCTCACCTCTGCACGCCAACCCTGATTTCCTCCTTCCCCACCCCAAGGCAGCCGGACCAAGGGGCACCGATGCCACCAGACCCCATCCCACCCCACACTCCACATCCCACCGGGGTGAGGGCCATCACCCAGCGCCAGCTACTCACTGTCTTCTTCTCCTTGCCCGCGGGTGAGTAGTACAGTCGCTGCTATCAACAGCAGTAACCGAGAATCCACAAAGCTGAACATGTCTAAATATTAGACATGTAGACTCTTTGGGGTCTCTTTTGTTCTTAGGTTGGGGTCATACGGGGCCGATCCAACCCTGGAGCTCCAAATCCAGACCCCAGCAGAAACTTCCTACTGCCCTTCGCCCACTTCTTCGCCTCCCCTTATATACGGTGCAGCGGCAGCAAGAGGTGGGACCCATCGCAACCGGGGAATTTTGGACGGCCCCTCGGCCAATCAGAGACACCCAGCGAGTTGGGGGGCACCTCTTGCACCCCCTCCCCTGCCTGTCTGTCCATGCACACGCACGCGGACGTGCACACGCATGTCATCCCCAAGCAGGGCTGCAGTGGCAGCTGGGGAGTGGATGGGAAGGGGATGGTGGGATGGGGGTTTCAAGGGGGTTTGGGGTGGGTTTTTTTGGGGGTTGTGATTTTTTTGGGGGGGGATTTGGCAAACTCTGAGATGTTTTGGAGGGGATAGATGTGGGGAAAAGGCAATGTGGCACGTGGCGCTTTGGGGACCCCAGTGCCATGCGACACCTGGTGCTGCACCAAGGAAGGAAGGGGCTAGGCCCTGCAAACCCCCCACCCACCAACCAACCCCGCAGTTGGGGCTCCCAAAACCCACCCACCCACCATCCCCCCTCATCCAAACCCCCAACACAGTGCAAGGCCAAGACCACCAACCCCCAGCCCCCAGAGCATGCTTTGGATGGGCATCCCCCCAAACCCATGGACACTCCAAAACCCCCCCAAGAGCCACAGACACCCCAAAAAACACCAGCTTGATTTTTTTGTTTTAGCCCTTGCTTTCCTTCTTTTCCCTTCCTTTCCCTTGATCATCTCGCTCCTGGACATCCCTCTCCCCTCTCTCCCCCTCTGGCACGCCTCCACTGCCGTTTCCACATTTTAAGGAGCCACGTTGGTTGGAAAAAGCAAAAGCTCCTGGACAATAATCCACAACCTACCGTGCAATTTGGGGAGGGTGTAATTACACGCCAAAAAAATCGACGTATTTACCAGGGCTGGGAGCTCAGGAATGGAGGGGGGGAAGGAACCCTGCATGGGCAATGTGGCACACGGGGGGGGAGCCCTCCTGCTTTTCAGGGGGGATTTTTAGGCAATGGGGTGGGAAATGGGGCTGGGAAGAAGGGAAGGGATGGGTTCAACCCTTGTGCTTCTGTCCCCCGTGCTATGCTGAGGGTTTGTGGGATCACAAAATACTGGGAATACTGGAAATACTGGGATCAGTCTGTTTGTTCCCTCTGTCACTGTGCTGAGGGCTTGCAGGATCAGTGGTTACCAGGAATACTGGGAGCACTGGGAGAACTGGGCTCAGCCTTCACACCTCCACTTGTTCCCCTCCACCAGCATGCTGAGGGCTTGCAGCTTCATTGGGTTACTGGGAATACTGGGAGCACTGGGAGAATGGAGCTTAGTTAGCTTGTGTCCCCCTGTCAGTAGGCTCGCAGGCTCATCAGGATATGGGAATACTGGGAGTATTGGGAGCACTGGGAGCACTGGGCTCACTCTTGTCCCTCCCACTACTATGCTGAGAGCTTTCAGGCTAGTTGGAATACTGGGAATTCTGGGAGCACTGGGAGAGCTGGGTTCAGCCCTCACACCTCTGCTTGCCCTTCCACTACTACACTGAGGGTTTGCAGGCTCAGTGGGATAGTGGGAATACTGGGAGCACTGGGTTCACTCCATTTGGTCCCCCTGTCAATATGCTGAGGATTTTTGCAGACTCAGCAGAATACCGGGAATTCTGGGAGCACTGGGAGAGCTGAATTCTGCTCTTGCACCTCTGCTTGTGCCCCTCACCACTGTGCTGAGGGTTTGCAGGCTCAGTGGGACATTGGGAATACTGGCACACTGGGCTCACTCCGCTTGTCCCCACAACCACTATGCCAAGGGCTTGCAGGCTCAGCAAAATACTGGGAGCACTGGGAATACAGGGAGAACTGGGAGCACTCTGCTTGTCCTCACTGCCACTATGCCGAGGGCTTGCAGGCTCAGCGGATTACTGGGAATATGGGGAATACTTGGAATACCAGTAGCACTGGGCTCACTCTGCTTATCTCAGCTGCCACTGTGCTGAGGGCTTGCAGGCTCAGTGGATTACTGGGTGCACTGGGAAAACTGGGAATTCTGGGGTCACTCTGCTTGTATACCCCACCACAATGCTGAGGGCTTGCAGGCTCAGAGGATTACTGGGAACACTAAGAATACTGGGAACAGTGGGAGTCCTGGTGTTACTCTGCTTGTCTGACCCCCCACTATGCTGAGGGCTTGCAGGCTCAGAGGATTACTGGGAACACTGGGAGTACTGGGCTCCCTCCTCTTATTCCCCCTATCACTATGCTGAAGGCTTGCAGGCTCAGCAGAATACTGGGAGCACTGGGAACACTGGGAATACTGGGAGTACTTGGGTCACACTGCTTGTGTGTCCCACCACTATGCCGGGGGCTTGCAGGCTCAGCAGAATACTGGGAGCACTGAGCTCATTGCAGAGCAAAACCACATCGGAGCAGGAGCTCCCACTAAGACATTTCCTTATTTTTCTTCAGGAAAAACACAAATCACAACAATTTAACACTGAAATACCTGGGGGGGGGGGGGGG
>JAWWLV010000087.1:794604-822995 GCA_035041135.1 Platyrinchus mystaceus
GAGGACAGGTGGCCCCCTCCTCGAGCATCCAGCTTCTCCTGGGGACTTTTTATTTTCCCTGTGATGAAATTCGATAAAATGCAACAAAATTGAAGTCACTCGAGGAGGGGGGGGTCACACACATGCCCACGCACACGCGTGTCTGTAGGGCCGGCAGCAGCTGGCCCCTGTTCCAGCCCTGCATCCATGAATCCGAGACACGTTGCAGGCAAAGCCTCCTCCAATCCTGCCTCGGCGACTCAAAAAGCCCTGGCCAGGCTCCAGCCTGAAGATGTGTCTTTAATTTTTGCAGCATGACAGAAAAGAAAAGAATGTCATCGGAGGGATTTTTTTATTTTTTATATATATATATATATATGTATATGGAGAGAGGGGGGAAATAAAAAAGCAAAGGGGGGGAAAGGACGGGATGATGCCACCTCATCAGCCCCCCGGCCACCCGCCCCAGGAATGCAGGAGGGCTTGGAGAAAGGGTTGGGGGCTGGGAAAAGGGAAGAATTCCCACTTTAAATAAATAAATAAATAAATACAAATAAAGAAGAAGAATTTTTTTTAAAAAAAGGCTGGAAAAGTCATTAGGATCCTCGGAAGCAGGATGAGAGATGCCAAGCGCAGGCCTGGGCTCCTGTGGAATGCTGAAGGGGGTGGCACCCACCTGGGAACCTCCTGCTCTTTGGGGGTGTTTGGGGTGGGGTGGGTGTCACATGCAGCCCCCCCTCAGCTTTTGGGGGAATCCCAGAGCCTTTCCTGCACTCCCCAGACTGGTTTTACTGGTGCAAACTGGGTGTGTAGCTGGCAGTGTGGGAACAGAGGTGGGCACACCAAAAAAGATGGGGATCACCCCAAAAAATTAGGGGTCACTCCAAAAACTCTCTGGTGTTGCCAAAAGGTGGTAGATGCTCCAAAAATACAGCAGATGCTGCAAAAAGCTGGTGGACACCCCAAAAAATCTGGTGGACGCCTCAAAAATTTGCTGGGTGCCCCCAATAGCTTATGGGTGCCCTGAAAAAGCCTGTGGATACCCAAAAAATTGTGCGACCCCCGCCAGGGCAGGGGTTGCTCATGGCGGGGATGGGAAGGGTGGAAGAGGGCAGCCCCCCCATCCCTTTTGGGTAGGACCTACTGAAAAGCGGGGTGCGGGCAGGGAGATGGGAGGGGAGGGCGCTGGGGTTTGTTTGCCGAGAAGCTGGAGCAGGCGCCGGCATCTGGAGCGAGTTAACTCCCCTCGACAGCCCAGACACATGGATCGGATTAATTCCCTTTTTTCCCTTTTTTCTTCCCCCCCACCCGCCCCGCCCCGCCCAGCCCCGGCAGCCGCTCCCGACCCGTATATTCTGCCGCTCCCGACCCGTATATTCCCCCCCACCCCACCCCGTTACCACGGCCCCCTCCCCATTCCGCATCCAGCCCAAAAGACCCCACTGGGGAGTCCCCCCACCTTGGTGGTGGTCGCAGTGAGCATGAGGATGGTGTCCTGCAAGGTGGTGATAAGCAGGTGCTTGTCCCCGCCACTGATGTTCCCACAGCAGGACCCCCCCCTCTCCCAGGGGTGTCCTCGGTTTCCCCAAACAGGCCATGCCAGCACCAAGAACCCCTTGACGGGGTGTTCCTGGACACCCCACCCTTCTCGGACCCAAAGCATCTCGACCCTCCACTTTTCCCCTGCTCCATGGGGATGTGGTGGGCAACTCGGTGCCTCAGTGTCCCCCCCCGCCCGCGGCCGCAGCCCGGCACCGCCCCAGCTATTCCTGGTGGCCCGTCCGGCCCTCGGCGCCCTCAATTGTGGCGTCAGGGCAGAACCCCGTAATCACGGGCCGCGACTCCCCGGCTATTTCCAGGGAAAATTGCTAAATTGGCCTCCGGGATGCCAACGCCACGCCGCGCCTCGGCGGGGGCACCGGCAGCCGGGGCGGGGGGGGGGGGCGGAAGAGGATGGTCACGTACCCACTGGGGTGGCACGGGGACCCTCGGGTTGAGGAGGGAACCTGATCCTGCTCGGTGGGTCCCTCTGCCTGGGATGGGTCCAGTAGGATTGGGGGTTTGGGTGAGCCCCCTTCCAGGGCTGGGGCCCTCCAAGGGGGGCTCATCCCACCCTGGCTGTACCCCCACTTTCAGGGCTGGGAATTAATCCTCCCGATCTGAATCCCTGAACCCCCATATCCAGGGTTGGGTCCCTCCTGGGGGGCTCATCCCCCTGCATCTGCACCCCCAAATCCCCCGTATTCAGACCTGGTGGGGTCATCCCTCACCCATCTGCACTCCCACATCCCACTTCTTGGTCCCTCCTGGGGGAGCTCATTCCCTCATCTTCACCCTCATCCCAGGACTTGAGTCCTGAGCAGGGTTAGGGATGGACAGGGGCCTTTTTGGGGTCAGGGGGCTTTGGCGGGGGGGGATTCCCAGGCAGGGAACAGCAGCCCAGCCTGGGCCCCCACCGTCTGAACTCATAGAGCGGGGATGGAAACTCTGAGGGCCGAGCTCCATACCAAACATTTTCCATTCCCATCTCACTTCCCTGCTCCCTTTTTTTGTCTTTTTATTCTTTTTTTTTTTTTTTTTCCCTTTTTCTCCTCTTCAATTTCATTGAAGAATTTGCTGCCCCCACCAGACCTCCCCAGGGCAGTCCAGGGATAGGGGGATGCTCCCCAGCCCTATCTGAGCCAGCATGTGGGACTGGGAGAGATGTGGGGGTAACCTGAGCACCCTACATTCCCAAACCCCTCTGAGGGAGGCGGTTGTTCATCCCTGAACTCCCAGGAAAAGCATCCCCAGGATCTGCTGGATTTATTTCTTGGGGGCAGGAATGGAGACAAGGAGGGGGATGGGGACAAGGAAGGGGATTGGGGCGGGATGGGACAGGGGACAAGGATGAGGATAATATGGGGAAAGGAATGGGGCAGGCTGGGGATAGGTTGGGGCTGACAACAGGGCTGGGGATGGGACTGGGACAGGAATGGGAACACGAGCGCTCCCGCGTTGCCGGCCGGCTCTGGAGCCTGGCTGGGATCTCTCCCGGTGACCTCATCGGCTGTGGCTGGACCAGAGCCCGGGGCCTGGCGGGGATGGTGGCTCCAGTGCCACGTGGCCGGGGCATGGGGCTGCCAGCAACCACCTCGCACCCTCCATCCCGCACAGCTGCCATCCCTGCGGTGCAGGGGGTGTCCTAGGGGTGCCCTCGGGGTGCCACACCCCACAATGGGGGAGGGGGGTGGGTGAAAAGGCCAAGAGCACTCCAGAAGGGTTTGGTGGCTTTTGGGGGCAGAGCTGTGGGGTGTCACCTGCCAGCAGGAGGGGTGGCAGGTTCCCAAAGGGCACGCCTGGCACCAACCTACCCACCACTGCCGGGCTGGGGGGTCTCATTTCCAGTGGGCAATCGGGCACTGGCTGGGGCTATTGGATTGGGGTTGATGTTTGGGGTGGGTGGTTGGAGTATTTAGCTTGGTGGGTTGGTGGGTTAGTGGCTGGAGTTGTTGGGGTGGGGTCCTCAGGGCATTTGGGTATTTGGGTCGGGGGTTGGGGTTGGTGGGTCAGGTTGGGGTATTTGGGTTCTTGGGGCTGTTTGGGTTGGGGTGGTCAGTTGGGTTGGAGTATTTGGAGTTTTGGATTGGGGTATTTGAGTTGGTGGTTAGGGTGGTTGGGATATTTGAGTTATTTGGGTTGTTGGGGTGGTTGGGTTGGGGTATTTGGGTTGGTGGTTGGGGTTGGCTTTGCTGGTTGGGCTGTTGGGGGTGTGGTTTGAAGGTCCAGTTCAGTAGGAGTGATTTACTTTAGATTTGGGGGTCAGGGTCCTCCAGACCTACAGGTGGGCAGTGGCAGGGGTAGTTGGCAGGACAGACAGATGGATGGACAGACAGGGGCCAGGCAGGAATGTCCCCAGAGAGGTGTGAGGACACTAGTGCTCTGAGGACCCACAACCCAGAGGGTCCCCAGCCCCGGCCATGGGCACCCTCTGCTTCAGGGAGGTGTTGGGGGCACTGGGTCCTGGAAACAGGGGGATCTCCAGGGTGTGGGGTCCCCAGGGTTGGGGATTTCTGGGGAATGGGAGGTTCTGGAGCCCAGCTTGGGGTCAGGATCTGTGCACCCCAGAGGAAGAGAGGGAGGCTGGCAGGGGGAGCAGGGCCTGCTCCCCACCCCCGCCCAGCCCCCACGGCTCCACCGCCCCAGACAAGGGGGCTCAGTCCAGCAGCAGTGATGCTCCAGCCCAGTCTCAGTTCTTCCTCCTCCTCCTTCTCCTCTCCGGCCCCACGTCAGCACCTTCCTCCCAGCCTTCCCTCCCTGCTCCCCCCAGTTCATCCCAGTTCCCTGCCAAGGGATGGGACTGAGAGGGGGTTAACCCTTCCCTCACGGCTTCCTGCTCCCATTGGAGTGTCTCCCCCTTCCTTACCGTGTACCTCATCCCTATGGAGTCTCCCATGCTGACGGGGTTCCCCCCATCGCCACTGTATTCCCCATCCCTGTGGAGTCCCCATTCCTGACGGGGCCCTCTCATCCCCACAGCGTTCTCCCATCCCCAGGATGTCCCCCCACGCCTTCCATGCCCCCTCTATCCCCACAATATCCCCCCAGTCCTGATGGGGTTCCCCCCCACCACCACGGTGTCCCCCCAACTCCATGGACTCTCCATTCCTGATGGGATCCTCCCCATCCCTCCCATGTCCCCACCATCCCCCCGGCATCCCCGCACCCATGCCCGCCACGTCCCTTTGGCAGCAGGATCCGGCCGTCGTGGAAATAGGGGGGGGGCAATGGAGGAGGGGGATGAAGGGGGGTGAGGGGCGTGGTCTGTCAGTGTGGGCGCGGCCTGTGTAGGAGAGGGCGGGGCAATCCAACAAAAGGATTTCAAAGGGATAAAATTGAGGCAAAGAAAAAAAAAAAATTAAAAAGTTTCCCCCTCCCCCCCCAAAAAACCCCAACCCCCCCGTCCGCCGGGCTTGTCCCGTCTCTGTCCCTGCACACGTGTGCACCCACCTGGCAGGGTAAACTGAGGCACGGTGGGGCCACAGGTGTGGCCCGTGCTGTCCCCATGTCACGGGCTGTGCCCAGCCCTGGAACCCTCCCTCGGTGCCCACATAGACCCCCAGGAGAGGCAGCAGTGGGGTGCAAGGGGTGTTCCCCCAGCCCAGATGGACCCCCCAGCCCACCGTCCCACGAGCCCTAAGGGGGAGCAGACGTGTCCCCACATGGGGACAGAGACAGTGGATCAGCCGAGGGGCTGCGGTGCCCGGCACATTCCTTTGGCCCTGCCGGCCGGTGCCTCCTCCCTTGACGGGGTGGCTGCTGACGGCCCTCACTCCCTCCCTGCCCCCCCCCGAAATTTGGGGCAGGCGCAGGCGATGCCCTTGGCTCCCACCCCACCGCTGACACGTCTCCGGCACAGCCTCCACGTCGGCAGGCAAGGGGGGGCCCGGGGACTGTGCCAGGAGCTGGGGGGGCTGGAAAGGGCCCCCTGCCTTGTGCTGGGCCAGTCCTCACCCTAATCACCCCTCGGGGGGGGGGGGGGGGGGTTGCAGCACAGGGACCACCCACCTGGGCATCGCTTTGAGGAGCTGGCAGGGGCCTGGGCAGGGCTGGGAGGTGCCACATGGTGTAATGGGCAGGGCTGGGATGTGCCACGCTGTGCCATTAGCAGGATTGGGGACACTGGGCCATGGGAAGGGATGGGGACAGTGCCATGGCAAGGACTGGGGTGTGCCACACTGTGCCACGCTGTGCCATGGGAAGGGACAGGGACATGCCACACTATGCCACGGGCAGGGCTGGGATGTGCCACAGACAGTCCTTAGAGACACACCATAGGCAATGCTGGAGCTATGGCAGGGGAAGGACTGGAGCCGTGCCAGGGGCACCAAGGGGGGGCTGCACCCCCCCAGTTGTACCACGGGCAGACCCCACCCTGCTGCATGTGCTGATGCCCCTCCCCGGTGCCAGCACAGGCTGGCGCCGCAGGGCAGGACAGGCCGGGGCAGCCAGGCCTGGCTCCGCAGGTGCTGCTGGGCCCCTCTATGTAGGTCAGGGTGAGATTAAGGTGCGTCCCCCACCCCTGCCCGTGGGCACAGCAGGCAGCCAGCATGTCCCATGGGCACTGGCAGGCCTGGGCAGGTGGGGCCCCACTGTGGGGACACGCTGGATGTCATCACAGAGAGCTGTGGCACATCACTGACTCCTGTGGCACCCATGGGCTCATCCTGGTGCTGGACAGGGGGGTCAGTGCTGCTCCACAGCAGGAAAGGAGGTTGGGGAAATAAAAGGGGTTTGTGGTGAGCCGGAGGATGGTATCTTGCTTTTAAGGGGTGTTGCCGCCATGCCATGGAAAGTCCCCTTGGCCATGGCACAGCAGTCCCTATGCCAGCTGCCTGTCTGTCCTCTGTTCCATCTGTCCTGTCATCCATCCCTCCCTCTCTCCATTCATCTATCCTGCCTTCCATATATACATTCATCCCTACATCTCTCCATCCCTCCATCCACCCTTCAATCAATGAATCCATCCATCCCACCATCCCTCCATCCTGCCATCCATCCATCCCTCCCTCCCAACTATTTTACACTCCTTTATTTATTTATTCATCCCTCCATCCCTCTGCCCCTCCATCCCTCCACACAAACTTGGGTGCAGCCCCTGCATGTGCCATCCCAGCATTTGTAACCCCTGCTCATGCACATGCGTGACACAGGTGTGTGAATCAGCCCCAGCCAGACTCACATGCCTGTGTCAAGCATGTGCACCCACAGACAGACCTACATGGGCCTCCCCTCGTGCCATCCACCTCCATGGTGGCACCCGACCCTCATTCCCATTTCCGGTGGGATGCTCTCTCACCGTGGGTGCTGGGTGGCCACTCTGCCGGCGGTGTCTGGCTCCAGCCCCAGGCCAGGTGCCAAATTCCTCCGCCTCCGCAGGAAGCCATGGATGCTGGCTCTGCACCGGGGCCAGACCCGGCCGGAGGGATGCCGGAGTGGGAGAGGCCTGGAGGAGAGAAAGCAGGTCGGCCCTGAGCCGCCAGCGTCACCCTGGCAGCAGCAGCGGCGGCGGCTCCTTCGAGGAAGCAGGGCGAGGATCTGGCCCCGTGACATCCCTCTGGCGCTCACGGCCCAGCTAACGCGCTCGAGGAACCTGCTGGGCCCCACGGCCCCGGCCCCAGGATGAACCGCAAACCCCCCCCGGGGGCTCCCACAGCCTGAGGATGAGGAGGGAGGTGACCTGCTGTGGGGCTCAAGGGTGTGATGAAGGGGAGCAGAGGGTTTGGCTCAGACAGCGCCTGCACTGTCTCCCTGTGGTCTGCCATCCCTGGGTGTTGCTTCCGTCCCTGGGTGCTGTATCCAGGTACCACTCCCATTCCCAGGTACTGCTCCTGTCCCTCGGTACTCCTTCTACACCCCCATTCCAGGTGATGTCCCTGGGTACCGCTCCATCTCCAGGTGATGTGCCCCCCTGAGTCCTGCTCCCATCCTGGGTGCTGCTCCCAGCCCTAAGAAGTGCTCCCATCCCCACGCTGTCCGGGTGATGTGAGCACCCCTCCACCCCCAGGTGATGCTCCCCCTCCAGGTGATGTCCCCATCCCTGGGCAGCTCCATCTCCAGGCGATGTGCTCACCCCAATCCATGCTCCCATTCCTGACGCTGCCCCCATGCTCATGCCAATCCCATCCCCTCGTACTGCTCCCATCCCTGGACTGAGCTGCCTCCCTCGGACAGAATCCCACTCCCATCCCCGCCTCCATAACTCCCTTCCCCCCAGCCCATCCCCCTCACCGCGGTGGGAACCCGGGGGTCCCTGCCCTTCTCCCGTGCTCCCTCCCCTCCTCCCTGCCGCCGCTCAAACACAAACACTGCTCAGTGGAAAATGTGACTGGCCAAGGAGCTGCCGATAACTGGGGCCGGGATGGGGTCAATTGGAACAGAATGGGCTTGGCTGCGGCCCCGGCTCAGCCCGGGGCAGCTGGGGAGGGGCAGGGGACCCGGCGGGGGCGACAGCTCGGGACTCCCTCCTACCTCATTCCCTCCTGCCTCCAGCATCGATCCCACACTGCTCCAGCACCCGGCGCTAGCTGTGGCCCCGTGGGAGGGACACGGGGGAAGAGGGGACACACAGTGGGACCTGTCCTTGGCCCAGCTCTGACCTGCAGTGGGATGGAGACCCGTGGGATTGTGGCACATGGGCAGGGGATGCCTGGGGATAGTGCCAGATGGAGAGGATGGAGATGCCCAGGGATGGTGGCACTTGGGCAGCACAGAGATGCCCAGGGACAGTGGCATATGGACAGGACAGAGATGCCCAAGGGTGGGGCTTCATGGGGAGGATGGAGATGCCCAAGGATGGTGAACATGGGCAGGATGGAGACTCCTGGGGTGGTGCTGGAGGGAGAGGATAGAGAGGCCCAGGGACAGTGAAGAATGGGAAGAATGGAGTTGTCCAGGGTTAGTGGTACATGGGCAGCAAGGGACAATGGCACATGGGCAGGATGGCAATGCCCTGAGATGGTGCTGGATGGGGAGTTTGGTGATGCTCAGAGATGGTGACAGATGGGTGCAAATTAGATGCCCAGGATCAGTGGCTCATGGACAGCACAGAGATGTCCTGGGACAATACTGGATGGAGAGAGGATGGAGATTTCCAGGAATGGTGCTGGATGGGGGAATGGAGATGTCTGGGATGGTAGCACATGGGCAGGATAGAGCCACTCAGTGATGGTGACGCGCGGGCAGGATGGAGATGCCCAGAGATGCTGCTGGACAGGGAGGACAGAGATGCCCCGGGTCGGTGCCAGATGGGGAGGACGCAGGTGCCCAGGGCCGGTGCCAGGAGGGCCGGTGATGCCCGCGGGAGGACGGTGCCAGGAGGGCACCGGGAGGTGCAGCCCCGTCTCTGCAGCCGGAGGTGTGTGGGCCGGGAGCAGCCGCGGCCGAGGAGCCCGTTTGTTTCTCATTAGCGGCTCTTGGCAGGAGCTGTGGAAAAAATAGCTTCAAACAGGGAGCTGGAAGGGAAAAGGCTGGGCCGAGGGAGGGGAGAGGGGCCGCGGTGGGGAAGGGAGGCGCGGGGCCAGGCGGGGGCGGGGAGGGGGTTCGGGGGACGGTGGCCTGGATGGGGTGGGGGGAAAGGGACAGGGGACAAGAGGTGCCCCCTCTGCGGCGTCCCAGTGCCCAGGGAGCGGCGGCTGAGTCCGTTCGGGGACCTCGGTCATACGTGTCACCGTGCACACTTGTGCACACTCGTACACGTTTGTACATGTTTGTTACATGCTTGCACACGCGTGTGTGCACAGGGCAGCGAGCACAGCGCGTGTGTACATCCCCGATGGCCTGCGTGGCCCCGGGGAGGGGACAGGGACATACGGTTGGGCACATCCATCCGCACGGGGCATCCCGACCCCCCGCCCTCCCAGGGAAACTGACACACGTCGGGAATGCCCTCAGGGTCCCGTCCCTGCCCCGCCACGGGGCTCCCGCCACGGCCGCAGCTGGTTCTCACGTTTTTTTGGGGGGGCCCCGTCACAGCCACTTACGCAACCGCGTGTCTGCGAGCGCCGCCAAGGCAGACCAAAGCGAGCGGGGGGAGAGCGGGAGGGCCCGGGGTCCTCCCTGCCTCCTGCCACGACAAGAGTTTGGCAGCGACAGTGGCGAGTCCCGCCTTGGCGCGGCTGTGCCAGGGTGGCACCGGTGCTCGGCTGTCCCATGTGTCCCCTCCCGTGACGCCACCCTGGCCTGGGAAACGGGCAGCGGGCGAGACGGGGTCACTTGGGGACACGGCTGGGGATGGCGCTTGTCCCCGCGCTGGAGCCGGTGGCACCGTGGCAGCCTTGGCAGCGGGCACAGGGTTGGCACCGCGGTCCCTGCAGGCACAGGGAGACTTCCACGGGGCTCTGTGTGCCAGGGGATGCATGTGCGTGTGTGTGCATGTGTGTACATGCGTGTTCGTGTGTGTACATGTGTGTGCACCCCCCTGGCGGTTTGGCCGCCGGCACCCACCTGGCGACGCGGATTTTTCTGCCTCCAGCCGGGATTTAATTCCAGCCTTCCCGCGGCTGGTGTGTAATTAGGAGCCCAAAAGAAGCCCCAGGCACCACGCCCCTCATCCCCTCGGGTGGCACCCACCCATCCACGCAGCACCCCGGGCTGGGCTCAGGGGGCAACACCCGGCCCCGAGGGGGTGAAGGAGCCCCATGTCCAGCAGCAGATATCTGATAAACTCAGTGTAGCCAGGACTGGGGGGACTCACCGGGTTGGGGGGCTCTGCCTAAGCAAGGGGATGATTTCAGGGGATCCCCATCA
This sequence comes from Platyrinchus mystaceus, assembly GCA_035041135.1. Taxonomy (NCBI): domain Eukaryota; kingdom Metazoa; phylum Chordata; class Aves; order Passeriformes; family Tyrannidae; genus Platyrinchus; species Platyrinchus mystaceus. The sequence goes on from JAWWLV010000087.1 coordinate 804,871, forward strand.
GGGCACAGGAAGACACGTGGTGGCAAATCCTTTGTTAAACCCTTGAGCTAATTATGGGGCTGGAGCTGCCTGTGACCCCTGTGGCAAAGCCCCCATGCCCCCGGCAGCCCTAAACCCCTTAGGGGGATGATCCTGCTTAGGGTGCCCCACGGCTCATCCCCCCCCCAACCCTCCATTTCTCCAAACGCCCCCTCCCAAACTGTCCCTTTGTCCCCTCACCCACATTCCCTCTTCCACTACCTCCCCACCTGCCCTTGAGCCACTTGCCTGCTCACCAATGCCACCACGGTGCTGGGGGGCACAGTGTGGGGTACCCTCTGTGTCACCCCCCAGCTCAGCCCAGCACAGGGAGCCGATTGGATTTGGGAGCTTATGGTGCTGAGCTGGCAGTTCGACGGCTCTTCACACCTGAGGGGGGATCCTGTGCCTTCGGCCTCGCTGCCTCCTCCTCATCCTCACCTTGGCCCAGGCAGCAGGGCACAACCCCAGGACATGCAGGGCCCTCCTGTGCCAACCCGGGGGTCCCTTGTGTCACCTCGAGCACCCCTTTTGCCACCCTGAGCATCCCGTGTCACCCTGAGCAACCTCTGTGTCACCCTGAGCACCCTCTATGCCATCACTCTGAGCATCATTCTGGGCATCCACTGTCACCCTGGCACCCCATCTGCCACCCTGAACACCCCCTGTGTCACCCCAGCCACCTACTGTTACCCTGGGCACCCCATCTGCCACCCCATGCACACCCTGTCACCCTGACCAGCCCCTGTCACCCTGGGCACCCCCTGTGCCACCCTGGGCACCCCCTCATCCCCTCCCCAGTTTGGGGGCTCCTCTCCTCAGCAGGGTGCCAGCACCCCTTGGCAAGGTCCTGTCCCACCACGGGGATGCCCCCTGAGCCCCCACCCAGGGCAAGGTCCGCAGTGGGGCAGGGAGGGTGCAAAGGGCACCGGGCGTGTGGTTCTGGGCACAGGGAGTAGGGTGCACCCAGGTCCAGAGGGCGTCTCTGACACGGAAGTGATACAGCGGGGCTGGGGGACACCTGGTTCGTTGGCGGGGGGCCAGGGGGGCACAGAAGTCACGGGCACCTCGCAGAGGGTGCCATGCCCGGGAGGGGCCCGTGGGGATGGGGGCTGTGGGATGGGGAGATGGAGAGATCCCTGCGCCCTGTGGGTGTGGGGACAGGGCTGGGGTGGGCAGACAGCCCGGAGTGCCAAGGAGGGGGGATTTGCCAGCCCCCAGCACACACCTCTCGGTGTCTGCAGGACTATGCTCTTCATCATCACCATCACCCTCATAGCCATCGCCTTCCTCATCCTCACCTTCCACCTCTGCTACAAGTTCTGCCAGGACCCTGTGCCTCCCCTGGCTTACAGGATGCCTCAGGGCCCCATGCCCCTCCCATCTTATGGAGACCCCCAGGGCCCTGTGGCCCCTCCGCTGGCACCGATGCCCACGCTCCCCAGTCTGCCCAGTGGGGCCATCCCAGTGGGGTTGGAGCCCCCACCCTACAGCGAGGTGGGTCAGGGTGCTGGGCTGAGCCCAGAGTGGGAGTCGAGGTGGGCTATAGGGTGGTGGGTGCTGGGATATGGGGTGATGGGTCCTGGGGATATGGGGTGGTGGGTGCTGAGGTTATGGGACGCTGGGTGATGGGATATGAGGCGGTGGGTCTGGCATATGGGGTGGTGGGTGGCCGATGGGGCTCAGCAGGTCATGGGTGGCACCCCTAAGCCCTCCCCATACCAGGGCACCCCCCCTTGCTCCCACACACCCTGCCTTGCCCCCAAGGAGGCCACCCTTCTTCCCTGGGGCCCCCTGGAAGCCATGGGGGTGCCACATGTCCCCCCCATACTGACCCCCCCCTCACCCTTAGGTGACAGCAAAGCCCTTCTTGTACCCGCTGCCACCAGGGCCGTGCCCCGAATGTGGCCACGACCCCAGACCTCAGCTCCCCTTCACCACCCAGACCTAGGCGTGACCCCCCCCTCAAGGACAACGTGGTGACAATGCTCCCCTTCACTGAGCGGGGGGGGAACATGGACCCTTTGGGGCATCTGGATGCCTGGGTCCATGACCCCCCCCCCCAATCTGTGTCCCTTCCCACCCCAAACCGTCTCATTGTGGTTCCTCTATTTATTATATTTAAAATGTAAAAGAATTCCCAGCTGTGCTAGTCTGGGGGGCTGGGGAGGCTCAGGAGGTACAGACAAGGGGGGAAGTTTAAGGGGGATTCTGCACCCTACATTCCCCCCCAGCTGTGGGGGCACCTTGTCCCCATCCCTGTGTTTGTCCCCATCCCTCTGTTCATCCCCATCCCTCTGTTCATCCCCATCCTGTCCTCATCCCTGTCTCCATCCTAATCCCATTCCCATCTTCATCCCTGTCCCATTCCCATCCCTATTCTAGTCCCCATCCCTATCCCATTCCCAACTCCGTCCCATCCCCTTCCTCTCCCCATCCCCACCTCTATCCCATCTCACTCCTGTCCTCATCCCAGCCCTATCTCCATCCTATCCTCTTCCCATCCCCATTCATGTCTCCATCCCATTCCCATTCCATCCCTATCTTTACCCCCATCCTCCTCTACATTCCATCCCACCCCTATTCCAGTCCCCATCCCGTCCCTATCTCCATGCTATCCCATCCCGTTTCTGTCCTCATCCCAACTCCATCCCCATCTCCATCCTTTCCTATCTCCATCCCATCTCCATCCCCACCCCTATTCTATCCCATTCCTACCTCCATTCCCAGAGACAGGTACAGGCCAGTGGGACATCGAGGGTTTACTGAGCTGGGAGCAAGCTCCCAGACCAGGGCCATTCCCTAGGACAGGTATCCCCACACCCCTTGTCCCCACAGTCGGTGTCCCCACAGCCGGTGTCCCCCTCACGCTGTGTGCCAGCCCTGGTGCCGCTTGATCTTCTTTTTGAGGAGCAGCAGGTCCAGGTAGAGCAGGCATCCCAAGATGGCAGAAGCGCAGAGCAGCCCCCCGTGCACGGCCCCCGCCAGCCCGCAGGAGAACACGTCCTGCCCTGGGGACAGGCCACCATGGGACACGGACACTCCCAGGGGGAACATGGCCACCCTCGGGGAACAGCCACCCATGGTGCATCCAGACACCCCTCACTGCAGGGAGCCCCTGGGGACACCATCCACAGCCTGGAGCTGGTCATGGGGACAGCAAGACAGGGGAACATGGGGCCACTCCTCCCTCACCTGTCAGGTAGAGGTTCCTCACAGGGGTGTCAGCTCTCAGGGTGGCCATCACAGCAGGGCAGAAGCGTCCCAGGTCATGCTCGGCGCCATACATCGCCCCGTGTGGGGCCGCCAGGTAGTGCCGGTTGGTGAGTGGTGATGCCGCCTCCACGAACTCCACCTGCCCAGGCATGGGGTGCTCGGGGCATGTCCGGGGGCACTGGGGGCATGGGTAGACCCATCCCACCCCACAGCAGGTCCCACCACAACAGGTCCGAGCCCACTCTGTGCAAAGGTGCTGGGGCTGTGGGGCAGCATTGCAGGGCATCCTGTCCTCGCTGGGCACCCCAAACCCACGGGCACTCTGTCCTGTTGGGCACATTCCCTTCGGGTACCCCAGCTCCAAAGGGTACCCTCTCATCACCAAGCACATCCCTGCAGGGCACACTGTTCCCACATGGCACTCCATCTTGCCTGGGCACTCATCCTGTAGGCCACCCATCCCACAGGGCATGTCATCCCACCTGGGCAGCCCATCTCCACTCTGCACCCATACCCATGGGGCACCCCACCCCTGTGGGACATACCAACCCATCCCACAGACCACCCCATTCTCATAGGACATCCCCCACACACAGGGCACCCAGTCCCCACTGTGCACCCCATTTCCACTGTGTTTGCCCATCCCTGTGGGAGACCCCAAATTCAAAGGGGCACCCCAACCCCACAGGGCACCCCAACTCCACAGCACACCACGACGCTCCAACCCTACACTCCCTCCCCTCCCTGGAGATCACTCTGTGCCCATTGTGCCCCCTCCTCTCTGAGCACCCTGAGACATGGCAGCACCCCTGCCATGGGGTCACCTTGTCCCTCAGGTGGGGGAAGCGGAGCAGGGCCCTCTCCAGCAGCTGCTGGGCGATGGACATCTTGTACTGCTGGTAGTCAGGACCATGGTGCCTGGGGAGGCTCCCAGCCCATTCCTCAAACCACTCATACTGTGCCATGGTCAGGATGGTCATGCACGACCAGCCTGGGGGTGGGGACAGCTGGTGACACCCCCTGTGTCACCACAGCACTGCAGTGGGGGTGCCAGCCTGAGACATGGTGACAGTGGCAGTGCCCACCCAATGCTGGTGGCATTGAGTAGCCTCTAACCCCTCAAAGCTGAGCAGATTGGGGGTGCAGAACTGGGGGGGCCCGAGGGGTCCCCAGTGCTGTACCTGGGTGCCGCTGCTCATAGGTGGGGTCCTTGGCAGCAGGGAAAGTGATGAACATCATGGCCAGGTTTTCAGGGACATCGTCACGGCTCAGGGCAGCGTAGTGGTTCATCCTGCGGGCAGAGAGGGGTACGATGCGCCCACTGTGCACCCTCTGTGTGCCCACCCACCCACCATGTACCCACTGTGCACCCACTGTATACCCACCCACCATGTGCCCACCATGAACCCCCGTGCTCCCACCCACCCAACACGTACCTGCCCACCCACCCACGCACAGGGCACTCCCTGTGCACCCCACCACCCACTGTGCACCCCCTGTGCACCCACCCACAGTGCAGACCCCACACATCCCTCATGAACCCACCCCACTCACCACGCACAGCCCTGCACCCACCCTACCCACTGTGCATCCCCAGGCTCCCCTCACGCACCCACCCTGCTCCCATTCACACAACATGCCCCCCTCGCCCCCTGTGCCCGCCACAGGGTGCCAGGACCCCTCACATGGTGTCCAGGTCGTTGTGGGGGTAGAGCCAGAAGTTGGTGGGGGGCAGGCCCAGCTCGGCTGCGCTGCCCCGCAGCCCCACGAACACCAGGAAGGAGCCCATGCTTGGCCGCACCATGGCCAGGTGGGAGCAAACACCTGTGGAGACACGGGGGTGACACTCTGACCCTGCCTGCACAGGGGACATGGGGGTGACACCCCAACCCCACCTGCACGGGGGACATGAGGTTGCCGGGACCATGGAGGTTCTGGGGATGCCGGGGACACTGGGGACATACGGATACAGGGATGCTGAGGACACAGAGGACACTAGGGACATGAGGACGCAAGGATGCTGAGGACATCAGGGATGCTAAGGATGCTGGAGATGCTGAGGACACTGGTGATGGCAGGGGCACCAAAGACACCAGGGATGTTGAGAAACCTTGGTGATACCATTGATGCTGGGGACGCTGGGAACACCAGGGACATGGAGATGCTGAGGACACCAGACATACTGAGAACACATGGATACTGAGGACATTAAGGACACCAGAGACATGGAGATGCTGGGAAGATGGGAACACAGGGATGTTGGGGACACTGGTGATGCTGGGGACAGGGGGATGCGGCAGACACAGGGATGCTGGGAACACTGAGGACACCAGGGACACTGGGGACACAGGATGACGTTACCGGGGTGGCTGCGGATCTGGGGGGGGCAGCAGTTTGCCGAAGGTGTTGAAGATCCCAGCGTCGGAGATGACGAGGGACGCGCGGATCTCCAGCTCCTCCTCACCGGACCCCATCCGCACAGCCACGAGCTGCCCGTCCGTCAGCTGGTCCAGTGCCACACGCAGGAGGCTGCCCTTGTGCAGCTGCCCCACGTAGTGGATGCCTGCAGAATGGGGACAAGAGACACGGTGGGGGGACACCAAGGGGGTCACATGGACACACGGTGGGAGCACCCGGGGGGCAATAGGGGAGGGAAGGGTTTGGCTTTTGCCTGTTGTGGCTCACACTGAGGGTGGGGGGTGGGATAGGCTGCTGGCATGGCATGAATATGGCATGGATATGGCATGGACAGGGCATGGACATGGCATGGTTATGGAACACACATGGCACAGACATGACAAGCACATGGCATGGATACCGCACAGACGTGGCATGGACATGGCATGGACACAGCATAGACATGGTATGGACACAGCATGGACATGGAACACACATGGCACAGACATGACAAGCACATGACACGGACATGGCATGTGCGTGGTATGGATGTGGCACATGCACGACATGGACATGGCATGCACATGGCACAGGCACAGCAAGCACATGGCATGGACACAGAACACACAGGACATACACATGGCATGGTCACAGCATGGACACAGCACACATGGACAGCACACACAATGTGTGCACACACACTACATGCCAAAAGCATGTGTTGTATGCAGACAGTGCATATATGCACTGCACACACACGTGCACACGCCCCTGCCCACTGAGGCACACACACAGACACTGTGGGGGCAGCAGCAATGACAGGGGATGCCAGGGGGCTTGGGGAGTGTCGGGGGGCTTGGGGGTCCTTACCAACATCAAACTTGATGCCATGCTTCTGGAAGGTGTGGCAGCACCCACCGGCCTGGTCATGCTGCTCCAGCATGAGCACCCGCCGGCCCACCTTGGTCAGCGTGGCGGCCACTGCCAGCCCCCCCACACCACTGCCAATGACCACGGCGTCCAGCTGCTCTGGCACCCGCTGGGGGCTGAACCCTGGGCACACACGTGTGTGATTAGCCACTGCCCATGGCCACCACTGGGCACTGAACCCTGCACACACGTGTGGGATTAACCACTGCCCATGGCTACTATGTTCAGCCGCTCTGGCACCTGCTGGGTGCTGAATCCTGGGCACACACATGTGATCAGCCCCTGCCCGTGATCATCACCAGACACCCTGAACCCTATGCAGGCGCGGTGCACCTGACAGTGACCCCGCATGACCCTGCGATGCCCGTGTCCAGCCACTCTGGCACTCACAAGGCACCAAGCCCTGCAGACATGTGATCAACCACTGCCCACAGGAACCACATCCAGCCTCTTTGGCACCTGCCGGGGGCTGAACCCTGGGCACAAGCACGTGATGAGCCCCTGCCTGTGGCCTCTGCTGGACACTGAACCCTGTGCCCACACACGAGCTCAGCCTCTGCCCACGATCCCCACCACGCACTGAGCCCCGTGTATACGCTCAGCCCCTGCCAGTAACTGTCCCTGGGCACCCTGTGCACATGCATGCAACAGGCAACACGAGGGCACATACCCAGCATTCCACGGGACAGATGGACACACAGACAGAGAGACACACGACAGACACCCAGCACTCACCCCGCTTCAGGACCCTGTCCCGGGCACGTTGGTCCATCACCAGTAGCCGGGGGGACTCCAGGGGTGGCCCAGAGAAGGGGTTGCCGGATGGGCCCAGCAGCTTGTGGGCCACCCGCCCCAGGGCCAGCACGCCCAGGGCTACCAGCAGCAGCAGCGTGGGCCACATGGCTGTCACTACAGATGGGATGCACAGACACGCTAGGGATATGCTACAGCCCCGCACGTTCGGCCCCGACACTTATAGACACAGCAGCTTATGGACAAAGGGGATTATGGACAGGCTTACAGACACCCTTGCTTAAAGACACTCGAGCTCACGGACACATCCCCTGTGGAAAGGGCATCTTATAGCTACGGCAACCTATGGCACGCTATGGTCACAGCTTCCTGTGTCACCCTATGGCACCCTATGGTACCTCATGGTCATGACATCCTATGGCACCCTGTGACTGTGGCACCCCATGGCACCCTATGGCACCATAAGGTCAAGGCATCCTGTGGGACCCTATGGCACCCTTTGGCCACAGCTCCCAGTGGGACCCTATAGTGCCCTATGGCCACAGCTCCCTGTGGGACCCTATGGTGCCCTATGGCCACAGCTCCCTTGGCCATGGCATCCTGTGGCTCCCTATGGCTCTCTATGGGACACTATGGTAGCCCCTGACACCCCATGTCACCCCGTGGCACCCCATGACCATGGCACCCTATGGCACCCTGTGGCACCCCATGACGCCCTACTGCTCCTTATGTCACCCCATGGCCATGGCACCCCACGGCAGCCTGTGGCACCCTATGGCTCCTTATGTTACCCCATGACACTCCATGGCACCTTATAACTCCTCATAGCACCCAATAGCTCCCCGTGGGAGGTGCACACACATGTGTGTGGGGCACAGGCGTGTGGGGCACTGGTGTGTTGGGCACTGCATGCACACACACGCACATGTGTGTGCACACAGGCAGCTGTGCACACGTACACACCCACACCTGTGCAAGGGAACACACACCCCCTCCACACCTGTGAGAGCAATGAGGACACACACATGGGCTGACACACTCATACACATCTCCATGCAAACACACGTGTGCACAGTCACCCCTGTGCACACACACCCAGGCAAACACACATATGTACATACACGGGCTGACACGTGCACACACACATCTGTGCAAATTACACATGTGCACACACACGTCTGTGCATGCACGTGCACCCATACACACACTGACCCTGTGCAAACACACATGTGCACACCCCCTGTGCAAACATGCACGTGGACACGTGCATGTGCGTGTGCATACACATGTGCACCCATGCGTACACTCCTGTGCAAGCACACACACACACACTTGCTCACCCACACAGAACCCTCCCCACCCACCCTTTCCCCTTCCCCCTTGCCTGCAGCTCTGCTGACCTCTCCTGGCAGCACTAAGGAAGGGCCCGTGTGTGCACCATGACACATGCACACACGTGTGCACACATATGTACACCACATGTACACCCCATGCACACACCCACCCCATCCCCTCAACAATCCCCTCCAAAATGGAACACACCACACAGCCACAGCCACCAAACTGCAAACAGAACGTGTGCACACATGTACACACGTGTACACACACGTGCACACACACACTCATCCCCCCAGCCCCAAACTGGTGCAAAATGGGGATTCGCAAATTAAAACTCGTCACCGCTAGGTGGGAAAGGGGCAGAGGTGACACAGGTGACACGTGTGACACAGGTGACACCGAGTGTCCCTCGGGGGTCTCCCAGCACCCTCCACATTCACCACGAGGAATAAACCTGCCATTTTTCTCGCCTTTAATAAAATCCACAGCAACGTACCAAAAAGGAGCAACGGGGGGACACGGTGCGGGGGGGCAGGGTGGAGGGACATGGGGCAGGAGGGACAGGGGGGCACACCCTGCACTACCCATGTCCCTGTCCCTTGGGGTCACCCCATGTCACCACCCCCAGCCCCAGACACCCCCGGTGAGCCCCGAGCCACAGTCCCCCCCGCCGGGGTTAATTACAGGGCGGAACCCAAGTGGGGAGGGGGGAGGGAGGGGTTATTGCTACCTGGGGAAGGGGAGGGGGGCCACAAGGGGCAGTGAGGGACCCCCACCCTGGTACAGGGAAGAGGGGGCCCCGCGGGGGGGTTGTGGCCTGGGGAGGTGTAGGAGCGGGTCAGGACACCTGAGACCACAGCAGCCTCTAAGGCTCCAGCTGGGTGTGACCTCCCCCCCCCGCCAAAATCCCACAGCCCCCCCGACCCCCATCCCGGGAGTCCCAAACGGGACAGGGTGGGCTTCCCCACGGGGAAACTGAGGCAGAGGGGCTATGAAGAGTGGGGGGACCCCTGTCCTCCCCATGTCCCCTAGCTAGGGGTGGCACAACCCGCTGGGGTAATTTGGGAAGGGGGGGAGGTTTTGGCAGTGAATTAGCTGTGTGGGTGCTGGGCACGGCGGCGGGGTCTATGCCCCCCTATGGGTCCCCACTGGCTGATTCTGCCTCCCCCCCACAAATCTGGGGCTGGGTAGGGGGGAGAGAAGGGTCAGGCTTGGGTTGGGGAGGCTCTACAGAGAGAACCCAACCACACAACCCCACGGTGCTGGGCACAAGCTCATCACACCAGTGGGTGAGGCACAACCCCGCCTCACCTCCCACAGCCCTCCTGCGTGGGCTGGGGGAGGGTTGAGGGGAGGATTTTGTGGCCCTCCCTGTGGGGTGGGGGGTCACTAGTAGACCCAGGTGACAGGCACCCACTGGGGCTGGACACGCAGGTGATCCATGGCCTCCCGGAGCTTCCCGAAGGTTCGCTCCAGGTCATCGTTGATCAGGCTCAGGTCGAAGTAGTGCCCATACCCGCGCTGGATCCGGCTGCTCTCCTCAACAGTCCGCTGGGCATCCGCCTCCTGCACCCCAAAACTGCCTCGGTTTCCCCATCACCTCCCAGGGATGGCAGAGGAACATCCAGAATCCACCTTCAGCCCCCCCAAACCCTGCCTCAGTTTCCCTACTGCCTCCCAAGGTGGCAGGGGGACACCCACCATCTGCCCTCAGCTCCCCACAGCCCTTCCTCAGTTTCCCCTTCCCTCAGTTTGCCCCCCAGGCCCCCAGGACACCCACCATGAGCTGTCTGGTGGCCCCCAGGACACTCACTGTGAGCTGTTTGGTGGCCACACCGCTCTCCAGGGCCGCTCGGTTCATGGCCCGGAGGGTCTCAGGGCAGGGCGCTTCAATGAACACCACGTACGGCACAAACTCAGCCGTTCGCAGCACCTTCACTGCCTGGGCGGGAGGGGACAGAGTCACCAAAATCCCGGGAAATAAACCCTCTAACCCAGTTTGTCAGGTTAGAGAGTTTATCTGACATTGAGGTACATGCGGATGGCTCCACAAAACCTGTACATCAGTCATCAAAATTTTTAAGTATTTATACATTTTAGCAAACAAGTGTTCATTGGCTTATGTAGTTCTCTTCATTAATTATTATTCTATCTTCTATTGGTTATTGATTTCTCATTTCTCATGCTAATCAATCCCCATTTTCAGTCTTTTATGATTTTTTCCTAGAGAGGGAGAGTCTCTGGGAAATTGTCTGTGTTCGTTTCTTCTTCACCTATCATTTCTGCATCTTTGTGGTTTATATAAATTCTGCATTTGATGTCAACACTAAATTCCTCTCTCAGCTCTAAGAGCACTGAGCCATGTCAGGCCCTAAATCTTCCATTTGTTCTTCCAACACATAGACATCACCCAGTGCACACCCATCTTGCCCATCATCTGTTATCTATTCCACTGATTAAATCTCCCCTCAACAATTCCCACCCATGGCTGCACAGGCTGTTCTTTACAGAAATACTTGTTGGGTAACAACAGTCTCTATCCCCCTCCCTGTGTCCCCTACCTGGGGGTTGACATCCAGAATGCACATCTTGCCAGCCTCCACCACGGCTCGGATGGAGTCAATCCTGGTTCCGTACAGGTTTCCCTCGTACTCGCCGTGCTCCAGGTACCTCCCAGCCTTGATGTCAGCCTCCATCTCCCCCCGGGACACGAAGCGATATCCCTGCCCATCCCGCTCGCTCTCCTTCGGCTTCCGAGATGTGTCTGCCAGTGGTGGGGACCCACCTGAGTGACACTCACACACCCGGGGTCCCATCCCTGGGGTGCTCACAGGGTGTGGGAATGATGGCAGGGGACAGGGATGGTCTCAGCGAACCGGGATGTTCACAAGGGACAGGGATGTCTCCAGAAGACAGGGAGGCTGGTAGGGTTGGGACAGGGATGCCATCAGGGACAGGGATGGTCATGGACGACAGGGATGGTCACAAGAGACAGAGACGCTGGGGGGGACAAGGCTGCTGGAGGCAGACAGAGATGATCACAAGGGACAGGGTCGCTGGAGGGGGACAGGGATGGTTGCAGGGGACAGAGATGGTCACAGGGGAAAGGGATGTTCACAAGGATGGTGATGCTAATGGGAATGACGCTGCTGGCAGGGAACAGGAATGCTCACAAGGGACAGGGATGGTCGCAGGGGACAGGGATGATGCAGTGGACAGGAATGGTCCTGAGGGATAGGGATGACTGCAGGTGACACAGATGCTGGCAGGAGGCAGTGATGGTCAAAGTGGACAGGGACGCTCACAGATGACAGGGATGCTCCCAAGGAACAGGGATGATCACGAGGATGGTGCTGCTCACAGAGGACAGTGATGCTCACGGGAGTGATGAATGATGCTGCTGGCAGGGGACAGGGAGGCAGGTGAGGGGCGGTGATGCCAGTGTGCTCAGCGATGCTCACAGGGACAGTGCTGCCAGCGGGGACGGGGACACTGTCAGCAGGGCCAGGGGCCACTCACAGGGGATGGTGGTGCCGTAACGCGCCTGGTCCGACATGATGAGCTTGTTCTTGAGGCTGCGTCGCCCCACACCCTGCGCCCCGATCAGCACCAGCGTTTTCCGGCGGAACGGCGGCATCCGCGCCACCTCCTCGTAGATCAGCAGCTCATGCCGATCAAACTCTGGGCAAGGGGCAGGGCTGGCACCCGTCCAGGAAGACACCTCGTCCCCAGGAGGTGCCACCACGAGCACAGCCCCAGGGCTGCTCCCCACCTTCCCTGAGGGAATGCCAGCAGACACTCACCAGCATTCTTCGTTGTCAGGTACATCATCCTCTTCTTCCTCCTCCCGCTGAGACTGCCACACAGGGCCCCTGCGAGGGCAAGGGGTTGGCTGAGCTGGGGACAGGGACAGTGCCATGGCACGGGGACAGTGCAAGGGGAGCTGGGACCCAACACAGGGGCAGTGCCATGGGGACATCACTCTGGGAACTCCAGGAATCGGGAACCTCCTGCAGTGACAGTGCCCATGGGGGTGTCACCCTGGGGCAATGGGGACATCACCCCACCAACTGAGGACAGTGCCATGTGCCACGGAGACATTGCCCTGGGAACTGGGGACCCATCTGAGGGACAGTGCCATGGGGACATGACCCTGGGAACTGGGGACATCACCCTGCAAACTGGGGACATCACCCCAGGAATTGGGGACCTGCTGCAGTGACAGTGCATGGGAACATCACTCTGGGAACTGGGGACATCACCCCAGGAACTGGGGACCTGCCACAGGGGCAGTGCCATGAGGACATCACCCTGGGGCAATTGGGACATTGCCACAGGGTTCAGGGGACCCACTGTGCTCCCCCCCCATGATGTGCCCCCTGTCCCCCACCCCTAGAGCTGTGTTCCCCCCCCGCGCCGAGGCCGGGCTGGGGTCCCCATACCTGACGTGGGGGCCACCTCCCCATCCCGCTTGACGAAGGCCTTGCGCTTCTCCTCCAGTAGCTGGCTGGGGACCAGACCTGCACTGCCCCCCTCCACGTGGCATGCCTGGAGGCACAGAGTCACATGTGGGGACCCCCTCAGCCCCACAGGGAGCCTCCTGAGCTACAGGGACCCCCCCCAGCCCCACAGGGAACCACCTCAACTCCAGGGACTCCCCAAGCTCCAGGAACCCTTCCCAACTCCAGGGACCCCCCAGGCTGTGCAGGAAAACCCCCCAGCTCCAGGGACACCCCCAGGCTCCAAGGACCCCCAGCTCCCAGATACCTCTCAATCCCTGCAGGGACATACACTCAACTCCAAGGACCTCCCCCATCTCCAGGGACCCGCCAAGACCCCAGGGAACCCCTCCAGCTCCAGGGACTACCCCAATATCCAGGGACCTCCCCAGCACCAGGAACCACCCAAGCCCCACAGTTACTCCCACCCAGTTCCAGGAATAACCCGTTTCTTGGGACCCTCCCCAGATCCAGGGACACTCCAAAGCTCCCAGGAAACCCCTTTGTTCCCAGGGACACCTCCCAGTTTCCAGGAACCCTTCCCAGCTCCAGGCACCCCCTCCAGCTTCACGAACCCCCCACTTTCCAGAGATTCTCCCAGGTACCCCTCAAGCCCACAGGGACCCCTTGATCTCCCACAGTACCCCCGATCCCCAACTCCCCCCACACCCTCCACAGACCCCACTGCCAGGGGGACCCCCAAATGGGGAGCAAAGTGCTATGACCCCCCCAGACCACCCCTGCAGGAGGGTGCCCCTGACCTGCCACCAGTTGGGGTCATCCTGGTTGACGATCTGCAGCAGGTCCCCAGCCATGAACTTGAGCCCGGCCTCCTTGCAGGGGATGAGGCTGTCAGTGGCCGGGTCGTAGTCGAAGTGGCACTTGACAAACACCTGGGGACCATGGGGGTCAGAGGTGGGGGACCCCCTGGAACCCCACTCTTCTGTCTTGTGCCCCAGTTTCCCCAGCAGGGACACCCATGGGCTCCCCTCTAGGTGTCCCCCCTGCTGCGGCACCCCCACCATGCCCGGTGCAGCCAGGCCCGTGCGGCCCCCACACACAAGCAGAGGGCCCCAGCTGCTGCCGCTGCGCCCCACAGGACCCCCACGGCGACCCCAAGGCACAGCCCCACGGCCACGCACAGACACATGCATGTGCCCAGCGCCGCCAGCGCTGCCCCTGCCAGGACACACATGTGTGTGCGGGGACGCAGGACACGGCGCTGGCAGTGGAGGGGTGTTGCAGGGATGGCCCAGGAGGGGACATGTGGTGCCAGGGGATGTGGTGTGGTGACAGGGTTGCTTTGTCTCCCCACAGAGACAGGAGGTGCCTGGCACGGGGCGGGGAGGGGAGGGGCATGGGGTGGGCACCCTTTGCCACCCGGCACCCTGTGTGGAGACAGGGATGGGGAAAAGGCAAGGACAGGGCAGGGATGGTGACAGGGGTAGGGACAGGGATAGAGCAGGGACAGGAACAGGACAGGGATGGGGCAAGGGCAGGGATAGGGACAGTGATAGGGATGGGAAAGGGATGGGGATGGGACAGGGCAAGGATGGAGACAGGGCAGGAATGGGAACAGGGCAAGGACAGGGACAGGCCAGGGATGGGGACGACAGGGTAAGGATGGGGACAGGGCAAGGACAGGGGCAGGGCAAGGACAGGGGCAGAGCAGGGACAACCACAGCCTGGCACCCACCAGTGCCAGGCACACAGGGCACAGTGGGGGACACAGGGGTCCCGCCAGCCACAGAGCACATTGGCACAGGGCATGGACAGGGAGACAAAGGGGTATAGAGTTCAGGGGGCACATGGGGAGATGAGGAACATGGCAAGGGGACAGGGGATGTGGGGCACATGGGCACAGGGACATTGGCAGGGTGGTACAGGAACAACATGGGGATGGGGACACAGAGATGGGGGCCACAGGGTAGGGGGAGCTATGGGCAGGGTGCTGAGTGTGGGATGCAGGGTGAGAGGCAGGGGTGACACTGCCAGAGTGGGATGCAGGGTGGGATGTGGGACAGGATGTGGAGCAGGATGGAGGGGCAGTACCTGGCGGGGTTCGATGCAGGACTGGATGCAGGGTGGGATGCAGTACCTGGCAGGATTGGATGCAGGACTGGATGCTGCCACGGTTATGGGTAAAAAAGGATGCAGGATGGGATGTGGGGTGGGATGTGGGGCGGGATGCTGGTGTGGTACCTGACAGGGCGGGATGCAGGGTGGGACGCAGAATGGGATGCAGGACAGGATGTGGGGCAGGATGAGTGGCGGGATGCAGGGTGGGATGCAGGGATGGTACCAGACAGGGCCGGATGCAGGGTGGAATACAGGGTGGGATGTGGGGCAGGATACGGGGTGGGATAGGGGGTGGGATGCAAGGCGGGATGCAGGGGCAGTACCTGGCGGGGCGGATGAGGCTCCTGGTAGCTGGGCAGGATCTTGAGGACAACACTGCCGCTGGCATGGCGCAGGCTGTCCTGCAGCGCCCGTGGGTCGCTGCCCACCTCGCGCCCGTTAACCTCGCGGATCACGTCCCCCACGTGCAGCAGCCCCTGCTGCGCCACCATCCCCCCGTGCAGGATGCGGGCGATCACCAGCTCCCCCCGCTCCACCCGGAACGTCACCCCCTGAGGGGCACAGCCCTGCTCAGCCACTGGCAGGGACCCGCCACAGCACCCTGTGACACCCACCCAGCACCCACCGGTCACCCTGCAAGGCACCCAGCACCCTGAAATACCCCCAGCACCCCACAATGTCCATGGCACCCCATAATATCCCCAGCACCCCAAAATGCTCCCAGTCACCCCAGCAATGTCCTCAGCACCCTGAAATGCCCCCAAGAACCCCAAAATGTCCCCAGCACCCCAAAGTGACCCTCAGCACTCTGCAATGCCACCAGCACCCCAGCAATGTCCCCATCACATCACAATGCCTCCAAGAACCCCAAAATGTCTCCAAGCACCCCAGCAATGTCCCCAGCACTCCAAAATGCTCCCAATGTCCCCAGCACCCTGCATTGCCCCAACACCCTATAGCACCCCCCAGTACCCCAGCAGGACGTAGCACCCTCAGCATAACCCCAAAATGTCCCAGCACCCCCCAGTGCCCCCAGGACTCCCCAGCCAGGCTCACCAGGTTCTCCCCGGCTGCCTTGCGGATGCCCACCATG
Source organism: Platyrinchus mystaceus (assembly GCA_035041135.1). NCBI lineage: Eukaryota > Metazoa > Chordata > Aves > Passeriformes > Tyrannidae > Platyrinchus > Platyrinchus mystaceus. The sequence goes on from JAWWLV010000087.1 coordinate 821,194, forward strand.
CGCACAGCATCAGGGGGAACAGGCTGGGACCCCAGGGGGGCCTCTGGGCCAGGGCTGCTCGGGGGTGGGTCGTAGCTCTTGGTGGCCACTGAGTCATGAGTCTCCAGCAGTGACTGGGACACACAGAGAGGGGTCACAGCTGTGTCCCTACACACCTGGCACACGTGTGTCACACACTCCAGCACACACGTGCCACACACCCCCAGCACACACATGTCACACACACTCCTGGCATAGGAGGGGGGTCACACCTGTGTCACACCCCCCAAGCACTCAGAGTGTCCCACACCCCTGGCACAGGAGGGGTCCCACGTGTCTCCCACACACCTGGCATATGCGTGTGTGTGACACACATATGTGTCACACCCACCTGGCACAGGAGAGGGGGTCACACCTGTGTCCCACACACCTGGTGCACGTTGTGTCACACCCCCGCATCACACATGTTTGTCACACACTCCTCAGCACACACACGTGTCACACAGGACAGGAGAGGGATCCAGCACAGGAGGGGGATCCCACCTGTGTTACACCCCCAGCACACACTTGTCCCCAATCCCCCGGTACAGTGTCCCATGCATATCCCGCGCACCTGGAAGTGCGGTTCCCGCAGGATCCGGGCCAGCTCAGCCGCCGCTCCCTGCACATCGGGCCGCACCAGCCGCCCGATGTCCCGCAGGATCTCCTGCACCAGCGCCAGGTTGTCCCCGCGAACCGCCTCCAGCTTCCGCTCCTCCAGTCGCTCGTGCGCCTGGGGGGCACCGCAGGGGGACCCCCGGGCAGGCAGAGGAGTTAGGGAACACCCAGGGGATTAGGGACCCCCAGGGGATCAGAGAGGTTGGGAAGTTCCGGAGGGGTTAGGGACTCCCAGGGTCTCAGGGGCTTAGGCTACATACATGTAGATGTGTACACGCACAGACCCCTCCCTGCATGCACATGCACGTGCAAGCACACATCCCTGCATGCACACACATGTGAGCACACATCCACGTGCACACCCATGCATGCACACAGAGGCAGGTGCCCATCCACATGCATGTACAAACACACACACGTGCACATGTACACACACATGCAAACACAGAGACACCTCCCTGCACACACATACGTGAGTATATGCACACACATGTGCAAGCACAGATCCATGCATGCTCACACGTGCAAGTGCACACCCATGCATGCACACACATGTGCAAGTGTCCATCCACACACATGTACAAGCACACACACGTACAAGCACACACACATGTACATGTGTACACAAGCATGTGCAAACATGCACAGATACCTCCCATGCATGCACACACACTTGCATGCATGAACATGCAGACACACGCATGCACACGCATGTGCATCACCCCCCACACAGCCCGGGGGTCCCGGGGCGGGACACGGTGCCGCCCCATGCCGCGGTACCTTGGCCAGGGAGCGGACGATGGGGCTCTCCATGATGCCCCGCAGGAAGATGAGGTCAAGGTCGGCCACCCCCGACGACCCCGGGAGCCCCATCAGGTTGTCCAGGACCTGCTGCATGGCTTGGGGGGGCACACGGTGGGGGGATGGAGGGGGGAATCCACGGGACAGGGTGGGGACATTGGGGACACACACGGGCGGACACGGAGTGGAGGGAGAGGGCGGCAACGTGGGTAAAAGTCAAGTGCAGCCGGGGATGCTCGTTCACCCACCCCCCCATTCCTGTCCCGCTCACCCCAGGGCCCCTCCCCATTGTGGGCACAGTGCGAGGGTCCTGCGGGAGCAGGGAAATCCCCCCTCCTCGTCCAACAGGAGGGACAAACGGATGT
>JAWWLV010000087.1:828965-874784 GCA_035041135.1 Platyrinchus mystaceus
TCGTCCCCCCTACACCCCCTCCATCCCACCTGCGCCTGCCTCTCCATCCCCTCTCCTTCCCCCCCACTTCACCCCCTGCCACCCCTTCATCCCCCTTGCACCCCTACATCCCTCCTGCACTCCTCCATTCCTCTGCATCCCCTCTACATCCCTTTATCCTTCCCTGCACCCATCCATCCCCCTTGCACCCCTATATTCCCCCCGCGCCCCCCCCACACACACAGCGCAGACCCAGCGGTGCCCACGATCGTGTCTTTATTGCCGTTGAGGGGACGTGCAGGGACCACGCGGAACCCCTCTGACAGCGGTGGGGAGGGGACGGGTCGGGACCCCCCGCGACAGTGGGACGCCCCCGGGCCGGGATCTGGAAGTCTCCGACCCTCCAGAGGGGGGTCTCGAACTGGCCCTGGGTCCCCTGGGGAGACCTGGAGAGATGGGGAGGATTTGGGGGATAGGGGGACTGGGGCGGGGGGGCGGACGGTCACCATGCGGAGTCGTCTTTGTACCTGCGGGGAAGAGCTGGTGTGAGAAAAGGGGGAACGAGACCCCCAAACCCCCTGGGACCCCAAACAACTCCGGGAACCCCACCCTGGGGTGCGCGGGAGGGTGCAGCCCCCGTCCCTGAGCGCGGGGCGATGGGTACAGGGACGGGGACACTCACCGTGACCTGTCACTGACGGCCCCCAGGAGCAGCTCCGTCACCGCGACGTCGGGGCTGGCGCGTTTGCCGTACCTGCGGGACACGGGTCACACGCGTGTGCAACGGGGACCCCACGGGGGCGTGCACGAGTATGCAAGGGAGGAAACGCCGGAGCTCCCGGGCGTGCACAAGGACGGGCACGGGCTTGAAAATGAGGACTCGCGCGTGGAAAGGGGCTCGCACGAGCAGCGCGGGGCTCGCCCACGCATGTTCACGGTCACTCGCGCTCACCTCTGTCGCGTGACCAGGTTGATGTAGTGGCGAAGTGCCGAGAAGTACCGGGCCATCTCCTCGGGGGACGCGTCGTCCCCGGGGCTCTCGGGCTTGGTGGGGTACCCGGCCGCCAGCGCGACCAAGCACAGCAGGGCACAGAGCGACACGGCCACCAGCGCACGCCACGGCCGCGGGGACAGCACCATCTGCGGAGACACGGGGGAGAGGGGCGGCTGTGGCTGCGTGTGGGTCACCCCCATCGCCCCCGGCTATCCCCATCGCCCTCGGGGACCCCCATCACCCCCGGCGACCCCCATCACCGTCAGCTACCCCACATCGCGGCGTCCCTGGGGACTCCCATCACCCTGGGGACCCCCATCAACCTGGGGTACCCCTGTGACCCCCAGGTATCACCTATAGGTCACCTCCATCCCCCCCAGGTATCCTCGTCACCCTCGGGTACCCCCATCACCCCTGGGTACCCCCAACCCAGTTCTGTCCCCCACCAAACCCCCATCCCTCCGAGGTATCTCATCCCCGAGGACCCCAACCCCTGTGGGAATGTCACATCCACAGGACGCCCCCCTGTCCCCCAGAGGGACGTGTTCTTCTGCCACCCGGTATCCCAGTCCCACTCACGAGGCAGCTTCCCTCCAGGGACCCCCCCCAAGTCCCATGGGACACCTCTCTCCCAGAGACCAGTGTCCCAAAGGGGCTGTCCCACCCCAGAGGACCCCAGAGAGCCACGTCCACCCTAAGGGACACCTCCCCACAAGGGACACCACATGTCCCCAAGGGAGGGGGGTGATTCTCCCTCCCCGGGGTCCCAACCTCCTCGCAGGGACCCCACGGGACCCCAGTCCTGTCCCCGCACTCACGATGGCGGAGGCGGAGGTGACAGGCAGGGCCTGGCAGTGGGGTGACAGCGCCGGGGACACGGCAGCTCTCAGACCCACCTGGGGTTTTTATAGCCTCGGGGAGAGTCTCCTGGCTCCTCCCTCACGTGTGACAGACCCACGGGCACTCAGGACTCTGGAGACCCCCCCGCCACCACTCCCAGCTAGGGGACATGTGCCGGCACCTTGTCACTGTCCCTTGGCAGAGCCCCCCAGCCGAGGGACACCGAGGGGCTGGGGAGGACAGAGCATGGGGAGCATGGATGGGACACGGGGACACGAGTGCAGCCACAAGACACAAATATGGCAATGCCAGACCAGCACAGGACATGGACACAGATGTGACATGTCACCAGGGCACACAGGTACAGGTGTGACATGTAGCTGGGGCACACGGGCACAGGGGTGACAGGTAGCCATGGTACAAGGACATGGGACATGGACACAGGTGTGACACACAACCATGGTGCATGAACATAGGTGTGACATGCGGCCATGGCACAAGGACACATATGTCACATGCAGCCATGGCACAGAAGTGACATACAACCCTGGCAAATGGGCATGGGACATGGACGTGGATGTGACATGTAGCCAGGGCTCATGAACATATCACAAGGACACAGAAGTGACAGGCAGCCATGGCATAAGGACACATGTGTGACATGCAGCCATGGCACAAGGGCACGGGAAATGGACACAGATGTGACACAACCATGGCACAGGACATGAACACAGAGATCACATGCAAGCATGGCACACGAACACAGACACGACAGGCAGGCATGGCACATGAACATGGTGCACTGACACAGATGTGACATACAGCCATGGCACATGGGCACAGAAGTGACACAGCCATGGCACAGGGACACATAAGTCACATGCAGCCATGACACACACACCTGTCCCCAAGATAGCCTCGGGATGTGACAGTGGGATACAGGGACATCAGCCACACCCAGGGACACAAACACGGCACAGCCACGACACAGCACATGGGACACGACCCACGGCCCTGGCTAAAGCCACCCATGGGGGATAGCTCAGGGGACAGTCCCAGCCCGAAGCCATGGCTGTCTCGGTTTCCCCAGACGGGGCATGAAGTCCCTGTCACCGCAGTCCCCTCCACCACAGCCGCTGTCACCGCAGTCCCCGCCACCGCCATCGATCGCTGTCACCGCCCCCAGGACTGATGAGGTGCCCTTTCCAGCCCCCCGCGCCGGGGACACTAATGTGGTATGGATTTGCCATTAAGGAGAAATGACCGGATCCCTGGGAAACTGAGGCATGGAGGGACCCGGCGGCGACGTTCAGGGGCCAGCAAAGCCACCTTGTGGGTGCTGGGAGGGGGAGAGGTGGTAGAAGGGGATCCCCAAAAAAGCCGGGATGGTCCCAGCCAGATGCAGCCGCATTACCGGCCAGTGGGATGGAAGGGACGTGGATCATGGGGACATTCCGGGGTGACACCAGCCCAGAGAGAGGGGACACGGCTTGTGTGGACCACAGCTTGGTGGCGTGTCACCGCTCTGACTGGAGGTAACAAAGCTCCCGGGGACCCCGCAGGGTGCCACCGTCCCGCATGGTGGGGACATGGTTAAGCGAGGACCCCGCGGGGCGCCACCAGCCCGGCTGGAGGGGACACGGCACACGGAACCCCACGGGGTGCCAGTCTCGGCTTGAGGGGGCACGCTCCCCACTCCTGCCCCAGCCATCACCCCGGCGAGCAGCAGCGAGGACACGGCTGGTGGCAGTGCCACCGCGGGCGTCCCAGCCCCGGAGGGGTCCCCAGCCCCGTGGAGAGGGTCACCCCCGTGGCGTGGCCGCAGTTTGACACGGGCCAGTGTGCGGCGACACGGGAGGGGGGCCGCACTGCCCCGGCCGGGCGGTGCCGGGCTCACGACAGCCTGGGGTGAGGGACGGAGCTGAGCCCCCCCAGCCCGGCACCTTTCACCTTCCCGCGGTCGATGCGGGGATGATTGGATTGAGGGAGCTCCGGACCCCCCCGCAGCGTCCTGACACGTGTGCAGGGAAACTGAGGCAGAGAGCCCCGAGTGGGGGTTTGTCCCATCCTGGCGTTCGGGGGACACACACACGACCCCCACGGCCCCATCGACTCCCACCACAGCTGCAATGTCACCGCGTTGTGTCACAGATGTCCCTGAGCCGCGGCCAGGGCAGATATCGGGGTGCGGGGAGGGGAGGGGAGGTCAGGGAGGGGACGCGAGGACTTTCTGCCCCATTTATCTCGACTGACAGTAAACAGCCATTTTCCAAAGGTCACAGGATGGCTCTGCCAGCGGCAGGGTGGGGGTGGACACAAGAGGTGGGGGGACCCCTCAGCAGAAGTGTGACCTTGAAGGGGACAAGGCGGGGGCCCCCCCCAACCTCTCCACTGGGCATTGAAGAGGATGAGGAGAGTCTGGGGCTGAAAGCGCATGGATGGAACCTGGAGGGGTCCCGGGAGGGTGAAGGAGCCCCCCCGCCCCCCGAGCAAACAGGGCTCTGCCGCTTCCCCGCGCTTTATGGCCCCAGTTCCGCCGGAGGCCCATTAGGGGCCCCCCGGACCGGCCCCCCCCCCCCCTTCGCCCCCAGAGGAAGCCCCTTATCAGCCCTGTTTGCTTTTCCGAACGGAGAGGGGGGGGTCAGACACCTGCCCAGCCCGGGGAGGGGACACAGACCTGCCCAACCAGGTGACAGAACAGGGGCAGTGAGGACACAGCTGGCGGGGACCCTAAGGGGTTGCCAATGGGGACCCCCGACCCCATGTCAGAACACCCATAACCCACCAGCTGAGCCCCCTGAGTGGGCACGGGCAGGACACCCGGGCCGGGACCCCCCTTATCCCCCTGCCTGTTTCCCCACTGAAGAGAGGGGAACACCCAGTGTCACGCACACTGGCTCCCCCCTGAGCCTCCCAAAGTAGCTTCTTTCCCCTCTGAGTCCCCCAATGCAGCTCCCCCTTCAAACTCCCAAAACACCTCTCCCCCCAGCATCTCCCCCCAAAAGTAGCTCTACCCCAAGTCCCCCAGAGCACCTTTCCTGAAGACCCCAAAAAACAGCTTCCCTGAAGCAGCCCCTCCACCAAGCCCCCGAAGTGGCTCCCCCAAAGCAGCTCCCCCCACTCCAAGGCCCCCAAAAGCATCTCCCCATATTGCAGTCCCCCCCAAGGCCCCCAAAAGCATCTCCCCTTAGTGCAGTTCCCCCCAAAGCCCCCCAAAAGCAGCTTCCCTCAAACCAGTTCCCCCCAAACCTCCCAAAAGTGGATTCCCCTGAATCAGCTCCCCCTGCAAGCCCCACAAGAGCATCTCCCCCCAAACCTCCAAAAGTGGCTCTCCCCAAAGCAGTTCTCCCCAAAAGCATCCCCCTACAAATCAGCTCCTCCCCAAGCCCTCCCAAAGCATCGTCCTCCAAAAGCAGCTCACCTTCCAAGCCCCCCTAAAACAGTTTCCCCCTTCAAACCCCTCAAAGCTGCAGCCCTCTACTCTCTATCACACAACAGTCAAGCGCCCCCCGGGACAACGACATAAAAGACTTCTTGTTTCATCAGTAAAAATACTTTTTTTGGGGGGGGGGGCAGTGACAACTCTCAGCGGGGAGAGGGGCTGTGGCCACACAGTGGCTGGCACCCCCCAGGCAGGACCCCCCACACCCCCTCAGGAGCCCCGACCTCCGCCAAAATTATCAAATACAGTATTTACAAACAAACAAGCAAAAAAAAGTCAACGAATAAATAGCGGAGATCCTTAAAAAACCCACCCCCCGCCCTTTTCCCTGCCCCTTTCCCTCCCCTTCCCCGCAGTTTTTCCACTCATCCATCGGTGGCCAGGATCACCACGGCCCCGAAAATGCCAACGTTCTGGCCGATGAGCTTCATCTGGTTCCAGAACTCAACGCGGCGGGCAGCATGCCAGTAGCTCAGGTTGCCATCAATGAGCAGGATGGCGAGGGGCAGCAGCACTGCCAGCACCTGGGCAGCCACCCGCACGTAGTACCCCGACAGGAATGCCAGGGCCAGCAGCCCATAGAGCAGGAAGAGCAGCTGCAGGGCCAGCTCCCCCCCCAGCAGGTGGTCCAGGTAGGCCAGGCGGTCTTCAGTGCTGTGCTGCAGGGAGTAGGCCTGGAGGGGGCAAGGCAGGGAGAGGGGTGACACTGGGAACACTCACGTGAGGGTGTACCCCAGGGTTACTGAGGGGTGGCACTGGTAACTGGAGTGCAGTGGCACTGGTGCCAATGGTAGCACTGGTAGCACTCACTGGAGACTTCTCCCCCAGGGACAATGGGAGAAGTGGACTGTGGTGGCACTGGTGCCAGTGGTGGCACTGGTAGCACTCAACAGAGGCTTTTCCCCCAGGGACAATTAGGGGCAATGGTGGCACTGGGAATACTCATGTGAGGGATGTGCCCCAGGGACAACAGAGAATGGAGTACGGTGGCACTGGTGCCAGTGGAGGCACTGGTAGCACCCATCCAAGGTTTCTCCCCAGGGCCAGTGGGAGAACTGCAGTGTGGTGGCACTGGTAGCTCTGGTGACACTCCCCCAAGGTTCCTTCCCCAGGGACAACAGGGGGCAAAGTGCCACTGGTGGCACTGGGAACATTCACTCAAGGCTCCTACCGCAGGGACAATGGGGGAAAATGGTGCCACTGGTGGCACTGGTAACAGTGCCCTCAGGTTTCTCTTAGGGACAATGTGGGGCTGGTTCCACTGGTGGCACTGGCAGCACTGGTACCACCCACCTGAGCTTCTCCCAGGGACAATGTGGGGCTGGGTCATGGTGGCACTGGAAACACCACCCCAGGAGATTTCTCTCCAGGGAATTGTGGCTCCATCCCCTGAGCAGCAGCACGGCAGGGGTATGTCCCCTCTACCTGGCAGATGAGGTAGACGCCCAGGAACACCTGGCCTGTAGACTGCAGGGAGCGGCTCCGCGGTTTCTGCCGGTACAGCTCCCCAGCGCCACTGGCCAGGATGAGGAACCCGCCGATGATGGCAATGGTCCGCGAGTACATCCGCACCTGGAGGGGGGTCACTGTCACCCCCAGCCCCAGGGTGGGACTCTGAGGGGTCTGTCACGGCCCAGGGAGGGGCTCTCACCTTCAGCCAGTCGCCGTAGTGCACGTGCCCCCCGACATGGGCAGCATAGGTGGCCACGGCGAGCTGCAGGGCGGCCCCCAGGGCGAACCAGCGCCGCTTCACCCCGAAGGACATGAAGCTGGCGCAGAGCACGGCCACCCCCATGTCCACATACAGGTAGGGCACCGGGATGTCAGGCTTCCTGCAGGCACGGCAGCTCCAAGGTGCCCAGTGCTCCTGGGCAGGCTGGGCACCCCCAGGCTCACCCCAGACCCTCCAAACCCTTCCCCCAGGTCATAATTCTGACAGATCCCTTCCCCAGCCCCCCAAACTCACCTCAGATCCCCCAAACTCTCCCCCAGGTCATAATTCTGCCAGAACCCTTCCCCACCCCCTAAACTCACTCCAGACATCCCAAACTCTCCCTCACTCCCCAACTCTGCCAGGACCCTCCCCCTGCCCCACAGAGCCCCATATCAGCCCCAGGTCCCCTCCAGGCCCCTCAGCCCCAGATCTCCGGGGCTCTCCTTCAGACCCTCATGACCCCACACCCCACAGCCACTCCCAGCCTCTCACAGTCCCCCATCATCCCCAGACCACACAACAACCCCCGGACCCTCCCAGCCCCACACCAGCCCCAGAATCACCCCCGGTCCTCACAGCATCGGGACCCCTCCAACCACCCGAAGCCCTGCAACCACCCCTAGATCACCACAGTCCCCCATCAGCCCCAGACCCCAGAACCACCCCCGGGTCCCCAAAGCTCCAGGTCTCCCTCAACTACCCTCAGATCCCACAACCACCGCCAGAACCCACAACCATCCCCAGACTCCGCAGCCCCCTCAGGCCTACTCCCTCTTCTTCCCCCCCTCCCGCCCCGCACCGGCGCAGGTCGGCACGCTCCGCGCAGAGAAGGAGGCCGCTGAAGCAGTGCCAGAAGGGGAAGCGGGTGAGAAGGACGCCGCCGCCCGCCGTGAGCAACCGCAGTGCTCGGCGCCGCCACCCGCGGCCCACCGCCATCACGGCCCCTTCCCGCCGGAAGTGCCACGCCGGAAATACCGCCCTGAGCCCGCCGACCAATCAGCGCCCGCCCACCACCCTGCTACTGGAAACCACGCCCCCAGCCTAACCCACGCCCCTTCCTTAGACCACGCCTTACAACAAACCACGCCCATTTGTCCTAAGCCAGGCCCCTTGACGTGCCAGCCTGATTCCAAGCGACCCCCTTGACACTAAACCACGCCCATAGTCCTGAGCCACGCCCCTGCTATAAACCACGCCCATCTATGCTCAGACACGCTCCTTCCTAAGACACGCCCCTTACCCTAAACCACGCCCAATTGAAGTAGTCACTAAACCTCGCCCCTTTCTTAAGTCCCACCCATCAATAAATTATTCCATCCGAAGCCACCCTCCCTCCATTCAAATTGATCCTTACTCCAGGCCCTACCCCTTGCCCTAAGACCAATCCCCTCCATTGAAGCCCCGCCCCCTTCATTGAGCCCCAGCAGACTCCGGTGATGGTTAAAAAAATTTCAGGTTTTTATTGTTTTTTTTTGCTAAACAAGACTAAAAAATTTTCCTTTTTTTTTCTTTTTTTTTTAATAATTTTTTTTTTTAATCTTTAACTGTCCTAAAGGCAGGGCTTGAATTGTTTTTTGAGTTTGATCCATTTGTTCTTTAAAAAAAAACCAAACTAACAAAAAACAAAAAAGGGGAGGAAGAGGATCGTGCCAAAAAAAAATTAAAAAATTAAAAATTAAATGAAAAAGGGCAAAAAAATTAAAAACATAAAGGAAATGAGTGGGGAGAAAACCCCAAATCCAGGTTCTGGATGATCCTGGGAGGGGCATTAGGGGGAATTTTTTGCCACAATCCTGCTAGAAGCAGACAAATATTTAAAGAACATTTTAATATATATTCATATATATATTTAAAGATAAGAAAAATAAGACTAATTCAAGCCTTGCCCTGTGCAAACAAAATTAAAATGAGACCACGTTGGTCATGAGGGTCCCGGGTCGGCCACCGCAGTCAGCTTGTTAATTTTATTTTTCGGGGGGTTTCTTTGGGAGGGAGAGAAAGGCAGAAATTGGGAGAACAAAAGGAAAAAAAAAAGGCCAAAAAATAAAATTAACAGAGCCTGCCCTACTGGAGGGGAAGAAAACATGGTACAGAGAAACCAAAGTCTGTTAGTCAAGTAATGCGTGAGGAGGAGCTTTTAAATTATTCTTTTTTTCTTGTTTTTTTTGTTTTGTTTTGTTTTTGTTGTTGTTTTTTTTCTTAAAGTTCTAAAGTTTGGAATTTTGACTTGAGACTTTCCCCCCCCAAAAAAAAAAAAAAAAAAGGAAATAAAAGCGTGAAAGTGCCCCTGGCGCCGCCTCCTGGGAGGGAGGGGACAACGGGGGACGGGGTGATCCCATCCCGAAGTGGCCTCAGGATGACAGGGACGTGTCCTTCTGTGTCTGCTGTGCTTGTGAACGCTGCAGGACCTTCTGGCTTTCCACGTCCCGGAAATGTTTCTCCACCTGCACGGGGAAGGGCAGGATGGGGAGGAAGAAAGAGAGGGGTTTAGTGAGGGAATACGGTGGGAAGGGGCTGAAATCTTTACCCAGGGACGGGCCACAGTGGTCTCCAGGCATGTGACACCCTCCCAGTATTCCCAGTTCCCCCTGTACTCACTATTTTCCGTACGTGACTCAGGGCGCTTCCCTCTTTGCCTTTACAGTTTTCCACCTGGTATGGAGGGGCAATAACGACTTCTTCCATCACAACTATGTTCTTCTCCTGCCATTTACAGTCTTTAATGCTGCAGGGGAGGGAAAAACAGGATCAGGGAATACTGTCTGACCTGGGAAAGCCACCACCTGCCCCGCAGTGTCTCACTGAGAGGGGTAAAAAGCCCCTCAGTCGCTCTGGGGTACCCAACTAGAAAGGGGTAGGAGTCAAGGGGATGGGATGTGCCAGGAAAAAAAGGGTACTAATGACCCCAAAAGAGAGCATGCGAGGGACTCGTGATCCCAAGGGAAGGGACTTACGTCTTATGGATAGTCTGGAAGAGCTGCTGCCCCTCCAGGGAGACACCAGCACTAATTGCATATGCCTGGCTCATCTTCTCCTCCTTCTCTGTCCGTGCTTTGTTGGCAAGCTGCGAGAACACAGGGAGAGGGAATTTAGCTGGGTGTCACCCCGGAGCTCTGAGGGGACACAGGGACCACCCTGACACAGCTCTGCCACTCCTCATTAAACCACGATAACAACAAACATGACATCTCCACCCTCCCCCCATCCCTTCTCCACACAATTTCAGCCTTTTTTGAGGCACTGCCAGCATCCCCCTGACATTTGGGGAATGTGGGTGTCACCTTTTCACATCCCACTGTCCCTTCCTCTTGGCCTTTTCCAGAACAATTCTGGCATTTTAGGTCCAAACCACCTTCACTACTTGGTTTCCTCAGGTGATGGAGATGGGGAAGAGGAGCCTGGAATAACCATTAGGTTGGGAGTAAATGCTCCACACAGGAGGATGGGGAACTTTATCCCAGAGTAGTCACACTGTTCCCAAAAAACAGGCAAAATTGGTGATCTTGGAGTTGCACCCATGTGTGGGAAAGTGTGATTCCACAAAGGGTCTTGGAATAAAGAAAGGAAACCCCAGTCCTGGCAACCCATGGATGTGGGAGGAGAAGAACACAGTGCCTGGAGGCAGGAGTCTTGGACCGTTTCCTGGGCCTTTTCCCAATTGAAGCTGCTGCAGTGGAAGAGCCACATTAGCATTGTCTTTCCTCCTCCTGGAACCTTCTTGCTTCCCAAGCTGGACTGGCTTCATGTGTGAGGGTGGTTCCACCCCTTCCAAAGCCCCTCTGGATATGGGAAGCCCAAACTCCCCCTGACTGGGGACACTTTTGTGCTCTCAAGGGACAGGTGCCCCTGTCCCAGCCATCCCATGTCCCCTCTCTGTGTCACCGCAGGAGCAGGAGTCACTGCAGGAGCAGTGGGGTGCTCCCCATGTGCTTCCCAGCCTTCCATGGAGCAAGGAAAACCTCAGGAGGGATGGGATCCTTCCTCATGCCCAGCACAAGCCGTCCCCAAAGCCACCCACCCCATTCCATGTGGGAATTGCTCACTCCAAGACCACCAGTCAGGCTTCCAAACTGGGCACAACATTCCACAGGAATTTCCCTGCATCCCATGGCATCCCCAGCCTTCCGTGGGGGTGCTACAACCCCTCGTCCATCCGGGGGGGCTGCCCCAAGGCTGGAGAACTGGGATCACCCCCAGCTCCATCACCTGTGCCAAAGCTTCTCCCCACCGGGCTGCGATGGGCTGGAATTGTGGCCCTGAGCACTGGGAACCACCTGCTTCCCTGAGCAGATCCCTTTCCCAGACAGATCCCCTTCCCAAAGAGATCCTCTTCCCAGTCAGTAGATCCCCTTCCCCAGATAGATCAGATCCCCCTTTCCCATGCAGACCAGATACCCCTTCCCCAGCGTGAGATTTAGATCCGTTTTATCCAAAGCCTCTCTCTTTCCCAGGCCTCAGGATGCTCTTCCAGCAGCTGCTGCATCCAGATTTGGGATTTGGGAACAGTCCTGTTAAGAGACCACTGGGAGAAGACTGGAAGCCCCAGAGAGGTGAGGATGAAGAGCTGCCAGCCCGGGTAGCATCCCAGCATTTCCATCAGGATCCATCCCCGTGCTCCTCATCCCCCTGCAATTGGATGTACTCTACACATCCATGTTTCCTGACAAGAAAGGGATCAGAATCACTGAGCTCTACAGCCTCCTGGATTCAAGCATTCCAAGGAATCCCAGCATTCCCCCTGCAGGGAGCACCCCCGGGGCTGCGGGAAAGGCTGGGAGAGGGACACACACCTAGTGCAAGGCGGAATGAATGGATGAGTCACTTCCCTGCTCCCTCTGGATGAATGATGGGAATTAGCAGCAGGAGGCACAAGGAGAGGGTGAGGGCCACCAAGGGCCATGCCAAGGCCTCCCAATGCCAGAATGGCCCCTTATCCCTTTCAGGTGCCAAGCACAGCTTGGGGAATCACCTCCCACCACAGTCCCCCATCCCCTTCCAACAGGGGCTCCAGATCCTGCTGTTTTCCAAGCCTTTGCTCCCAACACTCTCTCTCCACTGAGAACCAGGCAGAGTTCTCTGGAGCTCTGCTTCCTCTCCAGGGCCTTCCAAAGGAGCACCTGGAGCAACACAGTTCCTGTTGTGCCAATACACAAAACACCACCATTTAGACCCCAAACGCCAAAATCTGGACCCCAAATTCCGAAATCTTCTCCCAATACAACCACTATCAGCCATCCACACTCCAGTTGTGCAGCAACACCAGATCCTTGTGCATCCACGGGGAAGGAGAAGTAGAGTCAGGGCCTCCCAGAACCACCCCCCTGCCGCTGGACTGGGGACACAGCCACTCCAGTGGCTGCAACACAACCATCCATTACTTCCCCACAATTATGTGAATGCTGGAAACGACCAGAGTGTTGGAATTCCTGAGGGAATTCCCCCAAGGCTGCGCTCCCAGCGACGTCACTGGATGCAGTGGCAGCCAACAGTCACATCTTGATGGCAGCTGTGTCACCTGAGACCTCCAATGTGTCAATCCATCAGAAAGGTACGGATATCTGGCTGGTGTCACCTGTGTGACATCAACCACTGGGACAGGTGTCCCTGTGGGATGCGGAGGTGACAGCCAAGTCCCCCACAGCCAGACCCCACACCTGGACTCATCCCAGCACTGAGGGCTTGGAGTCACCTTCCCTTTCTTTTACACCACCACTGGGAATCTGCAGTGGTCACATTCCATGTGTGCTTTGTCCCTCCTGTCTGCTGTGCCACCACCCAGCTTCATCCAGGCCCCAAACACCATCACTTAGAGCCAAACAGATAAAATCCAGGCTCCGGAATACCGTCATCTAGACCCCAAATGCCAAAATCCAGGCCCCAAAACATCATCACCTTAGACACAAAATACCAAAATCCAGGCCCCAGACCCACCAAAACCCAGACCCAAATCCACCATCACCCAGATTCCAAACCCACCAAAATTCAGGTCCAAACCCACTGAAACCCAGACCCAAAATGCCCAAACCCAGACCCAAAACAGAACTACGGCAGTTGCGATGGAAGCAGGTGAGTTCCAGTGCCCAATTTCCCCCAGATCCCAGCAGGAGGAGGCAATTCCCTTCCCAGTGCCCCCCTCACCTTGCTGACGTTGAGGGAAGCTAAGGGGGGAGGCGTTTCCGTGTGGTCATTGATTATTTCCACTTCTGACACATACTGTAAGTTTACAAGCAGGATGTCTGCGTGGTTGGGCTTCCCACTGGAAGAAGGGCATTCTGGAAGGCGGAAAATTAAGGAAAACAAATCCAGAGGGAGGTATTTACGGGCTTGACACAGCCCAGGAGCAAACCAGAAGAAGGTTGGGTTCTCAGCGAGTTCCTCCACTCCTGTGTCCCTGCCTAGCCAAGCTTGGGGTCATCGATTGTCCCAGGAAAGCCACACGTCTCTTTCTGGGGTTATTTAATGCTGATCCCAGTTTTCCTGACTCCAGATTGAGTTTTCCAGCCCTACCCAGCACAGCCTGGTCACTGGTTTGAACCAGCATCATCAAATTGACACTTTTTACATCAGAATATTTCCTCTGGCAAGAAGTGGCTCATCCAGAGAAACATTCCCTCATCCAGAGGAGCATTCCTTCACCCAGATAGAAAAGAATTCCCAGGAAAGTCCTCCTTGCCCTCATGCACGAGGTTGGTATCACTGTTGCACACACCCCCCAAAAAACCCACCCCCTTCCAGAGCTGACAATTCATGGATTGCATGGACTCCTGCACTACCTGTTTCCATGAGGATGGACAGAGCAGGGAGCACAGCATGGAGAGCCTCTTCCATGCCAACAGCATCTCCTCATGGAAGGGATCCTTGTGGAAGTCCCTGTTCCTCTCTCCCAGCCCCCCGTGAGCCAAAGGTGGAGCCCTCCTTAAAAAATGTATTCAACGATGAGGAGAAAGCAAGGGATGCTAGGGAATTCCTTCACGGAATTCAGGTCTCTCCCTTCAGGGCGATGAGCTGGAGCATCCCAGCTTTGGGATGAGGAAGAGTCAGACTCAGGGAAAAGACAGAAGGGGAGCACTCAGCCACCTCTGTAGCAGACCAGCAGCACTGAGACACCTGTTGGAAATCCTCTTGGATCTTCCTGCTGCCCCCTGTGAGATCTGGGAGCTCCTCCAACTCCAACCACATCCCAGGCACCCAGAGAGGCTTTTCCCATCATATTTCCCACAGCTCCTGTCACAAAACTCTCTCTCAGCTCCTCATTCCCTCTGGAACCCACCCTTGGGCTCCCAGAACTCCAATCCAAGTCCTGGAGCTGGGAATCCCCTTTTCCCCCTCTCCATGGTCTCTCCATGGTTTTCCAACAGCCTTGGCTTTTCCCATTCCTTGCAGATTCCAAACAAAAGCATATCCAAATACATATATGGGGTGGGGGGGGGGCACAGCACCCCCAAACCCCCCATCCCCTTCACTTCCCAATGTCTTCTCCCAGCACACTAGAGAGTCTACTGGGGTCCCCAAATTCCTCCTACACCCCCCAGCCCCCCCAACCCTCAGACCTCATTCTGCCTTCACTTAAAACCCCCACAGAGGTCTTCTGACCCTCTTCCTATGGGATTCCACCCCTCCAGGCCTCCCTCATCCTCCCTGCCCACCCCCCGGTCCTGCCCACCACACCTCTTTGCCCTCTGTGCATCCCAAAACAGGTCCCCAACCCCCTCCAGGAACCCCCCAGGGCTCCAAAAACTGCCTCCTTCCTCCTCCCTGAACCCCACAGCGTGCTCCTGTCCCCCCCGACACCCCTCCAGCCCTGTGGGAAACCCCTGATTCCAGGTCCTTATGGAGCTACACCCCCACCAAATCACCTACAGGGATTCCTTAGAAGCCTCCTACATGGCACCCACCCCCCCAAAACCCCACTGGGGGGCTCCCCAATAACCACACTCTGGAGCTCCTGAGTCTCCCAAAACCTCACTATAAGGCATCACCACTTTCCCCTCATTAACTCCACTAAAGGGGTCCTCACTCCCTCCAAAACTACCCTACCAGGTGCTCCATTCTCAAAAAAAAACTTCTATAGGACACTCCACTTCGCCCCAATAACCCCACTGAAGGGTTCCCCACTCTCCCCTATTCACCCCACTAAAGGGCTCCCCAAAAAACACCCCACTCCCCCTCAAAAACCTGTCTGTAGGGCACCCCCTTGCCCCCCCTCAACCTCATTCTCCCCAAAAAACCTCCCTAGAGGACACCTGATCCTCCTATTCACCCCAATACAGGGCTCCTCTCTCCTCCCCTTTCACCCCATATAGGGCTCCCCACTCCCTTCCAAAAAAGCCCTTAAGGATACCTCACTCTCCCCAAAACAGGGCTCCTCAATCGCCCAAAAAATTCCCCTATAGGACACCCCCTTGCCCCCTCTTAACCCCAATATAGGGTTCCTCACTCCGCCCAAAAAATCCCTGTAGGACACCCCACTACCCCCATTCACCCAGAACAGGGCTCCTTACTCCCCTCCATCCACCCCACCCCCCCAAAAACCCTCTCTATAGGGTACATCACACCCCCCTTCACTCAAGTACAGGGCTCCCAAATTCCCCCCAGAAACCTCCCTATAGGGCAATCCACCCTTCCTTCACCCCAAAACAGGGCTCCTAACTTCCCCCCATTCACCCCAATACAGGGCTAACTACTCCCCCTCCAAAAAGTCTTACGGGGCACCCCCTTGCCCTCTCTTAACCCCAATATAGGGCTCCTCACACCACCCCATTCACTCCAGTACAGGGTTCCTCACTCCCCCCCAAAAACCCTCCCTATATGGTGCCTCCCCCAATAACCTCACAGAGGCTCTTCACTCTCCCCTAAAACCTCCCAAACCCATTCATCCCAATACAGGACACACCATTCCCCCCAAAACAACTCTATAGGCCATTCCACCCCTGATTCACCCCAATTCACCCCCCAAAAAACCCTATAGGACCCCACAGTCACTCCATTCACCCCAACACAGGACACCCCATTCCCCCCAAAAAACCTCTCTGTAGGGCACGCCCTTTCCCTCCCTTCATCCCAACACAGATCACCCCATTCCCTCCCCAGAAAACCCGATAGGACACCCCGCTTCCCCATTCACCCCAACACAGGGCTCCTCACACCCCCCATTCGCTCCAATAAGCGGCTCTTCACACCCCTCTGAAACCCCTCCATAGGGCACTCCCTTCACCCCAGTACAGCGCTCCCCACTCCCTCAGCCCCCAAACCCGACAGAACACCCCCTCCCCACTCCCTCCTCGGGGGTCTCCTCGCTCCCCCCCCCAAACCCCTCCCCGGCGCCGCCCACCTCGATCCCCTCAGACCCTTATCCCTCCCCTCCCCTTTCCCCTCCCTCCCTCACCGCCCCCCCCATCATATCAGGCGGGCCGCAGAGGCCCGGGCGGGCCGCGGCGGGGGCCCGGGGACCACCGGGACGAAACACAGGCGGGCGGATACTGAGCGCCAGCATCTTGCTGGGGTAGTCGAAGGCGACGACCTCGCCCTGGAGGCGCTGCTCCTGGCAGGTGCGGCAGGACACCTGGCTGCCCACGCTGAAGTACTCGCCCGGCGCCGCCATCTTGTCCGCCCGCAGCGCCCGCGGCTCCGCTCGCTTCGGCCCAGGCGCGGCGGGGGGCGGGGCCGCCTCGGCGACGAGGGTGGGGATTGGCGCTCCGCCCCGCCGATCTGCTCCGCCCCGCCTCGTGACTGGTGGAGCGCCCTCGGGGTTCCGCCCTCCTCCCCCCGCGCCCGGCTCGGTTTGGCCCGCCCGCGCCGCCGTCAGAGCGCGGCGTCGCGGGGAACGCCGGGAGTTGTAGGCGGAAGAGGGGCGGTGAGAGAGGTGGGAGGGAGGGTTTGGGGGGGTTCTCCTGCAATGGAGACCCCCCGGCTGGTACCGCCCGACCGCACCGAGGTGAGCGGAGAGCGGCGAGGAGCGCGGCAGGGCGGCTCAGAGGGTCCTGCGGGCAATGGGGAGGCCGCGGGTCTGGGGTGAGGGGGACCCTAGGGAGGCCTCGGGCCTGAGAGGCCAAGGGCCGCCCGGGGAGACCCCGGGACTTGAGCCAGTGAGAGCCCTGGGAGGGTCCAGGCCTGAGACCACAGGGAGAACCCAAAGGGGGCCCAGGGAGAGCCAGGACCATCTTTAGGGAGACCCGAAAGAGACCCCAGGGAGATCCCAGAGAGCCCCCAGGGAGGTGCTGGTCCTGCTCCAGGGAGACCCCAAGGAGTTTCCCTGCTTGAGACCACAGAGAGATCCCAAAGAGACCCCAGATCAACTCCAGGGAAGTCTCTGGGGAAATCCCAGTCCTGCTCCATAGAGACCCCCAAAGGGAGCCCAGGGAGACCCCAGACCTGCTTAGGGAGACCTCAAAGAGACCCCAGGTTGGCTCCAGGGAAGACCTTGGGCCTGCCCCAGAATGACCCCATGGAACGTACCAAGGCAAGACCCCAAGGAGTCCCCATGGAGATCAGGGCTCTTTGCAGCAGCCCAGCTGCTCCAGCAATTCCCACAGGGATCCCCTGGGATCCTGCCCTGGCCATCATCCCAGACCCCCAGCTCTGCTCTGCCAGGACCCCCCAAGCAGAAGTTTGGGAGTCCCTTGTGGGCAAACTTCAGGTGGTGAATGACTCCCTGAATCCTTGCTTAAGGCATCCCTTGGGATCCTGCCATCTCCTAGCTCCTTCCTAAGGGAATCTTCAAGATCCAGCCACCTCCCAGCCCCTTCCCAAGGGATTCCTCTGGATCCAGCCACCTCCCACCGCCTTCCCAAGACATCCCATCCCTCAGGATCCAGCCACCTCCCACCCCCTTCCCAAGGGATTCCTCAGGATCCAGACACCTCCCAGCCCCTTCCCAAGGCATCCCATCCCCCAGGATCCATTCACTTCCCACCCCCTTCCCAAAGGAATCCCGAGGGATCCAGCTACCTCCCAGCCCCTTTCCAAGACATCCCATCCCTTGGGATCCAGCCACCTCCCAGCTTCTCTCCAAGGGAATCCTCAAGATCCAGCCACCTCCCAGCCCCTTCCCAGGGGGATTCCTGAGGGATCTGTGCCAAGGCTGACCTCCGTCCCCATGTGCCAGCCAGGTGCCATGGATGCCCTGCACGAGGCCGGGATCTGGGCAGCCCTCGCCCTGCAGGCTGGGCCGCCCTGGCTGGAACAGTTCTGGGTCTACCTGACATCCCACTTCGATCCCAAATCCATCTATACCTTCTGCTTCCCACTGGCCCATGGGCTGGACACCCAGGTGGGGCTCATGGTGCTCTGGATTGGGCTCGTGGCTGAGTGGCTCAACGTGGTCCTCAAATGGTGAGGTGTTGGCACTGGGGTGGCACGGGGGATGGCACTGGGGGTGGCACTGGCACGGGGACGCAGCTCAGGGAAACTCCCAGAGTTTTGGGCACAGACTCCCTGTGGCATTCTGCAGGGTCACCTGAGCTGCCCCAGGCATCTGCCAGGAATTCCTGGCAGGGAAAACCCTGGGAGGCATCAGGACTGGCAGGGATCCTGCTCTCCTACAGGGGCTTTGTCCCTGAAAATCCCAGAATGGTTGGCAGGGATTCTGCCCTCCCAAATCCCCAGATACCATGGGATGGGTGGCAGGGATCCTGCCTTTCCCATTCCTCTGGGATGGGCTCAGGGATCCTGACCTCCTGCTGTGGCTTCATCCCTGGAAATCCCAAGATGAGTGGCAGGAATCCTGTCCTCCTAAATCCTCAATACCATGGGATGGATGGCAGGGATCCTGCCCTCATGGATCCCCCAGGATGGGTGCAGGAGTCCTGCCATCTCACTGTCACTTCATCCCTGGAAATCCCAGAATGGTTGGCAGTGATTCTGTCTTCCCAAATCCCCAGATACCATGGGATGAGTGGCAGGGATTCTGCCTCCCAAATCCCAATACCTTGGGATGGGTGGCAGGCATCCTGCCTTTCCCAATTCTCTGGGGTGGCAGGCATCCTGCCTTTCCCAATTCTCTGGGATGGCAGGTGTCCTGCCCTCATGGATCCTCTGGCATGAGTGAGAAGGCTCCGTGTTTTCCATCCCTCCAGGTTCCTGTTCGGGGAACGCCCGTACTGGTGGATCCATGAGTCCGGGTTGTTCTCCCAGGAGGAGCTGGAAAAGTTCCCGCTGCGCCAGTTCCCGGTCACCTGCGAAACGGGACCAGGTGAGTCACAGGTGAAGCCTCCACATGTCCCGAACAACCCGGTGATCCCTAGGGAGGAGCTGCAGGAGCCGGGAGGCTCCACCCCTGTGGGAATGCCGGGCTGGAAGCGGGAAAAGCCAGTTCCTCAGCCAGGAAATACGAGGGAGCAGCAGGGAGCGGGTCTGACGCCATCAGTGCTGGCAGAGCCCCGCGGCACCAGCAGCTCCAGGGCTAGGAAACCCACGGGAGAGTCTGGGAATGGCACTGCTCCACCTGACCTCCCTGTAAACATGGCTGGAGTTTCAGGCACCATCTCCGTCCCCATCCCTGAGCCTCCAGGCCCAGCCTGGAGGGATCCCCGGGCACAGGCAGGGTTAGGCTCAACATTCCCAGCTCTCATCCTGCTGGGACAAGCTCCCCCCGACCCTCCATGTGCTTCCCCCCACCCAGGGAGCCCCTCGGGCCACTGCATGATCCCTGGGGCGGCCCTGTGGCCACTTGTCACCGCGCTGACAGCCAAGGTGGCCCGGAGCACCCAAAGGTGAGTCTGCGGTGGGCAGCGCCTGGAAGCTTCCAGAGCACCTGTGGGAAGAGGGGGTGGGATGTGGGACCCCTCCTTGGCAGGCAGCACCCACGGGGGGTGGGCAGGATGAGTCCTAGGATGGGGAAACTGTCACTTGGAAGTTTCCAGAGCACCTATGGAAGAGGGAGGCGAGATGTGGGACCATTCTTAAATGGGCAGGGTGAGTCTGGGATGGGGAAACAAGAGCTTGGAAGCTTCCCAACCACCTGTGGGAAGAGGGAGGTGGGATGTGGGACCCCTCCTTGGCCGGTAGCACCCATGGGGGGTGGGGACGATGAGTCCTAGGACGGGGAAACTGTTGTTTGGAAGCTTTCATAGCACCTTTGGGAAGAGGGAGGTGGGCAGGATGAGCCTTAAGATGGGGAAAGCAATGCTTGGAAGTTTCCAGAGCACCTTTGGGAAGAGAGGGGTGGGATGTGGGACCCCTCGTGGGCAGGATCCCTTCCTCTCCCAGCAGGGCAGCTCCAGGGGGACACATCCCTCCCCTGGCAGCTTGGGAAGAGGCTGTGAGACCCTCTCAACATTTTTTCTTGCCTTCTTTACCTCTGCTTCACCCATTCCTGCTGTTGGGTGGGATCAATCCAGCCCTGCCTGGCCAGAGCCAGAGCCAGGGGCTGCTTCCCTGCACCACTGACCCCAGTTCCCTTTCAGCCGGGTGCTGAGGCTGATCCCATTCCTTGCCTACACCCTCTTCCTTGTGGCCATGGGGCTCTCCCGGATCTTCGTCCTGGCCCACTTCCCCCACCAGGTGGTCACCGGCATCCTGGCAGGTGAGGTGGGGTGTGGGGGGGGATGTGACCCAACACCCCACCCTGGCTCAGGGTGTTGTGGGCACCTTCCCCTTCACTCGAGCCCCTTTCCCAGTCCATCCCAGTCCTCAGCCTGCCTGTCCCCTGTGCCAGGGTTGGCGCTGGGGTGGGGGCTGCAGCGCTGCCCCCCCAACTTCCGCATGTTCCGGTTCTTTGTGGCGGTGGCTGTGGCGCTGATGCTGAGTGCGCTGGCCCTGCACAGCCTGGCCACGGCTGCTGGCATCGACCTTGACTGGTGAGTGCCCAGGGGGATTGGGGTATCTCCATGGATCAGCCTTCCAGGGTTGAGGATGGTATCCCCAGGGATCAGCCTCTCAGGATGGAGGGGGTATCCTCAGGGATCAGCCTTCCAGGGTGGAGGGGGGTATTCCCAGGAATCAGCCCCTCAGGGTGGAGGGTGATTACCCCCAGGGATCTGTGCCCAGCCTATTGGAGGAAGCAGTGCTAGGGGTCTACCCCAGACTGTTTTCTGGGGGAGCATACTATCCCCAGGGATCTGCCTCCAAACCATTTTGGGATGAAACGAACCCCAGGGATTTGCCCCCTATACTGTTTTTGTGAGGTGGGGCGTGGTCCTATCCCCTGGGACCTGCCCCCAGACATTTGGGGATGGGGGGGTGTAATCCCCAGGGATCTGCCTGCCAGACTGTCAAGATCCACCCTGACCTACCCCCACCCCATTTGAGGAGGGGGCTACCCCAAAGACCTACCCCCAGCCCCTTCTCGGGGCACGGGGTGAACACCAACCACGGAGCTCTCCTGGCAGGTCCCTCCGCCTGGCCAGCACCTGGTGCTCAGACCCAGCGTGGCTGCGGCCAGACACGCGGCCCTTCGCCTCGCTGTGCCGGGTGGTGGGCAGTGCCCTGGGGCTGGCCCTGGCTGCCGAGACCCCTCCGCGCCGCCGGGATGAGGAGCAGCTCCTGGATGGCCGCCTGCGGGTGGCGAGCACGGCGCTGGCCCTACTGGCCCTGCAGCTGGTGCACAGGCTGCCCAGGCCCTCGGATGCGGCCGCACTGTACAGGCACGTGGTTGTGCACTATGCGGCTGGGCCCTTCTTGGTGGTATCCGTCCTGCCCCGGTTCGTCATCGCCCTCAGGAGCTTCCTGGAGCCCCCCCAAGCACCCTCTAGCACCAATTAGGCCCCCCCTCCACCCCCCCCCCCCCCATTCTGGCTTGTTCTTGACCTCATAGAGTAGGGGGATCCCTGCCCTGGCTCATCCTTGTCATCACCTGCCCCCAGGGAGCCCCCCCCACTGAGATGGGGTCCCCCTTCCTGCCCTGGCTCATCCTCACCTTCACCTGCCCCTGAGGACCCCCCAGACTGAGAAGGGAAATCCCTGCTCATCCTCACCCACTCCCGGGGATCCCCCAAACTGAGTAAGGGGGTCCCTCCTCATCCTCACCCTCACCTACCCCCAGGGACCACCCCCACTGAGTAGGGATCCCCCTCCTGTCCTGGTTCATCCTTGCCCTCACCTCCCCCCCGGGAATCCCCCAGTGCCGAGCTGGGGGTCCCTGCACTTCTCCCGACTCATTCTCACCTTCACCCACCCCCGGGGACCCCCTCACTGAGTAAGGGGTCCCTGCTCATCCTCACTCGTCCCTAGGGACCAACCCCCCACCGATTTGGGGAGTCCCCACCCCCTCCCACTGATTCCCACCCCCCCCCCCGTCCCGGCTCTGTCCTTTGCTGTGCCTATCGCCGGTGGCTTCAGGCCAGGAGCCCTCCCCAGGCCCCCCCAGTTGTTGCACTAACAGCCCTGTCCCCTCTCTCCCGGGCAGCAGGATCCCTCTGAGGGGACAGAGCCGGGGGTGCCCCGTGCCCAGCAGGTCTGGGGACACAGCACAGGGACAGTCCCAGCCCGGGGGTCACTGACCTGCCACCCTCCCCCACCTCCAGCTGCTCCAGTTCTCCCGGTTCTCCCCTGTCTGAAGCAGCCATAGGACCCCACCCAAGCGGGGAGCTCCCCTTATACCACCGGCGGGGGGGGGGGGGGTGGGTCACCTCGTTTCTTACCAAATAAAGCATTAAAACCAACCCACCGGGCCCGAGTCCTGCAAACATGGGGGGGGGACAGGCAGAGCTGGGGGGTCTCCAGGGCGGGGCTGGGACACACCTCTACACACTTAGGGGGGGAGGTGACAGGGAGGGACAGAGCCTCCCCAGACATGCTGGGGAGGGACACGTTGGTCCCCTCCCTGGCCTCGTTTCTGCCGGTGGGGAAACTGAGGCACGTGGGGACACCAGGAAGCCTTGGGGACAGGCAAGGGACACAGGGGCAGGAATGGGATGGGAAAACGGACACGGGTACAGAAAACGGGACACAGGGGAACCTCCCCACCCCCCAAAGGCAGCGGGGGCCGGCGGGTATTGCCAGAAACAGTTTATTTATACAAGGACGAACATCGGTGACATCTTACAAAATACTGAACCGAGACCCAGAGCGAGCGTGAGCGAGGGGAGGGGGACGGACAGAAACCGAGGGGGAGGACACGGGGGGGGGCACATGGGGGTGGGGGGGACACCAGCCCAAAGCAAGCTGGACACCCTGCTGGGGTTCGGCACTCCCTTCCCCCCCCATCCCGGGGGTGTTTCCTTTTCCTGGGATGGGGATCTGGGACCCCCCCCCCCCCCCCCACCCCACCCCACGGAGTGTCCCCAACACTGGGTACACCCACACTGGGGTCTCCACAGTGACACACACGCCCCCCCCCCCGCCCCCCTTCCTCACCCTAAACCGGGGTCCTTCCCCCCCACCCAGGGTTAGGAGAGCTGACCAAGGACACGCTCATCCCTCTGCCCTAATTTGGGGACCCCCCACCCCCAAAATAACTCACAACGTGCTGTCCCTGTCCCCCCCTCCACCCCTCATTAAAAAAATACTATTAAATAATCTGTAATAAAATTATATCCCTTTTTTTGGGGAGGGGTTGAGTGGTTTTCTCTCTTTTAAAGCTAAAATTATTCTGAGGCCACTCTGGCTGGTGACAAAACAGGAAAATAAAGTGGTTTTTCCTCTTTTTTTGTCTCTTTTTTTTCTCCTCTAAGAACAAATTTGATCTCAACAAAGGGGTGGCAAAGGGATGGGGGGGGACACACAGAGCTCATCCCTTTGTCTCATGTCCCTGTTCCAAATGGGGAGACTGAGAGGAAAAAAACAAACCCAAGAAGAAAATTAAGAAAACCCAAAATGAAGGGAAATTAAGGCATTAAAAAAAATAATTAAAGGCACAAATATTTCCCATTCCCATTGCCTCCCCTGAGGGGGGCTGGGGTTGGAGTGGGAGACGGGGGACACAAATGCTGGAGCCGGGGAGGAAACAAAGCAGGGACACACAAAAAAAATAGGAGGGAATATAAGGAAAAATCCCTAAAAAAAAAAAGAGAGAGGAGCCCTGGGGGGGGGTCCAGGCAGTGACAGAGGGGACCCGACGGACACGGGGGGGACACGGGGGGGGAGTTGGGGGTGCTGGTGGAACTGCTGCTGCACAAGAGACACAATTGCAAACACTGCGGGAGAGCTGGGGGGGGGAGGGCACAGGACAGTCGGGGGGATTTTTTTGTGGTTTTCTCCTCTTTTTACTAGAAAAAGAAAATATTTTCCTCTTTTTTCTGGTTTTTGTTCCGGTTTCTGCCTATTTTTTTTTCTTTTTTTTTTTTTTTGTGTTTTTTTTTTTTAAGTGTTTTTTTTTTTTTCCTTTTACTGTGATTTTTTTTTCTCTGTGTGTGTGTGTGTGTGTGTTTGTGTTTTCATCTCTTCTGGGTGTTTCTTGGTTTTTTGGAGGTGGGAACGATCCGGGTAGGTCAGAGCGTGGGCTCGGCCTCCATTGGCTCCTCTGCCGGCCTGGGAAGGGGAAAGACATGCCAAGGCAGGGGGACACGTGTGTGTCACATCCCAAACCTCCCCCCCCCCCCCCCGGGACACACGTATTTGTCACCTGCCCCCAGGACACACCTGTTCCATGCACAGCCCCAGGGACACACATGTCCAGGAGGACACAAGGCTCCATGCACTGCCCTATGGGAACATGCAGCCCCCCCAATGACACACACACATGTCTCCATGCACACCCCCAGGGACACACGTGTCCCTCAAGGACACACATTGCTCCATGCAGCCCAGGGGACACGTGTCCAAGAGGACAGTCTCCATGTACACCCCTAGGGGAACATGCAGCCCCTCCAGTGACACACGTGGCTTCATGCACAGCCCAGGGGACACCTGTGACTCCATCCAGAGTCCTCAGGACATACACACCCCCAGGGACACATGTCCCCCAAGGACACACATGGATCCATGCACATCCCCAAGTGAACATGCAGCTCCCCCATGACACGGTGTGGCCCCATGCTCACCCCAGTGACGTGTGTCGCCCCTGAACATACACATGTGGCTCCATGCACACCCCTGGGACACCTGTCCCTCCCCACAATGACACATGGCTCCATGCACCCACCTCAGTGACACACATGTCCCACCCCTTGACCCGTGTGCCTGCAGCCCCAGCAGGGTTGCTGGGGGCCCTACCTCGGCTGGGGGTTTCCTGCAGCCTGCTCAGCGCCCACTGAGAGCAGGGCCATGGCTGTCACTGTCTCAGCCTCCTCGGCCTCCCCGTGCTGGGCCTCCAGCAGGGACCGGCCCACAGCCGCCGCGAAGCGCCGCACAGACCCCCAGTGCTTGCCTGTGGGGGCAGTGTGACAGGGGACCCCCGGGCTAGGAGGGACCAAGGGACCCCCGGGGATCCCATGGCTGAGATGGACCCAGGGGGCACACAACAGGGCTGACAAAGACCCGGGGGACTCCCAGGGACCACATGGTTGATATGGACCCAGGGGATCCCCAAGACTCCCAACATCTGGGACAGACCTGGGGGACCCCCAAGACCCACACAGCTGGGATGGACTCAAGAGATCCCCAGGAACCCCATGCTGGGACAGACCCTGGGGAACACCAGGACTGGAAGAGACCCAAGGGATCCCCAACGCCCCCATGGCTGGGATGGACCCAGGGGACCCCCAAGACTCCCACAGCAGGGGCAGACCCAGGGGACTCCCATGAACTTCATGTCAGGGAAAGCCCTAGGGACCCTTCTTGGTCCCTCCCTAAAAGAGAGAGAGCCCTGAGGACCCCCTCAGGATCCAAGTGGCAGCACTGGAGACCCTCCAGCTCCTCCCACAGCAAGGACAAACCCAGGGCTGCCGCACTGGATTACCCCAGTGACCCTTCTGTGCCCCCCCCCAAGACAGAATCAGCCCTGGGGATCTCCCAGGGGACCCCGTCAGGGTCCTCCCTTGCCCCCTGTTCTCACTCTGGATCTCGATGACCTTCTCCAGTGTGGCCACTGCATTCACATTTGGCTTCTGTTGCAGCAGGGATGGATCCAGGGGCTCCAGCTGCGGAGGGGGGACGCACATCAGTCCCCCCTAACTGTCACCAGTACCCCCAGACCCTCCCCAGAGAGAGCAGGGATGGAACCACAGCCCCTCACCAACTCATGCAGGGAAACTGAGGCACGACGCGGGGTGTGCACCCCAATACACCGTGTGCCTGAGGGAGTCCCCAGGGGTTGGGGGGGTCCCTGGGGGTGCCCCCCCCCATACCTCCAGGCCAAGCAGGGCGGAGACACAAGCCTCGGAAGCATCGCAGATGGCCGTCAGGTCATGGCCCCCTTCCAGTGCCAGCACCACCCGGCCACCCGCCAGCATCATCAGCTGCTTTGTCAGATGCCCGAAACCTGGGGGACACCGGGGAGGTGGGTGAGGGGTGGTTGGGCCGGGGTCTCCAGCCCAGGATGCCCCCGGACCCCACTCACACTTGGCGGTGACGGAGTAGCCACCAAGCGGGGACAGGTGGCCCTCGACAGCATCGAAGCCAGCAGAGACCAGCACCAGGTCTGGGGAGAACTCCTTGGCGATGGGCATCACCACAGTCCTGGGGGGCAAGGGGTCAGCCAGGGGCAAGGGGACCTCCCCCAAGGGCTGTGGGGAGCCCTCCGAGGTGCAAGGATCCTTCCCAGGGTACAGGGAGCCCCCAGGATGCAGGGACCACCCCCCCACAGGACACTGGGATCCTTCCAGGGGACAGGAACCTCCCCCAGGACACAGGGATCCCCTCTGGGGTGTGGGGAACCCCCCAAGAGTGCATGGACCCTCCCCAGGGTGTAGGGAACCCTCAGGATGCAGTGACCACCCCCAGGGTGCAGGGACCTCCCCAAGGACACAGGGATTCCCCTGGGGTGTGGGGACCCACCCCCAATACTACAAGGACCCTTCCCAGGGTGTAGGGAATGTCCCAGAATCAGGGACATTTCCCCCACAGGACACTGGGATGCCCTCAGATAAAGGGACCTCCCCCAGGACACAAGGCTCCTCTGGGGTATGGGAACACCCCCAGGACACAGGGATTCCCCCACCGTGTGGGGACACTCCCCCCCCCCCCCCCCAACTAATACAAGGACCCTTCCTAGGGTGTAGGGAACCCCCAGGAAATGGGGATCCTCTGGGTGTAGGGACCCCTCCCGAAGGGCACAGGTCTGCTCCCAGGATGCAGGGACTCTCTCCAAGGGCATGAGGATGCCCCCAGGACATACAGGCCCCATTAAAGGGGCACAGGAACCCTCTCTCCAAGACACAGGAATCCCCCTAAGGGCACAACGAACCCCCCAAGGGCGGAGGGACCTTCCTCAGGGTGCAGAAACCCCCCCCAGAATATGCAGACCCTCTCACCAGGACCCAGCAACTCCCCCCAAGCCCAGGGACCCCCCAAACGCTCATGCCCCACCCCCAGACCCCCACCTGAAGGCGGTCAGATACTCCACGTCCCCGATCGGGGGGTCCACGCCACCGGTCCAGGCGATATTGATGTTGTAGCCCACTCCCAGCCCACTGCCCACCTGGGGCACAGCCACGGGTGACCCCCTGTGCCACATCCAGGGCCAGGGGGGCACAGGGGGACCCCCACCCCCTCCTCCAAACCCCCCTGTACCTCCTCAGGGGCTCCACTGCCTGGGAAGAAGTTGCCATCGTCATAGCGGTGCAGGGAGATGTAGAGCACGTGGGGGTCACTGTAGAAGGCCTGCTGGGTCCCATTCCCATGGTGGATGTCCTGGGGGGGGCACCTGTGATGTCAGGGACACCCCCCTCCCCACTCATCCACAGGGTACCCATCACCTGTGGGGGGGGTCCCCCTGTCTCCCCCTACCCAGTCCACGATGAGGATCCTGCCCACACTGAGCCGCTGTTGTAGCAGCTTGGCTGAGATGGCTACTGAGTTGAAGAAGCAGAAGCCCCTGGGGACAAAAGAGGATGAAGGACAGGGAACACTCAGTGGTAGGGTGACCCCCAGGACAGTGTGGGGTTCCTCCCTGGGGAAGGGGCCCAGCCTTTCCCCACACTCACATGGCTGTGGACTCCTCGGCATGGTGGCCTGGGGGACGAATGACGGCGAAGCCGTTCTGTGGGGACAGAGAGGGACGTGTGTGGGACAGACAGGACATGCGTGGGACACAGGGACAACGGAACATGCATGGGACACAGGGAGATGTGTGGGACAGAGAGGAACGCACAGGGCCATCCACTGAAGTGTTGGACTCTATGATCCTTGTGGGTCCTTTCCAACTCACAATATTCTGTGACTGTGAGGCTGAGAAGTGGTTTAAGGACACAAAGGGACGTAGTGTGGGGACAGAGTGACACACATGGGGTGGGGACACAGAGAAACGTGTGGGACACAAAGGGACACGTGTGGTGTGGGGACATGGGGCAGGTGCTTCCCCACTGCTACAGGGACACAGAGGCACAAAGGGACACTTGGGACAGAGAGGGACACGTGCAGGAAGGCAGCATGTCTGCACATTAGCTAGCACAAGGAGCCCTGTACGCAGGGGAGTGTGCAAGAGAGCAGCATGTGTATGCTCAGCCTTGCACAAGGATCATCTCGCCCCAGGGGAGTGTGCAAGAAAACAACACACATGCACATGGGTGTGCACAGGGATTGTCACACCTCAGATGAGTGTGCAAGGAGCACACACATGCACACAAGTGTCACAGCCCAGGTGAGTGTGCAAGACTACGCTCACCTTAAGCTCGCCCGCAGCCACCTTGAAGGCCAGCTCGAGCAGGCAGCCCACAGCTGTGCGCACCGCGCTCGACGAGTGCAGCTCGTTCCACACTGTGTCACTGTCCACCTGGGGGGGGACACCAGGGGTCAGCAGGGCCAGCCCACCCCGGGGACCCCCCCCATGCCCCCAGACTCACCCCAATGCCCCCACATGGCAGCACTGCGTACATCTTCTGCGTGATGGGACCTGAGGGGTGGAGCAGCATGGTGGGATGAGGACAGCAGGGACAGGGGGATCCCAGGGACACGGGCACCCCTGAGCACCCCAAAAGATTGGGAACCCCAGAGGACAGTGGGATCCCAGGGGCTAAGGGCACCCCTGGGGACCCCAAAGGACTGGGAACTGCAGGGGATGGGGGATCCCAGGAATAAGGGCACCCCTGGGCACCCCGAAGGACTGAGAACACCAGGGAACTGAGGGATCTCATGGGACTGGGGGATCCCATAGCACTGAGGAGTCCTGTGGGCAGTCCAAAGAATTAGGAACCCTGAGGGACAGGAGGATTCCATGGGATAGGGGGACCCCTGAGAACCCCAAAGGATTGGCAACCCCAGGGGATGGGAAGATCCCATGGGATAGCGGGACCTTTGAGAACCCCAAACGATTGGGAACCCCATAGGACAGAGGAATCCCATGGGATAGGGGCACCTCTGGGCACCCCCAGAGGTGAGAGTGCTTTTCAAAGGATTGAAAACCCCAAAGAACAAGAGAAACCCATAGGATGGGGGGAACTCCAGCCACTCCAAAGGACTGGGAACCCCAGGGGACAGAAGAATCCCATGGGACTGGGCCCTCCTGGGCAACCTAAGGATTGGGGCATCCCATGGCATAAGGACGCCCCATGGGACACGGGCTCTCCAGGACACCTAAAGGGACGGGGCACCCCAGAGAACAGATCCCAAGGAATAGGGGCGACAGGGTGACCCCAGCTCCAAAAGTGGGGGGGTCCCAGGCATCCAGGGCCCCCCAAAAACGCACCCAGAAGCTTCTTGCTGTCCAGTTTCTGGCGGTTGAGGGGGCTGGTGCCATAGAGCAGCGCATGGTGCTCCGAGTGCACTGTCTGGATCTCCTCCAGCGTCGCCTTCCTGCCCCGGATCCGCTGGGAAAGGGGGCACAGGGGTGATCCCCCCTCTCCCCAAGCCAACCCCAGCCCCCCCCAGGACACAGGGTGCTCTCCTCACCTCGCACTTTCCGAGCAGGCCAGTCTCCTGGAGCCGGGACCAGATGCTCTGGATGCGGCCGGCGTGCTCCGGGTGGATTGTGGTGTTCCCACAGGTGCACTGGTGCTTCAGCATGAATGTGTCGTACACCACACCTGTGCCAGCAGAACACCTGGCACCAGACCCCTGGCACACCCCCCCAGGGTGGGCAACTCCAGGGGTGGGGCGCTGAAGGACACGAGCACTCCAGGGAATGGAGGGATCCCACAGGATTGGGGGGACTCCTGGGCATCCCAGCGGATTGGGAATCCCAGGGGACAGGGAGAATCTGTGGAATAGGGGGAACCCTGGGCAACCCAAGGGAATGGGAACCCCAAGGGACAGGGGGAACCCATGGAATAAGGGGGATCCCACAGGATATGGGGGCACATGGGCACCCTGAGCAATTGGGAACCCCAAGGGACAGGGAGAGACCACAGGCACCCCAAGCAACTGGGAAGCCCAGAACAGAAGAATTCCATTGGACATGGGGACACCTGGGCACCCCAAGCTATTGGGAACCCCAGGATAGGGGGATTCCGTGGGACAGGGAGAATCCCAGACACTCTGACGGATGGGAAACCATATGGGAGAGGGGCTCATTGGGATACAGGCACCCCGAAGGATGGGAAACTCCAGGGGACAGTGGGACCCCAAATACCCTGAGACTGGGAACCCCATGGGAATCCCATTTGACAGGGTCACCCCCAACCCCACCAAGGAATGGGACACTCAGAGTGGGATGACACAGACATCCATGGGATGGGGCACCCATGGGACACAGGGCCAGGGGGATCCCACGGGACAGGTGACACCCTGAGGGACGTGGGACCCCAAGGGACAGAGGAATCCCAAGGGACAGAGGGACCCTGACCCCTGTTCCCCCGTACCTGTGGTGAAGAGGTGCTTGGGGGGCCCCTCAGGCGCAGGGGGCTTGACGCTGGCAGGGGACGACTGGGTGCGGGCGAGGGCTGAGTGGGACAGTGCCAGGACCCCCAAGGGGGGCGCGGGATAAAGCTGCAGCGGCGCCTCGGGGTACACCTGGGGGGGACACCCCAACATGGCCCCCTATCAGCCCCCATGGCCAAGGTGGGGGATGGGGGATGAGTCACGGCAGAGGACGGGGGGGGTCACGGTGTGGGGGTGGTGGGAACGGGGGGGACGGAGAGGGGGGGATGAGTCACCGACCTTTCCGAGTCATCACTGCGGCATCACCCCAAAAACTGGGGGGGGACACACACACAGCTGGGTGTAGAGTGGGGGCAAGGAATGCACAGGATGCTCATGGGTGGGCATTTAGGGAGTTTGGGGAGAATTGGACCCCTCCAAAGTCTTACCTGCTTGTAGGTGATGCCCACCTCGGTGACCTCGGGGTCCCTGGAGCCCTCGGCCTCGTCCCCGCTGTCCCCTGGCCCCTGGCAGCCATCGGGGTCCTGCAGCTGCTCTGGGGGGTCCCCAGCCTCTGGGGAAATCAGGGTGAGGGGCTGGCCGAGGGGGAGGCTGGGGGGGATCCCCTCACCCGGGAGGGGTGACTGCTGCTCCGTCAGCTCTTCCTCTGTCTCCTCGGGGTGGGTGGGGGGCTGCCGCGCCAGCTCCCCTGCCTTGGGGAGCAACTGGGGGGCAGGGGGCGTTAGTGACCCCCCTGCACCCCTATACTCCATCTGCCCTACCCTGTGCCCCACAGCAATTCCACACCCACCCCATGGTCCCCTCAGAACCCACCCCATATGCAGCCCATGCCCACCCCATGCCCCACAGTCACCCCATAGCCCCCCCCCAAAACCCCCATTCCCTGTGTCCACCTCTCCCCAGTCGTCTCTGGTTTCCCCTCCCCTGCCTCAGTTCCTCTGCTTGCAACCCCCCCCCTCAGCCCTTCAGCTGTATTTAGGGGGCTAGTGGGGTGCCCCACTGACCCCCGGAGCCTCACAGCTACCAGATATACAATCCATGCTCACCCTATGCCCCATTCCCACCCCAAATACACCCCACATCCATCCTGTGCCCCACAGCCGCCCCTCAGCCATGCCATTCCCACCCCACAACCATCCCATGCCCCACCCTACTCTCCCCAGCCTCACCTCCACCTCCACCCAGTTCTTCCCCAGTTTCCCCCCATTTCCCCCTCCCTTGCCTCAGTTTCCCCTACTTGCAACCTCACCCCACCCTCAGCTGTATTTGGGGAGGTTAGTGGGGTGTCAGGATGGCCCACAGCTACTCAACATCCCAGCCCATGCCCCATCCCACTCCACCCCATGCCTTATTTCCCACACCAGATACACCCCATCCCCACCCCACACCCATCCCATGCCCCGTGCCCACACCACACACACCCCGTGCCCAACCCACACCCATCTCATGTCCCACACCCACACCACTTACACCCTACACTCCATTCCCATTCCACATACACTCCATGCCCACCCCACACCCATCCCATACACATTCCCACCCCACTGCCAGCCCCACTCTCACCCCATAAGCACACCATGCCCAACCCCAGGGCTGCTCCCAGCCCACCTTGCCCAGCTGGACCTGCTGCTTGTCAAGGAAGTGGTGCTGGAGGGGGCCGTGGGGCAGGGCCTGGGGGCTCTGCGGCAGCGGGGACGACTGGGTGCGGCTCAGGGGACGGTGCCGAGGCAGTTTGTTCCCGCGGGGACCCCCCCCACGCTCCCCTGT
Source organism: Platyrinchus mystaceus (assembly GCA_035041135.1). Classification (NCBI taxonomy): domain Eukaryota; kingdom Metazoa; phylum Chordata; class Aves; order Passeriformes; family Tyrannidae; genus Platyrinchus; species Platyrinchus mystaceus. The sequence goes on from JAWWLV010000087.1 coordinate 861,492, forward strand.
CACCAGTGGGGACTGGCCGTGCAGGGGCACTGGGGGGGCACCGGGTCAGTGGAGCACCCGACACCCCCCGGACCTCCCCAGTGCAGCTGGGGGTGGGTGGGTGGGGGGCTGTAAGCAGGGGAAACTGGGGAAAGAATGGGGGGGAACTGGGGAAGGACTGGGAAGAAGCTGGGGAGGGACTGGAAGAAAATCAGGGTAGGACTGGAAGTAATTGGGTAAGGACTGGAAGAGGACTGGGAAAGGACTCGTGGCAGAAAGTGGGGAAGGACTGGGAGGAAAGTGGAGCACAGAGGGTGACTGGGGCAGGATTAGGGGCGAACTGGGAAAGGACCAGTGGGAGATCAGGGTAGGACAGGAAGGAAATTGTAGGACTGTGGAAGAACTAAAGAAGGTCTGCGGGAGAACTGGGGGGAAAGTAGGGGGAACTGGGGAGCAGGGCTCAGCAGGGGGGCCCATGGAAGAACCGGGAGGAAACTGAGGCAGAACTAGGGATAAATTGGGGAAGGACTGGGGGGAAACGAGGGCAGGAATGGGAGGAAATTGGGGAAGGAACTGGGGAAGGATTGAAGGGAAACTGAGGAAGGACGGAGGGGAAACTGGGGTGAGACTGGGGGAAGTGGGGCCTCACCAGCAATGAGGGTGCTCTGCTGCCGTGCCTGCTCCAGCAGCAGGACGTGCTGCAGCAGGGATGGGGAGCTGGCTGGGGGGTCCCCATCCAGGGCCACCCCCAGCAGGCACCCTGGTATCGAGGACGTGCTCAGGAACTTCCCAGTGAGGGCGGTCCCGGGGCACAGGGGGGGCACCCCAGGGCGCTCGCCCTCAGCTTGCGGCGACAGCTTGGGGGACGCCTGAGGGGACACGGGTGGCACTTGGGGGTCCCCACATTGCCCCGTGGGGTGCCACTCCCATGAGGTCCCCACATGGTCACCATGGGTGCCCTGTATCCCCCCCCAGAAGGGTATCAGGTCCCCATGCCATCCCCTGTTGTGTTCCCACGTCCCCCCCCGCCAGGATTCCTGGTCCTAATGGGGTCCCTGTGCCACTCCTCGTTGGGATCCCCCCACAGTCCCTATGGGGTGCCAGGTCCCCGTGCCACCCACTGTGGGGTCCCCACATCCCCCCCATGGGGCGCCAGGTCCCCGTGCCACCCCCCGCGGAGTCCTCATGTCCCCATGCCCTCAAAAGGGTCCCTCCATGGGGTTCCAGGTCCCTCTGCCAACCCTCCATGAGGTCCCCACACCCCCCATGCCCCCAGATGGTCCCCTTGCCCCCCACTCACGGGGAGGTGAGCGCTGGTGACAGTGACAGTGGCCTGCAGCCCCAGGGACAGGTTCGGCAGCGATGGGGACGTGTAGAGGCTGAGCTGGGCCCCGTCCAGGGCCAGGGCACAGGGCTGGGGCAGGAGCTGCTGCGGCACCACATGGCACAACACACCATCAGCACACGTGTGTGGGGCATGTCACACCATCAGCACATGTGTGCCAGGGCACAGCATGCCATCAGCACATGTGTAGGGGGTAGGTCATGCCATCAGCATGCATGTACCAAGGCAAAACACGCCATAAGCACGTGTGAGCCAGGGCACACCAGGGACATGTTTTCTGCACATCTGTGCCAGCATGTGCCACTCACACTGGGCATGCTAACAGCACACACCTGAACACACGTGCACCTAAACATACAGCACACCTTGAGCACACCCACAGCACACGCCTGCATGCATATGTGCACTCTGACCACACCTCCAGCACATACCTGAGCACACATGTGCACCCTGCACACACCTCCAGCACATACCTGGTTACACATGAACATGCACGCACCGGCTACATACACTTGAGCACACTTGTGCAACCAAACATGCTGGCTGCACACACCTGAACACGTGTGCCCCCTAAGCACACCCCCAGTACACACCTGAACACACATGTGCACCCTGAGCCCAGCTCCAGCACACACCTGAACATACACGTACACTTTGAGCACACCCCCAGCACACACCAGCACACACGTGTGCCCCTCCCTCCCTCCCCTCGGGCCGTACCTCAGCGTGGATGTTGGGGACGGAGGCGGCCAGGCCGTTGTGGGCACCGTGGGAGCTGTTGGGGGAGCTGGGCCCCGATCCCGGGGCACTGCTGCACACCGAGGACACTGCAGCACACGTGTGTGTCACCCACCGGGACAGGACACAGGGACCCCCACCCGCCTCAGGGACAGGGCAATAGCACCCCAGTGCACGCAAAGGTGTGCAAGGGCTCCAGCACACCTGTGCACATGTATGGCACCACCGCAAAAGCACGTGCATGGACTAGTGTGTGCAGGAAGACGTGTGCGCTTGTGTTGCATAGGAACATACGTAGAAAAGCACACACGTGTGCGTGTCCAGATGTGTGCATTCATGTTACACACACACGTGTGTGCACACGTGGTGCACAAGCACACCTGTTAAAAATCTCCCACAGGAACAAGCATACGTGTGCACGTGTTCCACAAGCGTGTGCAGCAGCAGTTCATGCACTCCTGTTGCACAAGCATGTCATGACATGTGTCATGCACACTCATGCTGCAAACATGTTCACAAGCACATGTGCTGCACAAGCATGTGCAGAAGCACACACGTGTGCATATAGATGCGCATTTGTGTTGCACAAGTGCAGAAGCGTGCACTCACTTTGCACAACCACGTGTGTGCACGTTTCACACACACATGCAGCAGCACTGTGCCCTCTTGTTGCACAAGCATGATGTGCAGAAGCACACACGTGCACAAGTGCGCGCGCAGACGTGCACTCCTGTTGCACAAGCATTTGCCTTGGGGGGGATGTGTGTTGCTCAAGCATATGTGAAAAATCTCCCACAGGAACAAGCACGTGTGTGTGCACATGTTCCACATGCGTGTGCAGCAGCAGTGCATGCACTTCTGTTGCACAAGCACATGTATGATATGCACACTGATGCTTCAAACATGCACACGTGCAGCATCAGTGTGTCCTCATGTCGCGCACAGACGTGCAGAAGCACACACGTGCACAAGCATATGCGCAGACATGCACACTCCTGCTGCACAGCAAGTGTCCAAGCACACATGTCCACATGTCCAGCAGCACACGTGTCCCACAGTCCTGTGCAGCCACAAGGATGGGGATGCGGGTCCCTCCCAGGCACTCCAGGGTACCACCAGGTGACCTGGGGAAAGGCAGGTGGCGTGTCCCCACCCATGACATCCCACGTGGCCCATGCCATCACACGTGCCCCCTCGGGGACGCACCGGTGATCTCGACGTGGCGCTTGCGGAAGGTGCTGAGCACGGAGCCATCGCGGCGCCGCAGGAGGGGGCTGCTCCGCCGCTCCGCCACCTTCTGCTTCAGCCGCGACCGCACCTTCAGGTTGGGCTCCGAGGCTGGGGGGACCCCAAAACGTGTCACCTCCCCTGGAGGTGCATCATGCCCTCCCTGCCCGCTGGCACCCACCGGTTTTCCGGAGAGGAAAGTCATCCCGGCTGTCGTAAGTGCCGAGGAGGGGGAGCTTGTAGGACGGGGGGGTCCCCGGGCTGCCAGTCTGCGGGGGGGAACTCTGGTCCAACGAGGTGTGGTGAGCCCTAGGCCGGGGGAGGAAGGCGGCAGAGACCCCACTAGGACACCTGGGTCTCCCTGCCCCGAGGTGGTTTGGGGGGGTCCTGTGGGGCACCTACCAACATTTGGGGTGCTGGGGGAGGGAATGGTTGGGGGGGCCAGGGCCTGGCTCCTTCGTCTTGCTGAGCAGGAATTCCTGGAGCTTCAGCTTCACCTCAGTGCTGGCAATGGCACCTGGGTGGCACAGGGGACCAGAGGGGCAAGTACATCCCCATTACAGCCCCAAGATGCCCCCAGCACCCCCAGTCCCAGTGCCCGCTCTGAGCACATTGCTTCCAGTGCCTCCAATGCACCCCACGGCCCCCCATCCCACCCCAGACTCCATTGCCCCCAGAACCCCTTGGCTCCCCCAGTCCCAATTGCAACCAGTCCCTGCCAGAGCCCTCAGCCCTCCCAGGCTCCATTGCCTTTCCTTCCCCCCCAAACCAGCCCCCAGCCTCCCAACCCCAGATGTTCCCAGCCCCCATTTCCCATAGCCCCCCCGATGCACCCAGCCCCACTGCCCACTTCCCCCCCCAGCCCCCCACATCCCCACTGCCCCCAGCCTCCCAACTGCCATCTGTCCCCTCTGAGATCTGTCAAGTCCCACTGCCCCCACCCAGAGCCCACTGCCCTCCCAGCCCCCCCACCCACTCCCCAGCCACCCATCACTACCAGTTCCCCACAGCCCACCCACAGATGCCCCCAGCCCCACTCCCACCCCAGATCCTGTTGCCTCCCCTTCTCCCAAATCCAGCCTACAGCCCCACAGTCCACAACACCCCTCATCCTCAATTGCTCCCATTCCCCCCAGTCCCACTACCCCTTGGAGCCCTCTACCTCCCGTTTCCCCCACTCATCCCTAGCCCCGATTGCTGCCAGCCCCCTCCCCAGCCCTCCAGATGCTCCCAGCCCTCCGATGCTCCCTCGCTCACTGTCACGGCCCCTGTCCTTGGGGCGCAGGCTCTGGAGCTGCTCCAGGCGCTGCTGCTCCAGCTCCTGCCGCTCCCGCTGCCGCTGCTGCTCCAGCTCCTGCTGCCGGCGGGCGGCCAGGGCCTCCTGCTGCTGCTGCAGGGCAGGGGGGCACAGGGGGACAGGGATGGGACCCCCGGAGCACAGCATGGGATGCACTGCCCTGCCCCCTCCTCCCCACCTGACTTCGGTATGCCAGGATGACCCCCCACGGCTCCAGCACCCCAAGGAACATGATGGCCCATGGCTCTAGCACCCCAAACCCCCTTGGGGGCTCCATCACCCCCAATTGCCCCCCAAGAGCTCCATCACCCCAGATTACAGATATGCCACATCTCCACCCCCCCCAACCTCCCTCCCAACAGCTCCATCACCCCATAGAGGCAATACCTGACAGTTCCCTCAACCCCAATAGCTCCATCACCCCCAGCAACCCTCCCAGCAGCTCCATCACCCCGGATAAATGGCATCCCACAGTTCCATCATCCTCAATAGCTCCATCACCCCAGTATTCCCCCCTGTGGCTTCATCACCCCCCGTCTCACCCCCAAAAACTCCATCACCCCCAATATCCCCCCAACAGCTTCATCATCTCAGACAGGTGATACCTCTTACCTCCATCACTCCCAATATCCCTCCAACAGCTCCATCGCCCTTTATCTCTATCAGCCCCAGTATCACCACCCTGCTTCCATCACCCCCCACAATTCCATCACCCCCACTATCATCTCCAACACCTCCACCACCCTAAATCAGTGATACCCTATATTTCCATCACACCAACCTCCCTCCCAACCACTCCATCACCCTCCAGCTGTTCCATCACCCCCACTATCCCCCTCCCACAGCTCCAGCACCTCAGACAAGTGATACCCTCATATCTCCATCACCCCCAGTATTCCCCCCAATAGCGCAATCAACCCCAGCCCTATGGCTCCATCATTCTCAGTCACCTCCTAAGAGCTCCATCACCCCTGATCAGTGATTCCCCCACATCTCCATTCCCCCAACTTCCCCCCCAACAGCTGCATCACCCCCAGTATCTCCCCCAAGAGCTCCATCACCCCCAGTATCCCCCTCAATAGCTGCATCACCCCAGATCAGTGATCCCTCAAATTCCCATTCCCCTAACCTCCCTCCTTCACCCCCCCATTGCTCCATCAGCCCCAGTATCCCCCCTTCAACAGCTCCATCACCCCCATATCCCTCCCCATGACTCCACCACCCTCAGTATCTCCCCCAACAGCTCCATCCCCCCCAAGGCTCCCCCCCACCTCACACCGTGAGGTGCTTCTGGAGCTGGACCTGGTGCTGGCGTGTGAGGTGCTCGTGCTGCTTCTGGAACTCGGCGAAGAGCAGCTGCTTCTGGAGCTGCTGCTGCTGCTTCAGGGCCACCAGCTCCCGCTGCAGCTGCCGCTCCCGCGCCGCTGCCAGCCCTGCGTCCAACCCCGCGGCCTCCGGCCCCGCCGCCTCCAGCCCCGGCCCCTCCAGCCCCGGCCCCTCCAGCCCTGTGGGGCCACACCGGGTCACGGTGGGGGGGGGTTAGGGGCTTGGGGAAGGGGTTCCAGGGGTATGGTGGGGGCAGGGACTTGTTGAAGGGATGTGGGGGAGAAACAAGAGTGGCTTGGGGGTGTCCCAGGAATGATAGGAGGGCTGGGACTTTGTTAAGGGGCAGTTTTAGGGTGTACCAAGGATGGGGGAGGGAAACAGGAGTGACTTGGGGGTGTCCCGAAAATGTTGATGAGGACTTGCTTAAGGGGCAGTTTTGGGGTGCCCAGGGATGGCGGAGGGGAATTAGGGGCAGTTTGGGATTGTCATTGAGAGGGGAAAAAGCTGGGGGCAGTTTGGGGGTGTCCTAAGAATGGGGAGGGTAGCTGGGAGCAGTTTGGGAGTGTCTTGGGGATGAGGGGGTTGTTAGGGGCAGTTTGGGGGTGTACCAGGGATGGAGGAAGAGCTGGGAGCAGTTTGGGGGTGTCCCAGGGATGGGGAAGAAGCAGGGCATTCCCAGAGATGGGGGGGTAGGAAGGGACAGCTCAGGGGCACCCGAGGAGGGTTGCCGGAGGCGTGTGTCAGTGATCAGCCTCTCCCATGAAGCCCCTGGGAGTCTCCCCCCAGCTTCCAACCCCTTGGATTAGCCCGGGATTTCCCCCTTTCCTGCCCCAAAGAAAACTCACATGGGGGGCCCCCAATCCGAGCTCCTGCACTTGCAACACACAACAACCAACCCAAGGACAACCGGGGCGGGGGGGGGGGGGCAAGACCGAGGCCCCCCATCCCCAAACAACCCCCTTAAACTCCCCAGCGACCACCGAGGGGCACAAACATCCTCCTCCCCACCCCATCAGCAAAGAACACGGGGAGGGGACACAGCGTCCGGGCCAACCCCCCCTCGAGCCCTCCCCCTCCCCACGCAAACAGGAAGGCGGGGGCGGGGGGCACGCGCTGAATGTTAATGCGCCCCCCCCACACCTCCCTTCCCCGCAGCCCCCCCAGCCTGGCGCGGCACACGTCGGGCACTGACGTGCACCCGGACGGACCCATGGACGTCACCGTGCGCGGAGGTGGGGCACCCCCAGCACCCTCCACTCTGACAGACTCCCCCGGGGCATGCCAGCCCCCCCGAGGACAGCCAGCCCCCCTAAAACATGCCAATCCCCTGTGCACAGTACCCTGCTGCACCTGCCCAGTGCCAACCAGCCCTCCCAAATATCAGCCCCCCAACTAGGCAGTACCCTCCCCAAGCTAGCCAGCCCCCCCAAGCCAGGTAGCTTGTCCCCCAGAACTAACCAGCTTCCCCAGTGCCAACCATTCCCCCCACAAACCAGCCAACCCCACCTCCCCAGTGCCAACCACCCCCTCCCAGTATGAGCCACCCCCCCAAACCAGGCAGCATTCCCCCAAACTAACCAGCCTGTCCCCCTAAGTGCCAACCAGATGCCCCCGGTATGAGGCAGCCCCTAAGCCAGGCAGCACCCCCTGAAACGAACCAGTCCCCCCAGTGCCAACCAGTCTCCCCATATAGCAACCAGCCCCTCCAGTATTAACGAGTCCGCCCACTACAAACCAGCCCCCCAAGCTAATCAGCACCCCTATAACCAACAAGTTCCCCCTCCCCAGTACTAACCAGCCCCTCCCCAGTATGAACCAGCCTGCCCCAAGCCTGACAGCATTCCCCCAAGCTAACCAGCATCCCCCCAAGCCAACCAGTTCCCCCTGATGCCAACCAGCCCCCCAACACACCAAGTAGCACCCCAGTGTCAACCAGCCCTCCTTCCCCAGTACTAACCAGTCTCCCCCAGTATGAGCCACCCTCCCAAGCCAGGCAGCACCCCCCCAAGATAACCAATCCCTCCCAGTGCCAACCAGTCCCCCAATATACCAACTAGCCTCCCAAGCCAAGATGTACCCCCCCACATCCCAATCAGCCCCCTCTCTCCCCAGTACTAATCAGTCCCCCCAGTATGAGCCAGCCCCCCAAAACCAGGCAACCCCCCCTCAAACTAACCAGCACCCCTATATACCAACCACTCTCCCTCCCCAGTGCTAACCAGTCCTCCTCAGTGCCAACCAGACCCCTCCAAGTATGAATCCACCCCTAAACCAGGCAGGAACCCCCAACCTAACCAGCATCCCCAGACACCAACCAGTCCCCCCAAGTCAGTGCCAGCCCCCCCTTAACATGCAAAAGGTGAACCCCAGCCCCCCTCTGCACCCCAAGTCACTCTCGGGGTGGGGGGAGGGCTTTGTTTCTCCTGGGGATATTTTGGGGAGGTGCACTGGGGCACGCTTTAACTCCTCAGTGCCCAGGGCCCCCCAGAATGAAGGGCCCCCCAGCAGCTCCCTGTGGGCATGGGGGGGTGTCCCAAGGAATGAAGACACAGGAGGGGCTGGGGACCCTCCCAAGGACCCCCTGATACATCCCCACCACGGGGGCAGCACCCCTAGGTGTGGGGGCACCTGGCCCTCGCACACCTGCCCCTGCACACGCATTTGTGCAGGGGGGGGTCTTCCCTTTGCACACTTGTGTACACTTGCACAACAACAGTCACTCCCTTTGCACACCTGTGCAAGGAGAGCTCTTCCTCTCGCACATCTGTGCACATTCATGCAAGGAGAGCAACTCTTCCTCTTGCTCTCATGCAAAGACAGTGGCTTCCCCTCTTGCACACCTGTACACACATGTGCAAAGAGAGCAGCTCTGCCCCATTGCACACCCATGCACACTTGTGCAAGAATTGCCAACCCCATGCACACTGGTGCAAGGAGGGCTGGTCCCTTTGCACACTTATGTGCAAGGAGAGTGGCTCTCTGCCTTGCACACCCATGTAAGGAAAGCAGCTCCCCCTTACACACCCATGCACACTTGTGCAAGGAGAGCAGCTCTCCCTTTTGCATGCCTGAATGCAACCGTGCAATCAGAGCAGCTCTACCCCTTACACAACTGTACACACATGTAGCTCTGCCCAACACACCTGTGCACACATTTACACACTCATGAAAAAAGAGCAGCTCTCCTCCTTGCACACCTGAACACTCTCATGGAAGGAAAGTAGCTCTACCCCTTGCACAGCTGCACAGGTGCAGCTCTCCCCCTGACACACTCGTGTCAAAAGAGAAGCTCTCCCCTTACGCACCTGTGCACACTCACGTAAGGAGAGCAGCTCTCCCCCTTGCACACCCCCTCACTGTGCTACACTCACACCTCACCGGGGGGACATCACTGACTTTTGCAGGGGGATGTCACCAGACTTTGAGACCGGATGTCACCAAGTTTTGAGGGGGAATGTCACAGGGTTTTGGGGGGATGTCACAGGGTTTTGGGGGGAGTGTCACAGGGTTTTGGGGGGAGTGTCACAGGGTTTTGGGGGGGGGGTCACAGGGTTTTGGGGGGGTGTCATAGGGTTTTGAGGGCACAGGGAGCCAGGCTCTCCCACTCACCTGGGGTGTGCAGCGGGGTGCGGGGCAGGAGCTCCAGCGGGGGCTCACGGCCGGACCCCCCCTCTGCAGAGAGACACCTGTGTCCCCCCCTGAACAGGACCACAGAGGGGCTAGGGGGCACACGCACTCCCAAACCCACCCCTCCATCACCCCTTCAGAAGGGGGGAATGGGGACATGGGGGTCACATAGCATCCCTTGGAGTTTGGGTTGATGGGAGAGGATGTGGCCCCTCCCCCTCTCCCCATTCCAAGCAGGGTAGGGCTTAGGGGCCCCACCTCGCCTACAGCCCCCTCCATGCCCCCCCCCTCATCCAGGCTATTCTCTCCAGCGCCTGGAAATAGCCGGCACACAGGAGGAGCTGGCTATAAATAGGGAATTCTGCTGGGGGGGGGGGTGTCACAGCAGATCCTGCAGGATGGGGTGTGCTGTGCCACCCCCAAAAACCCAGCTGCACCCCAAAACTGCCCCCAGGGACAGGACACAAGGGCTGCCCTGCATGGAGGGGTTGTGAGGGGCCTGGGATGCCCACAACATTCCTCCCATCCCTATCCCACCCCCCTTTCTTTCCACATCCCCCTAATTGCTGGGGACGTTAATCCGCATCAGCGCTGCCGGGAATAAAATCTGGGATGTGCATAGGGGGATTAGTCCCTGCTTTGGGCAAATGAAAGCAAACGACCCCCCCACCTTTCCCTGGACCCTCTGACTCCCCCCAACAAGACCCCCCCAGGTAAACAGGGGTGCAGGGGGGCACAGATGCCAACTCAGCACATTTCCCATGTGATTAGCGTCCCGAAGCAGCTCCACAGGGACAAACCAGAGCAGGGGGTGACAACGGGCTGAGGTGTGGTGACCCCCTTTCAGGAATGGTGACTCCCCCCAGTGCCCCAGCCATGTGTAACCCCCCCGGCAGCCACTACGTTTATTTACCAGCACGTTAATCCCAAGCCAAGACTTTTAATAGCTGGGATATTTCTGGGACACCCCCCACCCCCTCCCCCTGCTGTCCACCCCCCCGGGGTGCTTTGGGGCTTGACGTCAGCCCGGCTATTTCTGGTGCTGCAAGCGGGCAGGAGGCCGCGGGAATGGGCCCTCCTGTCTCCTGGACCCCCTTCCCAGCTCCTGGACTCCTTTCCTGGTGGCCAGACCCCCATTCCAGCTCCCAGTCCCCCTTCCGGGCTCCCCATGGAGCCCCATCCAGAGGTGGTGGCACATCTGGGGGATGAGGGGGCCCTCAAGGTGATGGGGGGTAATAGTGGGGACCCCCAGGCATGACGGGAGAGATGGGGGCAGGGGGGGCTGCACCCGGGGATGGTACCGGCATCCAGAGGACCCCCCCCCGGCTTTTGGGATGAGCATGGGAAATGCAATTGGAGAGCCCTGGGGGGCACAGAGCGCCCCAAGGGGTGACTGGGGACTCCCGGGCTCAGGGGTGGGCTCTGCCACGTCCCCATGATTGACCCAGCCCAGCTGAGACCTGCCCAACTCATCACAGCAGCCAGAGAGTCACAGCACCTGCGGGGGGTCCCCAAATCCCCTTTCCAGAGGCAAACCCAAAGCCACAGCCAGGAGGGGACCCCGAGCAAAGCGCCCCGGGGGTGGCAGAGGCGGGCAGGCCGTGTCCCCGTGCCACCGTGTCCCCATGCCACCGCGCCGCGTGCCAGCCCCGTGCCAGGCACGACCGGGCGAAGCTCCAGCCCTGCGGCCGCTCCAAAAATACCGGCCGGCGGCAACCAGGGCGGTTTGGGGGCAGAGGGGACACACACACCCTGTCCCCAACCGGTGGCGAGTCCATCCAGGGGGACACGGGGGCTCTGCTACCGCCCCCGTGCCTCAGGTTCCCCTCCGGAGCCCGCGGGGGTTGGCGGTGCCGCGCGTTCCCATCCGGGGAGGTGGGAAGGACACATGCCCCCCCACCCCCAGATGTCGCCGGAGTTCCCACCGGGATAATTACAGGGCGGCTCTGCCGGGGAGCCAGCGGGAGCCAGGACAGCGAAGGCACAGCCCTCGTGGTCACACAGCTGTCCCCATGCGTGGCACCGCAGGGACCCCGCACAAAGAGCCGCGCCTGGGCCATGCCACGGTGGTGACAGGAGCTGTGCCTCAGCTTCCCCTGGAGGTGGGAAATGCGGGGGGTTTGGGAAAACCGGGAAAGGGGATACCTGGCATGGTCTGGTACACCCGGGGGAGGGGGGTGGCTGGCACAACCCCCATGCCCTCCGCCCCGGTGTCTGGCACGGTAACACCCACACGGCGGTGGGCACAGACGTGCTGTGGTGGGTGGGACGCTACCACAGCACCCTGTGGGACCCCAACACCTCGTGGGTGCCACAGCGAAGAGCATCGGGGCCACAGTGGAGACTCGACAATGTGCAGGGAGGACGCAGCTGTGACTGGCACCTGGCAGAGGGTAACACCCCCATCCTGGGGTCCCCGGGGCTCACCTGTGTCGTTCTGGGGGTCCATGGTGGGCAGCGGGTTCCCGGGGGGTGCGGAGAGGCGCGTGTCCGGTGAGCCTGTCAGTGCCGCCCGGGGCACCGCGGCTGTGCCCGCGCCGCCCGGGAGCCCTATGGGACCAAGCGCCCTGTCAGCACCCCGGGACCCCCAAAATCCCCCCCAGTACCAAGTGAGAGGGGGGCTGGAAACAGCACTGAGCCCCCGCTCTAGCCCATGAGCATCTGCCAATGACAGGATGTGGCCCCGCTCTGCTGCCCCCAGGGATGGGGGGACCTGTGGGCACCCCCAGAAGGAACCTGGGAGGGCAGAGGGGACTTGGGGGGGTCGGCAGCATTACACAAACCTCTGCAGGAAAAGGAGGGGGGGCACAAAGGAGGAGCCCAGGGGGATGGCAGAGAAGTACCCCCCCATGGTGCCACCCCAAAAGGACTCGGGTGGGACCCCTGTAAGGACATGGGTAGAGGGGACACACACACACACACACACACACACACACACACACACACACACACACACACACACACACACACACACTTGTGGCTTCCACACACACCATGAGGCCCTAGGTGCTGCAGCCCCTCCAAAACCGAGGCATTGCCCCGAGATGGGAGTCGGGGAGTGCCACGCATAGGGACCACGCGGCGGGACGGACCCCACGGAGGGGAGGGACAGGACACGCAGGCTGCCGGCAGCCCCGAGCCCGGCGAGGTGCAGCGGGGCCCCCCCGCCGCAAACGGGCCGCGCTGCGGAGCTGCCGCCGCGCTGGCTCACAGGCCCCCCGACATTGCAAGACACCCACCCACCACTGCACAGACCTCCCCACTCCATTGCACGGAGCAAAGCCCATCGGACCAGGCAGGACCTCCCCACCAGCACCGACCACCCTCGAACCGCACCGGGGCTCCTCATTCCAGGGCCCGCCAAATCGCACCGAGAACCCCCAACAGCACCGGGACCCCCGACATTGCAGGGCCCTCCCGAACTGCACAGGGACCCCTCTAGACTGCAGGGCCACACCACTGCATGGGCCTCCCCTCCCCCGAACCGCGCCGGGACCCCGTAACGCACAGGCCCTCCCCCCGACTCGCACTGGGGTCCCCCATTGCAGCCAGCGCACCGAACCGCAGCGGGACCCCATTGCAGTCCCTCGTCCACCCGCACCGGGACCCCCACTGCAGCCCCCCCAAAACCATCCCATTGCAACCCCTTCCTCGCGTCGCACTGGGCCCCCCCATTGCACCACCTCCTGACTCTCACAGGGGGGTGTCCCCTATTGCAGCCCCCCTCCCAAACCCGCACAAGGGTCCCCCACTG
>JAWWLV010000087.1:877084-895764 GCA_035041135.1 Platyrinchus mystaceus
GTGCCGGGGCCGTGCCGAGCGGGCGGAGCGGCCGGGCCGGGCCTGGCGGTGCCTCCGCCCGGCGGCGGCGGCGGCCGAGGGGGGTGAGGGGGGTGAGGGAAGGGAGGGGGGGCTGAGGGAGGGTGAGGGGAGGGGCGGAGCGCCGCGCCCGGCGCGCGCACGGCCCCGCCCCCCCCCCGCGCGCCGCTCCCGGCCAATGGGGAGGCGCCGTGAGGGGCCCGCGGGCCAATGGGAGAGGCCGGAGCCGACGCCGCGCGGGGCGCGCGGCCTTGGGAGGGGGCGGCGGGGAAGGGGCGGGGCGAAAGGGAGGTGGGCGGGGCAAAAGGGGGGTGGGCGGGGCCAAAGGGGGTGGGCGGGGCGAGGGGGCGGGGCCTGGGGCGGCCCCAGAGCTGCCCCCGATCCGGCCCCTCTGCGGAGACCCCCGGACCCCAAACCCACTGACCTCGAACCCTCGCACTCCGAAACCCTCCGGCCCCCGACTCCACCGGGCCTCCCATCCCGGGGACCCCCAGTCCCGGTGTTGCCGCCATTCCCATGGATTCCCTGTCTCCGTGGTCCCCTCATCCCTATGGATTCCCACCTTCTCCAGGGATCCCACCAGTCGCACGGACCACTCATCCCAAGGATACATCGCCCACCTCTAGGGATTCCCCCGTCCCTATGGAACACCCACATCCCAAGGATCCCCCAACCCTACAGATCCCTCCTACCCTTACAGCCCCCCTCCCTCCACAATCCCAACCCACTCCCCACTAGCAATCACTCAAAACCCCTGGGGATCCCCCCCATCCCCCAAAAATGATCCCCTAGGGATCCCACAGGAGGAAGGGAAAAACACTCCTCACACTTGATTTTTTTTTTCCTAAAGTTTTATTTTTTATAGTAATGACATGAGAACAGAAACATTATTTTTCACTTTATTATACAAAAAAAAAAAAGGAAAGAAAAAAAAAAGAAAAAACCCAAAAAACTCAAAAATAAACCAAAAAAAAAAGAACTGAAACCCCAAGCAAACCGGGAAACCGCGGACACGACCCCCCGCGTCCCGCTCAGCCGTACAAATTCCAAGTCGGGATTATTATTATTTTTTTTTCTTTTTTTTTTTTTGTCTTTTTTTTAAACCTACAAAAACACTCTTTAAATATTAGAAAAAAAAGATGATTTTTTTTTTGTTTTTATTTTTTGGTGTTTTTTTGCCTTTTTTTCTTTTTTTTTTTTTTTAACGTAATTCACAAGAACTTCCATCTAAAGGATCCCGGGATTTTGTGGCAGTGCCAAAATGCACTCAGGAATTCTCTTGCAGCGCAAACGCTTTTCCCCCCCTCCCCCCTCCCAAATTTGTCGGCGCTGTAAGAATTTTTCTTTTTTATTATTTAAATTTTTTTTTACCTTTTTTTTTTTCTTTTTTTTTTTTTTAAACAGAAAAAAAGGGGGGGGAGAAAAAGGGAGGGGGTAATTTTTTTTTTTGTCTTTTTTTTTGTACTAAAAACACATCCACTAAAACACGACGGTGCTGGGTACATTCAGCAGAAAAAAAGGGATGGGGGGGGTCCCCTTAGGGGATTTCAGGGGCAGGGAAAGGGATTAAAAATTGGGAAGAAAATGAAAGGAAAATCCCAAATGGATTAGGGAAGGGGAGGAGGAGATGGAGGGATGGACAGACAGACACTGGGGGGGAGGGGGGGACACCATCCGGGTTCTCTTCGGGCCCCGGTCCCGGGGGGGACACGGGGGGATTGTCCGTGCGGGAGCACCCGGGTTCCCCCCCGCCCCCATCAGGTTTGGGGGCAGTTTGCCCAAAATGGTGGTTTTTCAGCCCAATTTGAGGCCGGGATAAGGGGTGTTGCCCCCCCCCCCCGCCATCCCCAGGCCTTCAGGGGGAGCTGGATTTGGGGTGCTGAGAGCAGCAAACCTGGGAGGGGGTAAGAGATGGGAGGGGAGGGACCCCTTTCAAAACCCCAAACCTGCAGCTTGGCCCCTCCATCCACCCCCTCAGCCCCCACTGAGATCTGAGTGAAAAGAAGAGGAAAATGGCTAAATTATAGCCCAGGGGAGAAAAAGCCCCCACCAGCCCCCCCTCCCCAGCTGGGAGGGGGGCAGTGCCCTCCATCCCCTTCCCTGGGGGCCCCAAATCTCATCCCACAGCCCATCTCGTCTCCGGGGACAGGATGGGAGGGAGCAGAAAGAACCAACCTTGTGCCCCCCCCCCATACAGTGGGGGTCCCCAATGACACTGGGTGGGATTTTGGGGGGGGGCACGGCGTGGGGGGACAGGAACCCTGCAGGGAGGTGCCGTGGGATTGCTGGTGCTCGTGTCTGCTTAAAAAAAGGGGGGGGGGACCCCCGACAGGCCCCCCCCCAATGCACCCACCCCGGTCCCCGAGGCCCCATCCCCCTCCTGGGAAGGGGGGCACTGACCCCCCCAAAATAAACCCAAACCACACCAATATTTACAGCATGGCCCAGGGGGGCATGAAACCCCCACGGGGAGGGGGGGACACAAATTGGGGATAATTGGGGGTAACTGGGGCAAGGGGAGCTCTGGTGTCCCCCCTCCCATCCCAGGATTTGGGGTGAAGGGAGAGGAACAGCTTCACTGGAGGTGAAGGGGAAAACGGGGGAAGGGGTGGGGGGGGGGGGAAGGAAAACAGGTGGAAAGCGGGAGGGGGGCGTGGGAAATGAAAAATAAAAGATGGATCTTTCTCGTTTTATAAAAAGGAAAAAAAAAAAACCAACCAAAAAAAATAAAATAAAATACAACGGCACAACAACCACCGACGACAGAGCGGGGGGGACCCCGCGCCCCCCCCTTGGTCACGCTGAGCCCCCGGGTGCCCCCCACCCCGGCACACACTCGCACTCTCGCACACCCCCCCCCCCTCCCTTAAACACCCCCCCCCTCACTCCCACCCCCCACCAAATCGGGGACGCGCCGGGGTCGGGGAGGGGATCACGGTCCGTGGCCGGCGTTCCCAAGTGCCGTGGATGCGGAGTTCCCGGGCAGCTCCCGGTGCAGCTTCCAGACTGTACAAGGGGTTTTTTTTTTTCTGGAGGGGGGAGGGACCCCCACAATGCCGGGGGTTGGGGGGGGGTGCACAGAAGGGTGGGGGGGGGGTTGCAAAAGGAGACATTGTCCCATCGGCTGAGTCCTGAGCGCCTCGGCTCGTGCTCCGTGCCCGCTGCCGGAGGGGCTGCGCGGGGAGGGGGCGGATTTTTTTTTTCTCCATTTCTGGGTTTTTTAATAGAAAAAAAAGGTGTGTTGGGGGAGGGGGAGGTGTTGTTTGGTTTTTTTTTGTTTTGTTTTGTTTTTTTTTCCTCTATGTTTTTCTTCTCTTTCTATAAAGTCCGGAGCTGGTAGCAAGGGGATGATGGGGGTAGGGATGCCCCCCTCCCAAAAAGAATGAAATTCCAAAAAAAAAAAAAAAATCACTTCCCCTCGGGAGTAAAGCTGGGGGGGAGGGATGGGGGGCCCCCTCCTCGCCCCCCAGCCTGGGGGGGGCAGCCCCCTGATTCCCCTCCGTAGTGTGAGCTCGGTGGAGGGGTCCCCCCGGCCCCTGTTCCTCGTGTTGGGGGTCCCACGGGGGGGCTGTATCTTGCCCAGGGAGTCAGGAGGAAGAGGAGAAAGGATTTTGGGGGGTCTGCGAGTGGGATTTGGGACCGAAACCGAGAAACCAAACGACGTTACGAAGAGCTTGGCCGGATCAGTTGGAGTCGGAGTCGGAGGAGTCCCCCGAGGAGGAGGAGGAACTGCTGCTGCCCTCTGAGTCGTTGTCATCCTCATCCTCATCATCCTCATCTTCATCATCCTCGTCGTTCTGGGAGGGGGGTGGCAGAGGGGACAGGGGGGGTTAGGGCAGGGTTTGCCCATCGCCACCCCCTTGCCCTCCCTATTGCAGCACAGGGGGGTCCCCACAGAGCGTGGGGGTGCAACCCCATCCCTCCCATTGCTGCCCCCCGGGGGATTTGGGAGAGTGGAGAAGGAGAGACGCCGGGCAGGAGTCAGGAGTGAGTTTGCAAGGGCTCAGCTTGGGGATGCCGGGCGGGGGGGACGTGCCGGAGCAGCGCGCGGGGGTCCTGCCCTCACCTCTGCCACTGCCTCGCTACACGATCCGAGGGAGGGTACCCGACCCGCCTCGTGCCTCAGTTTCCCCCCTCTAAAGCCAGGGAAGGAAGAGGCGTGAGCTGAGACCAGCGAGGGGGTGGAAACACCTCACCTGTCCGGTGGCGAGCACAAGGCACGGACACGGTTTCTGGCCCCAGCGCCATCCAGCATACTCTGATTTCAGTTGCACCGGTGTAAAGCTTTGACTCTGGTGACTTACTCGGCATTCACACTGGCGCAAACGGAGCCGAGACCAGACTCAGTATCTCCACCAGGAAAAAGACAGGAGATTTTTCTCTGCTCACTGGGGGCTCTGCACATCCCCCCCGCACCTCTACGTCCCGAGGCTGCTCCTGACTACGCCCCGCGGCTGCTCCTCGCGCCCTCCCCGGGAACACCGGGGGGATCCCGTTCCCCTTCGCCTCCCCGTGTCCCCCCCTGCTTCCCGGGAGCTGCTCTGCCACGGTTCTATCTGAGCCCAGCTGTGGACGCCCCTCGGCCCTGGAGGAGGGTGAGGGGGGCAGAGCAAGTGCAACGGGAGCGTTGGGGGCCCCGCCACCCTCCCCACGCCCTCCCCGCCCCACAGCCTCACCTCGTCCCCGTCCTCGCTCTCCTCCTCGCTGCTGGACTCCGAGGAGTCGCCGCCTTCCTCCGACGAGTCGCCGTTGTCGTCGTCATCATCCTCGTCTTCATCGTCGTCCTCCTCCTCCTCTTCCTCCTCGTCATCATCCTCTGACTCCTGCGGGAGGGGGTTGGTGGTGGGTGGGCGCCCCGGGACACCCGAACCCATGGGTGCAGCGCCCACCCTGTCCTTGGCCATCAATCTTTGGGTTCCTCCATCCACTGAGCAGGATCAGGTGGCTCCTCACCCCACGCCCTGATGGAAGCCTTTCCCCATTTATGCGGCAAATGGCCCCAAAAAGGCTCCCTGGGCGGGTGCCAGGGAACAAAATCTATCCTGAATGGGTACTAAGCAGGGATTTGGGCAGGGCTTGTGGTTTATGGTCTCGAGGAGAGGGCAGGCAGCTGGAAGCACCAGGGATGCCTTGAACAAGGGGTGTGGGTCCCCACAGACACGCTCCCCAGGGAGGGGAGATTGAGTGTCCCCATGTGGCTGTTGTGACTCACCGACTTGGACTGCATCGTTGGCTTCATCTTGGGGTTGGGACCCCGGATCTTCCCTATGCTCTTGCGTTTCTGCAGGGATGGGGGACAAAACAAAACCATTTAGGGCTCAAGCTCTGCTCCTTCCCAGTGCCCAGCCCAGAGAAAATCCCACTGCTGAGCTGCCAAATGGGTGAATCCCCCTCGGAGGGGCTCTCAGAACGTGGCACATCCAAACCTCACGCAGGGCTGATCCCAGCCTGGCCCCTGAGACACCCAGTACACCCCCAAACCCCCAGGACAACCCTCCCCAGCAGTGCCACATGGATACTCACGTTGGAAATGTGTTCCTTGTAGGCAGCCCGCTCCTGGGGCGAGAGGCTCTGCGGGGACAGGGACACAGTCAGGGATGGGCAGACACGGAATGGAATGGGGGATGGAGAAGGGAAGGGCTCTAGCACAGGGCACACCCTCCTCATATATATACATTTTTATCCTTTTAAGTTACAAAATGTCAAAAAGGGCCTGGAGGTGGTAGTTCCGGTAATGGGAGGGTTCGAGCAGAGACCATGCCAAGCATCATCCCCAAAAATGACCAATCCCAGAGCCCCCCTAACAGGCATCAGGCCCAACACTCACCTTGAGCCAGATGTCGAGGTGCACCTTGTACTGTTTCTGCTGCTCCTCTGCCAGTTTTTTGTAGTGGTCCTTCTGGCCCTGGGAGATGCGCTGCCAGCGGCTGCCGATCTCCACCATCCGCTCCTTCAGCGGGAGGTGGTTCAGCTCCCCGTTGGACAGCAGCTCCTGGGAGAACTTCTGGTAACCGTTCCTGCACGGGGGGAGCCCAGGGACCGGATTGGGATGGTGTGAACGGACAGCCCAGGTGTCCTTGACCCCCCTCCACCCAGCCCACCCTCCCTCCTCTTGCAGCTGCTCCAGGCTCGTCCCACCAGCACAGCCAGACCCAGCTTTTTGGATCCCGGGTACTCACATGGGGGGTTTCTTCGGCTCTCCCTGGAATTTCATTTTCTTGGCGGAGTTGGTGGAGCACGGAGGGGCCCGCATCTCGCTCAGCTCCCTCTGAGCCAGAGGAGAGAGAGGGGTCAGGGAGAGGGGCAGCACCAGCCATGGGACACAGTGAGGAGCAGGACAGGGCAGGGACCCACCTCGTATCGCTTCTGATCCTCCGCTGCTTTCTTGATCCACATCAGCTTCTCTTTCTTCTCCATGTTGTTCCAAGTGGCCTCCATGGCCTTCAGTGCTTTGCCCCGGTCGTTCTGTGCCACAGAACCACCACGATGCATTAGATGCACCCAAAATGCCCAGGACACTCCACCCCGTCACACTGTCTTCCCCACAGCTCCCAACCCATACCCAGGTGTGAAAGCCGGGGAGAAGGAACACAGAATTCCTGCCGGTGGGACTGATGATCCCAACCTCCAGCTACTTTCCCAGCCCACTCCTCACCTTAAAACGAGCTAGGTAGTCCCCGATGACACTCTGTTGCCAGATTTCCTCGGCTGTTTTGGGAGACTCGGGCAGTTTCCCGCGCTCCTCTTTATCCGAGCCGTGTTTCTTCTCTGACTGCGCCTTCATCGCCGCCTCCCGTGCTTTGTACTTGGCCTGGGTGGGGGGCACAGCAGGGGCTGAAGGTGGGCACAGCCCCCAAACACCAGGAGGATGCTGCAGCTCCCCCCAGCACTGTTCCCATGGCAGCACCGACAGCCCCCACCGTGCCCAACGCTGTCTCCAGACTGCTCCCACCAGGAAAACCACTGAGCCTTAAAACTGAGGCTCGAGGACCTTGTGAGGTTTCTTAAGCTGGTGGGTTTTGACCCCCCAGGTGATGAGAGGGAGGGGGCACAGCTGGCAGTGCCCATCGGTGCCAACACCAGTGCCTGGGTGATGCTTTGTTGCTCCGGGGGACAATCGTGCCCCTTGGAGCAGGACAAGGACAGGAGCATCTCTGGAGATGCCCAAGGGAGCAGTGGAGATGGGGACGGAGGAGGAGGAGGGTCAGGGATGGTACCAACCTTCTTCTTCTCGGACAGGTCGTTCCACATGCGGGCCAGGAGCCGGGTCAGCTCGCTCTCCGACAGCTCCGGCCGCTCCTCCTGCAGCTGCTTCCGCTTCTCCTCCGAGAAGATGAACATGGCAGAGATGGGTCGTTTGGGCTTCTCTGAGCTGGCCTGAGGGGGGACACGGGGCTGTGAGGGGGGCCAAAAGAACCCAGGAATGAAGCCCTCAAAGCCCCCCCCGAGATGCCATAACCCCACTCGTCTGACATGCGCTGCCCCATCCCTCCTGACGCTGCTCCCACCTTGCCGGTCTCCGGCGAGGATTTTTTGGATGCGGGACTCGTCGCCCCTTTCCGGTTGCCGCCCAGCATCTTCTCCTCGCCCAGCACCCGCTGCTGCTCCTCCTCAGGCAGGCTCTGGGTGGCACAGGGGGAGGGACATCGTTAGACAGCCCGAGGCAATCAGGGAACAGGGGCACTGGGGAAGGGGAATTAATGCTGGTCCCAGACAAGACCAGCATCAGGCACTGCACGTGTACAGGCTGGGGGTCCCCATGCTGTCAGCCCCTCGCCACTCAATGTCCCTCTCCCCCAGCTCTGTCCCCTTCTTGGCTCAGCCTCATCTGCTGTTTCTTGGTGGAATCAGGGGGGCAGGTGCCCAGATCTGGGCACACCCCTGGGTTTTCCACCCCCTGCCCCTGCAGCCGCAGCCGGGGCCGCGTCACATCCGCCCCAGGGGACGGGGACGATGCTGGGGTGGCCTCGGTGTGGCTCCCCCACCCACGCCCCAGCGAGGGAAGGAAGTGAGAGGCTTTGCAGCCACAGCCACTGAGAACCCCTCTCCTCCAGCTCCAGCCCTCTGCTCACCTCAGTTCCCCTCCTGAACTGTGGGGCACAGCACCCTCTCCTCCAGCTCCAGCCCTCTGCTCAACCCAGCTCCCCTCCCAGTGCCTGCCACCTCCCAGTGCCCAGCTGGAAGTCACTGGGCCGGGCATTAGGATGATGGAAGATCAAAACTATGTGCAACCATCTGCACAGCACCCATGGGCAGGTCCAGCCACGTTTTGGGGGAGCAGAGGGCAGCCCATTTGACCCATCATAACCCATGGGCAGGGTTTTCTCCCTTTCCAGATTTGGGATCTGATGGCCAAGCACTCCCATGTCACTCACCTCCAGGAAGCGGAGCAGCTCGATCTCGTAGTCTTTCTTTTTCTGGAAGAAGATGTGGGGTTACACAGAGATCCCTCGCCCCATCCTTGCCTCCTGCAGCCCCCAACCCAGCCTCAATCCTTTGGGAACCTCATGCTCCATCAGATCCACACGTGGACTGGGAGACAGGATCAAAGGTGACCAAGGACCTCAGAGGGAAATCAGTGGTGCAGACAAGAACAGGGACTGAGGAAGGGTGAGGGGCTTGTTTCCAGGGAGATTTGTAGCCCAGGCTCTCCCATCCTATTGCTCCCTCCCCACACCTGCCTGTACCCCTACCTGCCCGTCCTTGGCCACTCACCTGATCACACTTTTTGTGGTATGCGTCCTTTTCTTTCTGGGAGAGCAGCTTCCACTGCTGGCTGCACAGCACCATCCGCTCGGTGCTGGGCACGTCTTTCATGTTGGCCATCAGCTCTGCACAGTACAGGGAGTAGCTATTCCTGAAAAACCCATGGAGAGACCCAGCATTAGCAACAACCTGCCCCTGCAGAGCTGGAGACCCCTGAGCCCCCCCAGCTGAGCTGTACCAGCAAGGGAAGTGAGGTGCCTTGTGTTTTAGGTGAGCTGGGCTTGGATCACCCCCTAACCCAGAGCAGCAGCATCATAAACCTCACTCAGGTTCTCCCCAAATGTGTAGTGAATGCACATTTAAGGACTGGTTTAATGGGGTCATCATAGAACCATGGGAACATTAAAGCTAAGATCACTGACACCATCAACTGACTAACACTGCCATGCCCATCACTAAACCATGTCCCTCAGTGTCACATCCACACTTTCTGAACACTTCCAGGGATGGTGATTCTACCACTGCCCTGGGCAGCCTGTTCCAATGCCTGACCACCCTTTCCATGAAGAAATTTGTCCTGAAATCCTATCTAAAGGACCCGTGCCCGTGGTCCCAGAAACGATTCGGGCTCCCCAGGCCAGGCAGAGCCCCAGTTCCCTCCTCAGCAAGAACCAGTGTCCGCAGAGGCGGCGCAGAGCCGGACACCGCGGCGTGGAGAGGGACAGCACTCACGGAGGTGGCTTCGTGGGTCGTCCGTCAAACTTGTCCTTGAGCTGCCGCTCGGCCTTGGTGAGGGTGGAGCGGGTGATTCCCTCCTCGCTGATGTTCAGCTCCGGGTGCTTCTGGATGTAGTCCCGCATGATCTCCTGCGGAGGACGGAGAGCGGTCAGAGGGGCTGCCAACCCCGCCTGCCCGGGGGCCGGAGGAGGAGGAGAGAGAAGCCAACCATCACCCTAATCCTCTCCCCAGGGCTGCTGCTCCCTGCCCCGCACATGGCTGGAGGAGGCAGGGCTCAGACTCACTAGGGACCTGCCAGGACCTGCCTGAATCCCCACGCTGGCTATCGGGAGAGGCTGGCTGTGTGTGGCCACAGTGACTTGGAGTGAATGTTGGGGCAAGTGTGGAGGGGACGGGGTGAGGCTGCTCCCTACCTCGTACTCCTTCCGCTGTTCCAGGGCCTTATGAATCCATTTCAGCCTCTTTTTATCCGAGAGTTGAGACCACTGCTTGCCCAGCGACTCTTTCACCTCCTTCGTGGTGGCCTGAAAACCCAAAGCCAGAGGTGAGGGCAGAGGGGTAAAATCCAAAAAAAAAAAAAAAAAAGGAAAAAAAAAGGAAAAAAAAAGGAGAAAAAAAATGGAGGAATAAAAAAATATGAAAAAAATGGCAAAAAATAGCATGGCCTGGTGGGGCCTGACAGCACCCAGCGTGGGGCCATGGGGGGCTGTGAGCCGAGCTCACAGCCAGGGAAGGGGGTGTGTGGGAGTGGGGGGCATGGCCAGAGGTGGATGTTTGTGCTGGAATTCCTTCCTGCCCTGACTCAGGCTGTGGTCACCCCTTCCTGGCAAAAAGTGTTGGGGGGGCTGTATCCCTGAGCCTCTTCCAGATGTGCAGAGCCCCTTCTTACCTCCATCCAGACTGCTGGGAGCTTCCTGTGGTGTCCTTCAGCCCTTTCCCCCCTAAAATGCTTCTCTCCCTTCCCCCTCCTCTCCCCCAGCAGCGGGTCCAGGACCCCCCGACACTCACACTCGCACTCACTCCCACCCACCGTACTCACATCTGGACGCACTTTCAAGTAGATCTTCTTCTCGTGGTTGTACCACAGCTGCTGGGGGGTCTTGGGTTTTTCGGGGACGTCGGATTTCTTGGCGTTCTGGATGAGATCCGGGTGGTCTTCCCTTTACCAGGCAGGGAAGTGGGGAAGGGAGAGCGTCAGGGAGGTGGCAGGGGGAAGGACAGCAGCCCTAAACCTCCCTGCTAAGGGGTGACTGTCACTGCAGGGCTGAGCCTCCACGGGCTCAGGTACTGAGGGGTCCCCAAATAGAGCATGAGGGGTTTAGGAGAGACTTGAGTCTGTCCCTCCTTGAGGAGCATGAGCTATGTGCATCCCCAGGCTCAGCTGCATCCCTGGAGCAGCAGCAGGGAACACCAGGATCAGCTTGGATCACAGCCACCACGTTAAAAGGGAAGAATCTGGAGGATCAGGGTGGTAACTTCAGCTTTTATCAGTGCTGGTGGCAGGGCTCCTGTCCCCCCCTCACAGATCCTGACCCCTAGAGCATGACTGCTCCTCTGCTCTCCCCCTCATCCAGTGTCCCAGACAGAGGGATGCTCTTAGACACCTTTTCCTTGCTCTTTTTTTTCTGCATTTCTTCTTCCCTTCAAGCCAAAGTGCCCATCAGGGATTCCCCTGTGAGCCACATGCAGGAGGGGAGCCTGGATCTGCCTGGAGGGGGCCAGGGAAATGTGGGGGGGGCCTGCCTGCTCACCTGAACCTCGCCAGGTTCCTCTCAAACTCCTGCTTCTCTCGCTGGAAGTCCTGGATGTATTTCATCTGGGGACACAAAGCCACCAGGGAGGTGGAGAGGGATGTCAGCACTGGGGAATGGGCAAGAAGATACATCCCTGTTTACCTGGCTGGGCATCCCACAACCCCCAATGGATCTTGAGGGCTCTCCAGCCCCAGAGAATGATCCTGCAGCTCCCAGAAGAGAGTTTCAAGCCTGCCCAGGGATTCAGCAGCAGGATATCTCCCCTCTTCCTGCATCCCAGCGGCTCTGGGAAACAGGGCATGGCAGGACTTTGTGCCCTGGACTTTCCCTGGACACCCCAAAGTGAGAGTTGGGGCCCCCAAAACACCTGCCCAGGCTCTGGCATCTCTGGATGGGCAGATCTCTGCTCCCAGCATCTCCCAGAGCCTGTCCCTCTGTCCCCTGGTCAGACAGGGCAGCACAGCGGGGTGTGTGACACAACCCCAGCCTTAAACACGGATCCACCCAAATGGCAAAGCCACCATCCAGGTCCGTCGGGAAAAGACAGACCAACGGACAGACCCAGCCAGCCTCCACCCCTCAGATCCTGGGAACCAGGACAGGAAAAGCCAAGGAAGTCTTACAGGTCTGACAGGACTAAACGAACACCTGGTTTCTCCCGTCGAGAGCCGGATTAAGCCCTCGCCAGGCAGAGGTTTGGGCTCTGCTGGTTTTACTGGGAGAGCTGGGCACATAGTGGGAAGGGGTTTGCTGACTCCCCCTGCCAAGCAATACCTTTTTCTTCTCGGGAAGCTCCTTGTATTTCTTGGACAGGATCTTGGTGAGATCCAGGTTGCTCATTTCGGGGTGAAGCTTGGCGTACTTGGCCCGCTTCTCCATGAAGAAGCGGAAATAGGGAGTCAGGGGCTTCTTGGGGAAATCGGGGTGTTTCTGGGGAGACAGCAGAGTGGACACTGAGTATGGAGACAGGCACAGCCAAACCCACTGGGTCCCCCAGTCCTAGGGGGACCTGCCTCCATCCAGCCCTGCTGATGATCCAGCTCCCTGACATGGGAACAGCAGGCAAAGGAGGGGGTAACCACTGGGAACAAGGGCTCCACCAGGAACTACAGTATCCCAGGAGCAGCTTCCAGCCACCCAGAGCTGTCAGCACAGAGCGAGAGGGGAAACTGAGGCAGGAGGAGGGGATGGAACCCAACTCCCAAGGATGGAGCATCAGCTGCCCTGGGGCCACCTGGGGGAAATCATCACCCCTCCCAACCTGGTGGGTCAGGAATAGGATGGCAGCTTCCATGAAGAAGCAGAAACAGGGAGTCAGGAAGATAGCAAAGTGGACACTGAGCACAGAGGCAGGGCACAGCCAAACCCACCGTCTCCCCCGGTACTGGGGGGGACCTGCCTCCATCCAGCCCTGCTGGTGATCCAGCTCCCTGACACGGGAGGGGGAAACCACTGGGAAAAAGCACTCCACTAGGAACTACAGTATCCCAGGGCTGGGAAACTCAGGAGCAGCCTCCAGCCATCCAGAGCAAGAGGGGAAACTGAGGCAGGAAGAGCAGATGGGACCCAACTCCCAGGGATGAAGCATCAGCTGCCCTGGGGCCACCAGGGTGGAGAGCACCACCCTTCCTGACCTGGCGGGCCAGGAATAGGCCGGCAGCTTCCTGGCCCCCCTGGAGCTACACTTGGCTGCAGGCTGCCAGCAATACAGCCACCCATATTAAATGTACCCGGGACTTGGCCCGGGCCCAGCGCCCGCGGCCTCCGGAGCCTTGGACAGCCGGACGCCGGGATTATGGGCAGTGAGGTGCCTGCAGGGGCTCCGGCGGCGGAGCCACACGGATCTGAGGTGCCACAGGGGTGACAGCCCCCTGTCCCAGGGAAGGGGGAGGTCGCCCTTTAGGGACTGAGCCGAATTCCTGCCCAATACCTTGAGCTTTTTGCCTTTGTAAGGGTTCTTCACGTGCTCTTCAGCGTCCATAATGAGCTCTGTGAGGGTCCGGAACTTCCTCACCTGTGCAGGAATGAAGGGACATGGATGTGAATGGGGGACTGGATAGATCCCTGGCATGGCAGAAACCTACCGGGTTTTATAATGCCACCCCAAAATTGACCCATGTCAGCCCCTCCAAGGGGGTCACAATGCTGATGGCAGCAGGATGGTGTCAGCACCAACAGCTGAGGACTCCGGGAACTGAACCTGAACGATTCCAACAGCCCTGGGGGGGTCACCAGGACACTGACTCCCTGTCACAAAGCCCGGTGGGAGCCCCACGCGGTGCCAGTTACCTCGTTAGAGATCTCCATCCACTTCATCTTGCACATCTCCCCCGAGAAGTCCTTGAAAGCCACTTTTTCCCAGTCCAGGTGGGACTCGGTGGTTTTGAACTTGCTCCCGTCGTTGGAGGGCAGGTTATTCTTCATGCACTCCAGGAGGGTCAGCATGTCCTCCTGCGACCAGCGGTCTGAGCAGAGGAGACACGGGATCAGCAGCAGCCAGGGGCAGGCAGCTTCCCTTCCCTTCCATTTGCTTCCTTTCCCTTCCCCTCCCTTCCCTTCCTAGCAGGATACCGGGACTACAGCTCCCGGCATTCCGCTCCGGACCGCACGCCAGGACACGTAATCTCCACATGCTGCCTCTCGAGATTAAAGATCAAAGGGACGTGGCTGTTTCCATCACCCTCGAGCAACTTTCTACCGGGCCAAAACAATCCGGGCAAAGCTAGAAATTCCACTCGGTGCAAACCAGAGAGACTCGCTCATCCCAGAAAGCCATCAGATAAGGGATGGCTCTGCTGCACAGGAGCAGAGGGCTATTTCCTACGCCCTGCGGAGCGAGATGGGAGCGATGAGCTCTCCAGCCAAGGGGGAAACAGGGAAACCCACTTTCTAAGTGGAAAAGATGTGTATGGAGCAATGGGAAAACCCCAGCGCTGCTTTCCCTGCACCTCGGAGAGCTTTGCCATCACCTGGGCCCAGCTCCACGGTGACCTCTGCCAAGGTCAAAGCTCCCACACCACAAAGTGAGGGCGGGCAGAGCCTGGCACGGTGCCCCTGTCTCACAGGGGGTCCCTGACAGTGCAGGGGTGGTGGTTATGTCACCCCAACATCCCCCAAAATGCCAGGAGAAGCACCCCCAGCTCCCATAGGAACAAGCTGCTGCGATGGTAGGACGGGCACATGGCAAAGAGAGAGAGCCTAAAGCAGCCATGAGGCCAGGACACGCAGTAGCACCGTGCTGGGACAGGCAGCAGGCAGGATATCCCAGCCCTGAATGCCTCACCCAGCCCCAACCTTGGGGCTGCTTCCTTGCCAGGGGAATTCCTGACTGCTCCGAGCTTCCACGCCAGCTGGGGAGCACAACCCCGGGTGCTCTGCAAACATGGGTGGCTCTGGGAATGCAGCGGGCCCTGGGAGCGGAAGGAGAAGTCCCTGGGGATGTGGGGATGGGCTGGAGGAGGAGCAGAGCCCCAGAGCCACTCGCCCACACAGTCCCTGGCTGCCTCATCCCGGGATGGGCACTCGAGCCCTGGGGCTCTCCTGGTGTGGGACTGGCATTCCCTGCCCCACATCACTGACGGGTGAAGACTGGGAGATTCGGAGCTGCCTACAGGACACGGAGCATCCCAGCGAGATAGGGACAGTGGGACACAAGAGTATCTTTGACATGGGGACAGTGGGACACAGAGCATCCTGGTGAGATGGGGTCAGTGGGACACAGAGCATCCCAGAGAAGTGGGGACAGCGCAGCAGGTCATGGATTTGAGCGGAGCACCTCTCCCTCCATCCTCAGGAATGAAACCAAGCTCCCAAAAATACCCTGCTGCAGACATTCCTCCAGCTGCAGCTCTCCCTCTGCTAAGACTCAATACGCAGGAAAACCACCTCCACGTCCTGCCCCTGCAGGGGTCTGGTGAAGGGCAACCCCCTCCCCCCCCCCAGACCCCCAAATCCCAAATCCAAGCAAGGGATGTTACAGGACATGCAGGACCTGCAGCTGGTGCAGGGAACACAGCCAGGACCTGACCTCCCATCCCAGTTTCCCTCCTGGACCTGCCAGGTTGCAGGGGGTCAAGGCAGAGAACAGTTTGTGATCTGGCTGGTTGCTTTAGTGATCTCATCAGGGACTAATTAGAGGGGGAAGATGGAAAGAGTCCCTGGAAAGCAGGGAGATCAGTGGCTTGGGATGTGTCTCCATATTCCCGGCTTCTTCCCAAAACATTATGAAGAGGGAAATGAGAGGGGAAACCCACAGTGCCGGGAGGGGATCAGAGTTGGGGTGGGCACCAACGGAGCCCCAAATTCTGTCTTCCTGTTTTCCCCATCCATTTTCCAGCTCCCCCTAGGCAATGACCAATGAGGCAGAACAGGGCTGGGAAGTTGGTGCTGACTTTACTTGCAGAAATCAGGAGGAATTACCAGAAGCAGCACGGCCACAAAAATCCAGAGGGGAGGGAGAAGTGGACAAGACCCCTCCAAACCTGCTCCCATCAAGCCCTGTGTCTCAGTTTTCCCCTTCCAGTGCAGAAACACCCAGAGACCTCTGACCCTGTGTGAACCCCCCACCGGCAGACAGCCAGGATAACCACACCCCACAGGAACACATAAAAATCAGCAGAAACATCCCAAAATCCTTATTGGCAGCAGAGTGGCGACAAAAGGGACCCCACACTCAGCCCCCTATCCCTCTGTTCCCCCTCCCTCAGGCTAGGGTTTGTCAAAAAACACTGGAATTGCAGAGTTCACCCACCAGGATGAATGGGGTTGTCTGTGCCCTGGGACCGATTTATCCCGGCTCTCCTGGCACCGGCCGGGCCGGGTCTATATTAGGAAAGCTGCCCCGGTGTAATTAAATCCATCTAAAGTCCCGGAGAAGGACACGTGCTCCGGACGGGTTCGCTCGAGGCAACAACCCGACTGCGGCAAGGGAGGAAAATCAGGGGTACCCCGTGGGACGGAGGGGCTGGACCCCACTCTGGGGGGGAGTTTTTGGGGAGGTGAGGCAGCAGAGCCCTGCAAGCTGCCCTAAATAAACATCCTTCTTTTTTCCCTT
Source organism: Platyrinchus mystaceus (assembly GCA_035041135.1). Lineage (NCBI taxonomy): Eukaryota > Metazoa > Chordata > Aves > Passeriformes > Tyrannidae > Platyrinchus > Platyrinchus mystaceus. The sequence continues at coordinate 893,354 of JAWWLV010000087.1, forward strand.
GTTTTCCTGCCCCTTTTCCAATAAAAGCTGAAGCTCTGATGTCATCCCGGGGTCTGGAAGCCGGAGGCCCAAGGTAATGGCTCGGCTTTTAATGCAGCCCAGATGTGAGGGAGGAAGGCAGCACCTCTGTGCCAGCCCCCTCTTTCCCAAACCCCCACAAAACTCTGGTGCCCAAAAGGAGCACCCTTAATGCCCAGGGGCTGCCAGTGCATTGGAGCGTGTATCCGTGTGCTCACACACGTGTGTGTGTGTGTTCCCCGCGGCAGAGCGGGATCAGGAGGGGCAGATCCTCCCCCTTCCCTGATCCGCTGGCAGTTGGGATCACGGATCCTCCATCCCTCCTTCTCTTCCTCCTCCATCCCTCCTCCTCCTCCATCCCTCAGGGAAAAGGGGCGCCCGGAGGTTTTTTTACTATTATTTTTAAACGTGGCAGCAATATTCCCGTGGGAATGCCAGCGTGGTTGGGGGGGGCACGGGGGGGCTCACCTTGGTTTTTGGGAGCTGTCATTTCCAAGTCTGCAGGGCACTCGGCTTCGCCGTTCATCCTCCTCCTGCCTGTGCCCAGCACAGTCCCGCCGGCTCCCTCCTCACCCGCTTCCCAAAATCACTCCCCGCTCGGCTCTGCAAGGAAAAGGAGACCCCTGCTAGGCATCCACCCCCACAACGAGGAGGACCTCTGACTCCTGAAGGGGAGTGGGGGGAACCTGACCCAGGTATCCATCCATCCCCCCCCACTCCGAGATGGATGAGGTGCTGGGATCCCCCCTGTGCATCCCTGAGAGGTTTGGGGGGGATAAAGAGGGGGTGCAGGATCCCAGAAATCCAGGAGGGGGGATCCTGAATGGTGGTGTGACCCCCACACTGGTTGGTGGATGAGAAAAGGGGTGCATAGACAAGGGAGAATGGCTCAGGGGGGCATCCCCAAGGTGAAGGGGCAGGATCCTTGGGGATCCCCACAGATCCTATGGGAGAAGGGTTCGGGGGGCTTCCTGAGGGGGGGTGGAATCCACAGACCCAGGGTCAGGGGGATCTGAGCCAACAGGTCTCCAAGGGATTTCCCAAGGGAGTTTACTCCCCCCCCCCGCCCCCAAATGGGGGTTTCAAAGGAAGGGGCACCACAGATCCAATAAAATCCTCCCTGGAGGGATGGCATGCTCGGAGGGGGGTCCCCCAGATCCAAGGGAGCTGGGGGGGGGAATATTTGGGGAGCTCTGAGAGGCTTGGAGGTCGCCCAAGAGGGAGGAAAAGCTGAGGGGGAGGTATTTTATTGGAGGGGCTGGAGGGGCTAGGGTAGAGAAAGGATCCCCTCAGATCCCATTGGGACAAATCTTATAGCTCCATGGGGAAGGATTACTCAGGGAAGGGAGGGGAGCAGGTGAGAGGCCTCAGTAGAGGGACCCCAAAGCATGAAGGAAGGATGGAAGGTTGGGGTGATCCCCATGAGGGGGGACCCAAAGGAGGGAATCCCTGGAGGGCAGATCGGGCTGGAGGCCTCGGAGGGTCTCCCTGAGGGACAGGCCACAGGCCTGAGGGTAGCAGGCCCTGGGCCTGGGAGGAACCGGGCCGGGGCAGGATCCCAGGGGGAATCCAGGCTTGTGGGGGGATCCCATGGGCAGGGGGGAATCCAGGGGCTGCTGGAGGGGACCAGGCCCTGTGGGGACAGCCCAGGGGTGCAGGGCCCCCGGGCCCCAGGAGGGACTGGGGATCACCCTGGGAGAGATCAGCTCCCAGGAAGGGAAATCTGGGATCACGCTGGGGGCGTGCAGGCCTGGGGGAGTGGGGGATCCCTGTGGGGGTCAGATCAGCCCCTGAGGAGGAACATATCTGGGACCACCTGAGGGAGATGAGCCCTGGGGGGTGGTTGGGGGATCACCTGGGGGTGGATGTGAGGGGATGCAGACTTCACCAGCTCCTGGGGTGGGGATTGGGCATCACACGGGGGTGGATGCGGGATCACCTCAGGGTGGATGGGGGGCTGCAGACCCCACCAGCTCCTGGGGTGGGATTGGGGATCACCCGGGGGGGGGGATGTGCAAGGAGGGTGAAGACCCACCTGCACCTGTGTTGGATGCGGGATCGCCTGGGGGATGGATGTGGGATCACCTTGGGGTGGATATGGGAGGGGTGCAGCCCCCACCTGCCCCCAGTATGGGAGTGGGGATCACCAGGGCGGGGATGAGGGGGAGGCGTGGGATTGAGTATCACCCAGGGCTGGATAAACCCTTAGGGGATGGGGGGGATCACTCCAGGCTTGGATCAACCCCCAGGGGGGCGGATCTAGGACCACCCCAGGGGCTGGCTGAAGGATCGCCGCGGGGGTGGGATCAAACCCCGGGAAGAGGGTGGGGGCTGTAGTGTGAACCCGGGGAATCTCCCGGGGGTGGGAAATTGGGGGGGGGGGGGAATCGCAG
>JAWWLV010000087.1:897668-917217 GCA_035041135.1 Platyrinchus mystaceus
GCGGGGGGGGGGGCTCGGGGCTCGCTCGGCGGGGCCGGGGCGGGGGAGCGGCGGTTGAACGGCGGCCAGCTCTGCAGCGCTGGCCCCGGGCGTGGACGCGCTCCAGTCCCCGCAGAGACGATCGCGCTTTCCCCCGCCTCCATGGCGCTGCGTTCGCTCTTCCAATCAGCCGGGCTGAGCGCGGCCGGGATCCGCCGGGATCTCCCCGCCAGCCCCGCCGCCCCGCCGCCGCTTTCCGCCGGGTTTTTTATTGCTCTTTGCTTTTGCAACACTGTGGTGAGAAGAAAAAGAGGAGGAGGAGGAGGAGGAAGGAGAAGAGGAGGGAAAGGAGGGGGGGTGGGGTGGGGGGGGAAGGGAGGAAGAAAAAAAAAATTAAAAAAAAAAAATCTCCTTACATGTGCAACAATCCTCGACCGGCGTTTGCATAAAGAAAAAATAATTAAAAAAAAAAAGAGGAGAAAAAAAATAAAGCGGGGGGGTGGAAGTGGGGGGGGAGGGGAGGGAGCCGAGCCGGGCCCCCACGGCACGGCGGGGCCGCGCTCCTGCCCGCCCCGCGGCCCCGGGACACGGTGGCGGGGGGGGCTCTGCCCGGCGGGGCGGGCGAGGGGCAGCTTCCTCCCCTCCTCCCTCCCTCCGCTCCCTTTCTCTCCTCTCTCCCTTCCCTCTCTCTCTCTCTCTCTCTCTTAATTTTTTTTAATGGAATTTCTCCAACTCCACCTTTGTTGTGCTGGGCGTCATTCCCCGCAGCCAATCCCGGCCGGGCAGCGCCTGCACATTCCCGGCCATCCCGGCTGCCTGCACAGTACGGGCCATCCCGGGCTGCTTCCGTACCACCGGCCGCCGCTACGCTACCGAACGCCCCCCACGGCACCGGGTACCCCGGGCTGCCTCCCCGGCTGCCTCCACTTCCATGGCGCCGATCACCCCCGGCCACCGCCAGGGCACCGGCTGCCTCCGTGGCACCGGCTGCTTCCGCGGTCCCGGCTGCCTCCACGGTGCCGGCCACCCCGACAGTCCTGGCCTGTCCAGCTGCTGCCGCGGTACCGAACACCCCCCCGGTACCGGGTACTCCGGGCTGTCTCCACGGTGCCGGCTGCTTCTGTGGCACCGGCTGCCTCCGTGGTATCAGCCACCCCGGCTGCCTGTACAGTACCGACCGCCCCAGCCACCGCGGTACCGGACTGCAGCCGCGGTACCGACCACCCTGCCTGCCCCAAGGCACCGGCTTTGACTGTGCTACAACCCCAGGCCGCCCACCCGCCCGCCGCGGCCGTTCCCGGCTGGCGGCACATTCCCGGCTGCCGGCGAGCTCCGGCCATCTGCCCGCTGCCTTCGCGCCGCGGCCGCTCCATCCAGGCCGCCAGCGCATTCCCGGCCGCCTGCGCGCTCCGGAGAGCTCCGGCCATCTGCCCGCTGCTCCAAGGCCGCCGGCGTGCTCCAAGAGCTCCGGCCATTTGCCTGATTCCCAAGCCAGGCTGGCACAGGCAGCTCCGGCTGGCACCTGCCACGAGGCAGCGGTAGCTGGCAGGGACCCCCCCTTTAAGGGATGCAGGATGATCTGGGAATGTGGGGCCGCACGGCTTTGTGGGCTACGGGCATCTCCCTGGCGCGGGAACAGCCAACGTCTAGGGGATTTTCACCCTTAATAAGGAAAAAAAAATAATAATCCCTAAATCTGCGTGCAGTTGGGCCCCCCTCCTCCAGATGATTTGGGGGTGCGGGGGTGGTGCCTGGCTGTGCAAGTGGCTTATTTGGGCTTTATCCTGAAGGGAAGGATCAGCCAGACGGAGGGACAGCCGGACAGCCGGATCCTCTGCCACGTCCTGCTCTGGGCTGTGCCAAGCCAGGCCAGGCAGCTCCGGCGCCAGGCGGTTAATCCCTCCTGCGAGAGCTTAAAAATAAAAATATATGTATTTATTCGGCAGGGAAAAGGGCCTGGGCAGCCCCGAAATGTGGGAATTGCCGCTGCTTTGCAGGAGGTAATAATCGCAAGAGGAAAAAAACAATGTAAACAAAGAAAATATTTAGAGGCAATCAGGCCAAATATATGAAATTTGATATTTTAAATTTTTTAACTTTTTTTTCTCTTTTAAGCAAAAAGCTATTTTTGAAGTGTTGGTGTGCTCCAGGCCCAATCCTCCCAGTGGCTTTTGTCACTGGGATGGGACACCAGAACCCTGGGACTCAATCACAGACCTTGCAGCAGGTGGGCTGGGAGTGGGGACCCCCCAAATCTGCATCCCAGCCCCTCCCCTCACTCCATATCCTTCTCAAGCCTCACTTCCAACCGTGCGACTTTGCTGTTATTGTGTCAGTGAGTGTTTTTTGGGTGCAGCTGCAGGTTTTGGGGGGTTTTGTTTGGTTTCCCACTTTTTCTGTGCACAAACAGTGACAATATCCCACTGGACACCTCCAGGAGATCCTGGGGTGTCCCATGTCCCCTGTCCATGGATGGCATGGAGCACTCCATGATGCTGCAGGCACTGCGGCTCTTCCCTTCCAGGGGTGATGCTCCAACGTGATCCCCCTCTGGAGCTCCATGCTCCCCCCTCCTCATTAGCAACCAATTAATTAGCATTTATTTCCCCCTCATTACTCCCATCCCTAATTCCCCCTCCCTCCATTTCCCTAGGCTGAGGCCAGTTCAAAGAAGAGCTTGACCTAAATTCCCAACGCCAAACCGGGCTGGATCCCGCGGCAGTGACCTCACTGCCATCTCCCAGGGAATAACAAACTCTTCCCAGGGTGGAAAACAAGATGGATGAGTGCAGGCAGATGCCATCCTCCATCAGTGGGATTTGGAGGCAGGGATGGCCCCTGGATGGCACCTGGCATGTCTTGTCCACATGAGGCCAGCACAAGGAAGGGAAGCTGCTGGATCCGCAGGCCTTGGGCTGGAAAACACCAGCCATGCACCTCCATCTCTGGAAAACAGGGAGTAGCAGCTATGGCAGGCTTGGGAAAAGCTGGTGGCCACGCTGGGGTTTATCCCAGCCCCAGGGAAAGACTTTGGGGTCCCAGTTGGGAGCAATCATGGATGCTGATCCCAATTCCTGCCCCATGGGAAGGCTGGGGGTGAACGGGCACAGCCCTTCCCACGGCCCCGCTCACGGAGAGCCGGTGTCCCCTGTTCTTTAATGGGATTATGGATAATCGGGGTCAATCCAGTGCCAGGGGCTGGGGGAGGGGCAGGGGCTGCTCTGCACCCTGTGCCAGCAGCCCTGGATCAAGATGTTCCCAATCCCCCTGGAGTGGGGACAGCCAAGGCCATGTGGCAGTGGGGCAGCACCCCAGGGTGCAGGGGGATGAGGGGGGCTGAGCATCCCGGATGGCCACAAGAGTCTCTTGGATTCCCTGACATCCTGGGATGGCTACAGTGAGCAACCCAGGATGACTGTGGGGAGCATCCTGGATGGCTGCAGGGAACATCCAGGGATGACCATGGGGAGTATCCCAGAATGGCTGCAGTGATCATCCCAGGATGACTATTCCAGGATACAGTGAGCACCTTGGGATGCCGTGACAAGCATCTTGGTACAACTGCACTGCCTATTCCAGGGGGATGGGCAGCTCCAAAGGCTGCTGCTACTCCTTTTTGGGGAGGGGAATTAAACAAGGCAACACACCAGAAAATTCCCAACTGGAAAGAAAACCCCCATTTCCTTTCTGATTTTATCAATTTCTTTATTAAAGCCTGATACAGAGGTGGGGGGAAGGGAAGGAGGAAACCCCAAAGATCGAAACATTTTTTTTATTTCAGACACGTAATTAATAAAACTAAACCAACCCCAAGCACAAGGCCCCAGGTGTGGCCACCCACCCCCACCCCCCTACTCTCCCACCCACCCCTCGCTGATTTTGGGGTCGAAAATGAGCAAATTTGGAGCCTGATCCAGTGTTCTGTGCCCTGGCTGGATCCAACCCCTGAGGGTGACCAGGGCAGAATGAGCCTTGGCGGGATCAAGGGGATGCTCAGTTGGACTGGGAGCAATCCCAGCAGAAACAGGGCAAGACATGGTCAGCAAGCAAGGGAAAAATCAAGGAAAAACTACACGGATTTACCTGGAACACTATAAAAATAAAGAGGACTAATTAACTAACTAACTAACACTAATTCATGAATGGAGTGAGACTGACAGACTGGTCCTTAGAGTTTAGGCCCTGACCAGGATCCTTAAAAATCATCTTTTATAGAAAATTCTGAATTTTGATATAATTCTCTAGTATATACACACACACACACACACGGCCCCGCTGCAGCAGGAGCACAACTAGCCCTAAAAATAAATTACAACCCCCCCCCCAGTAGCATCAAATATACAGATCACACCTTGCAGCTGTTTTTTTTTTTTTTCTATTTTTCCTCAATTTTTTTCATTTTTAAGGTGCTTTTTCATCCTTTTTTTTGGGAATTTTTTCTTGGCTCTTGAGTGAATCCTACCTACGGAAGCATCTGCATAATTATAAGTAATTTTTTGGCTGTTTTTAGCATGATTATTTTCATTCTAAATATATAAACTCCCTCACTGGACTATTTACATCCCAACTCTGGGAGGTGCTGGAAGCTCAGCGGAGCAGCTGGGATGATCCCACTGGAGCAAACGATGGAGAAAATGGGAGAAGGGCTCCGTGGGGTGAAGGGTCTGTCCCAGCTCACTGAATGTTCATCTGGGGAAGAGGGGCCAGGCTGGGGGGATCCCCAAGGCCTGGGGGTAATGGGGGGACCCCGTCCTGCTGTGTCTCCATCCCTGCCTTCCTCCTCCCTCCGGTCTCCGACGTCTTCCTCCAGCTCCTTCCCATGCTCAGTGCCCGGTGGTGGCCTTGGGGATGGGATCACACATCCCACCTTGCCACGGGGTGGGGGGGGTGGCTCGTGGAACCCCCCCCAGCCCAGGCAGCCCCTTCCCCAGCGGGCAGCAGAGTGCGGGTGAGATCACACCATCCAAAATATGTTTTTAAAATAGGCAAAAAGAAAAGGGGGAAAACAACTAAAAAAAAATTCCATTCCCAAGGTGTGCAGGTGGGGACAGTGTCCCCAAATCCTCCTCCGTCGCCCAGCGGCCCCGGGGTGGCAGCAGTGGTGATATAAGCGGGTGGGGGGGCTGGGGGGCCGTTGGGGGGCCAGGGGGTCCGGCCCTTAACTGGGCATCTGCACCTCATTGTACACGTCCGTCCCCTCCTCCTCCTCGAAGGTCACCACGGCGTCATCTGCATCCAGCTGGAGAGAGGAGAGGGAGTGAGGGGGACAGGGATGGGGACAGGGGATGGGGATAGGGATGAAGATAAGGAAGGGGACAGGGATAAGGATGGGGACATGGGTGGAGACAAGGATGGGGGTGGGGACAGAGAGGGGATGGTGACAGGGTTGGAGACAAGGATGGGGATGGGGAGGGGTCAAGAATGGGGTCAGGATTGAGGACAGGGACAGTGACGGGGATGGAGAAAGAGGTGGGAGCTGGAATGGGGACAGGAATGGGGCAAGGACAGGGTGAGGAGGGGGACAGGAGTGGGAATGAGGGATGCAGATGAGGACAGGGATGGAGACAGGGATGAGGGTGGGTACACAGATGGGGATGGAGACAGGAACGGGACAGGGATGGGGATGAGGACAGGGACATGAGCAGAGACAAAGATGGGGCTGGAGACAGGGATGGGGGTACATATGGAGATGAGGATGGGGGTGGACAGGGGATGGGGATGGACACCAGGACCAGCACTGGGACAGGGACAGCACAGCAGTGGCTCCCAGCACGTGCTGGGGCTACGTACACATTTGAGCTCGATGTCCCGGAAGATCTTGGGGAGCAGGAAGCGCCGCAGGGGCACGGTGAGGATGAGGACAAAGGGCAGCGCCAGCGAGGCCGGGGTGGACTTCACCACCCACAGCAGCACGAGGACGATGATCTGGGTGAAGGTGAAGAGGTGCATCCGCCAAGTCTTCACCTGTGGGACAAGGAGCCCGGTGAAGGTCAGCACTGAAGGAGGAGGCTCTTTGGGGAGCCTCAAGCAATTTCAGGGGTCCTGCAGCCCAGGACACCCCCAAACCTGCGGCCACCCATTGTGGTGACACAGGGCTCACTCACCCTGGTGACATAGGGCTCGTCAGGGTGGTACTTGGGGGGCATCAGCAGGAGCAGGATGCGGTCGAAGAGCTGGATGCCGAAGAGGGAGGTGACCCCCATGTAGAGGAAGATGCCGAAGAGCACAGCCAGCGGGATGTACTTCAGGATGGGCTCCATGAGGATGGAGACGCCTGCGGTGGAGAAGGAGAGGTTGAGGAGAGCTCCTGGGGGACACCCAACCCTCACCTCCCATGTTGGGGGGCACCTCCCCAGCTCACCGATGAGCACGGCCACCAACAAGCTGCTGATGCGCTGCTCCTTGACCTCCAGGATCTGGGATTTCTCTCCGGGAGAGGACGCCTTGCTCATGACGGTGAGGGCGTTGGCGTGGGTGATGGTGCGGACGGTGGTGGCACTGAGCCAGGGCATCCCGAAAAGGGCCGCCAGCCCCCCCATGGCCACGATCAGCAGCAGGTCCAGGTGGAAGCCGCTGCCCTTCACCAGCTTCCTCTCAGGCTTGCTGACGATGAGGCTGCGGGGACACAGGGGACGAGTTGGTGACACAGCACCCCAGGGAGGTCCCCTCTGTGCCCGTCCCACCAGGCACCCCACAGCCTTCCCCCCACCGTATCCCCCATCCTCACGTGGTGATCTGTGTCTCGAGGAAGATGAGGATGAAGACCAGGAGGGCGGGCACCACGGATGCAAACATCATCCAGATGGGGAATTCGTCTTGCAGCCCCATGGGGTTGATAAACCAGCCCCGGGCGGTCGAGTTGGTGACCTCCAGCCCTTTAGGGACGCTCAGTTTCTGATTGGGAGCAAAGTGGGGAGTGAGGGGATGGGACACAGGGGCGAGCACCCAGCTCCATGTCCTCATGTTGAGGACACCTGTCCCCCCCAAGCCCTGCCCTCACGGACCTGTGTGTACGTGTCCTTGATGAAGAAGTCAGCCAGGGCCATGATGAAGATGGAGATGGGCACCCCAAAGTCCCCGATCAAGCGCCGGACCTGTGGGGACACGGTGACCACATTGAACCCTCTGTGTGACAACCCCCCCCCAGCCCAGGGGTTCCTCTGCAGGAACATGCAATGAGTTTGCCCGGTCTCAGCCGCCGAGCCCCCGTTTGGCAGCGGGGAGTGGGGACACCACAGCGTCCTCCCTGTCCTCACCTTGCCAGGCAGGAAGGCGCTGTTCTTGAACTTGCGGAGGAAGAAGGCCAGGAAGAAGGTGCCGGCCATGAGGATGAGGGACAGCAGGGCTGTGTTGGGCTCCGGCTCTGAGGGGTCGAAGTCAGCCTTCACGTTGTACTCCCGCTTCAGCGGGTGTTGCTTGAAAATCTGGGGAGGGAAGGGGAGGCAGTGAGTGAGGATGGGGATGGGGGATCCCCCTGCACCCCTCCTGCCATGCTGGGACTCTCCAGGCAGTTGCTGGGCAAGGACCATGTTTGGTGCAGCCCAGGTGGGACATCTATGTGGGGTTCACCTCCCCACCCCAAAATCCCCCTGCAGAGAGAGCATCAACCACAGAATAGTCAGGGTTGGAAGGGACCTCATGAGCTGGGGAACACCTGGAAAAGGGGATAAAACACCAGGAGATGGGCTCCATCCCTGCATCCCACTGCTTCTATGGAAACCCAGGTGATAACCACAATCTGTACAACCCCCCCACCCCTTCACCACTGTGGGACCCCCACGCCCCTCACCGTGACCAGCTTGGAGAAGGTCTCAAAGATGAAAATGAGGGAGATGAGGAAGGAGAAGATCTCCTGGGTGTAGCGGGACAGGAAGCGCACCAGGAAACTGCCCTCGAAGGCCACCACCACCAGCACCAGCAGGATCATCCAGAAGCCAATCCAGACCCGGCCCACGATGTATTCCAAGTTATTGCTGCTGCAGAACTGGGGAGCCAGAGGGCACAGCCCTGTCAGCCCCCCAGAGCCCCCCAGCATGGGCACCCAGGTGGGCTGGAGCTTGGCATCCCACAGGGACCCCACACATCCTTCCCCAGGACATGGATACCTCCGTGTGGCATACGGCACTCCCCCCTGTGCCATCCCCCAGGACATCCCCTCGGGACATCCTCCCTGTGCCACCCACCCTGCCATCCCTGCTGTGCCATCCACCCCACAGCAGCACCCTGTGCCTCTCCCAGGGCTGGTGGGGAGACCCCAAGCCCACTGCGGTGGGCAGGGGGCACCCACAGGCACAGGGGGGTACCCACCCCGTAGAAGGCTTCCTCAAAGACAAGGAGGGGTCCTGAGAATCCAACGACCAGCAGGGGCTGGGCACTGAGGAGGCTGAAGAGCACACACTGCACACAGGTGGAGACGAGCAGCTCCGACACCCCCATCATGCCCTTGGTCTTCTCACCTGAAAGGGAGCAAGGCTGGTGAGTGCCAGTGTGGGGGACACAGCACTGTGCCCTCCATCCCACACCCCTCAGCACAGGGTTTAGGGGGTGCATAACCCCCTGGGAGCATCCCCATGGGATGGTGATGAAGAAGGCAGAGGCCCCCTGCTCCCCGCCCAGCTGGGAGGACACCCCAGTCCCCTGGCGTGTCCCCAGCCTGTCCCCCCCCATTACCCAGCAAGCCCCCGAAGGTGACAGCAGGTGACAGCGCCGCGAAGTAGATGAAGATGACAGCGGCCAGGCACTGGGGGCTGAGGGCATCCTTGATGTCGCTGAGATATTTGGGGTACCGGCGGCAGATGTCCCGCACCAGCCCCCCAAAGGGCCGCCCCGTCCTGCGCAGGGGGTCGTCGTCCTGCTCCGCCGGCGCGTCCAGCCCTGGGGACACACCAGGTGACCATGGGGGCACCCCCTGCGCAAGGGGGGTGTCCCTCCCGCCACGGGGTCGGGGAATTTCAGGGGGGGAGGTGCAGGTGGGCCCTGCCATACCCAGGTCTTTCAGGAAGCCCTCGCTGGGTGGTTTCTCGGGGGGTTGGTAGCGGCGGCGGAGGAGTTCGCGCTGCAGCGGGACCAGGGCGCGGAGCAGCTGCTCGTTGGGGGTCTCGGTGGGAGGCAGGACGATGCTGGCCTCCAGGAATTCCTCCACTGCCCTCACCAGGTCCTGCCGGCCCTCGGCCAGGTAGGCATCCCGGCGAAACACCTGCGGGATCGCCCAGGGATGGGTGCTCAGCCGGCTCCGGCACCCCCGAGCGTCCCTGTGGGGATGGGGTGTCCTGGGGACATGGGGATAAGGGGGCACATGGGACACAAGGCATTGTGGACAAGAGGCATGGAACCACAGGGGCATCGGGACATAGGGATAAGGTGGGAGATGGGGGGCAGGGGCTTGGGCACAGGGGCAGTGGAGCACAGGGACACGGGGACGTGTTTGCTCGGACACATGGGGACAAAGGGGCACTTTGGCCTGGGGGACATGGGGACACAGGTGCATGGGGACAAGGGGGCACAGTGGCAGGGGGACACAGGGAGAGGCATGGCACAGGGGGACGAGCCCTGTTAGAGGGTGCAGCCTCAGGGATGGGGACTCCAGGGTGCTCAGGGGAGCTGACGGCAGTGGCGGTGGCAGTGGGGGTGGCAGTGGTGGGTGAGCCGTACCCTCTCGGACATCATGGTGGCGATGGCACGGCCGATCTCGTGGTAGCTGATGTTGGAGCTGTCGGGGCCCAGCACCACCAAGAGGAAGCGGACGGGGAGGGACGTGCTGAGGACACCGTCCAGTGTCACCGCGTCCTTCAGGCGCACGAAGGCCAGCGTTGGCTGCTCCAGGAAGGCTGCACAGCCTGGGGGTGGGATGGGATGGGATGGGATGGGGGTCATGGGGGACCAGGCACAAGGATACGGGGTACAGGGACATGGGGACATGGGAGCACAGAAACAGCAGGACATGAGAACATGGGGACATCGGGAATGGAGACAAGGTGACATATAGGCTTGGGGATGTGGAGGGACAAAAAGAATGGGATGGGGGCACAAAGACACAAGGACACTGAGGCATAGGGATACAGGGACATGAGGACACAGGGGTAGATGGGCATGGGAGTACAGGGACATCAGGGCACGGGAGTACAGGGACACACAGATTGGTGGGCATGGGAGCACAGGGACCTTGGGGCACAGGGACACAGGGACTTAGAGACACAAAGACATGGGGAGATGGGACATGAGGACAAGGGACATGGGGACAGGGACCCGGAGAGCAGCGCTGAGCAGCAGCAGGCGGCGGCGAGAGCTGAGGAGGGGGAGAGGCAAAAAAGGTGCAAGAAAGGCAGGGCGTGAGCGAGCACAGCAAGGGGCAGATGGCAAAGCTTCCCCTGCACCCCCTGACCCTGTGCCCACCCCCCTCAGCCTGCAGCCACCCCCCTGACCCAACCCAGCACCTGCCACCCCGCTGACCACTCACCCACGAGGACCAGCGTGGCCTCAGCATCCTCGGGGATCTTCTCTGGGAGTTGGGGTTTGGAGGTCCCACTCTATTGCAGGCAGATGGATGGTAGGAATTAGCCAGCCAGCCTCGGTGACTGTCCCTGTGGTCCTCTGTGGCCCCTGCATGTCCCCCTCTGGTGTGTTCCTCTCCATCCCCTGCATGTCACCCACCATCCCCTGCATGTTCCCCTCTGTCCCATGTCTCTCCCTCTGTTCCCTGAATGTCCCCTTCCATCTCCTGCCTGTCCCCCACCACTCCCTGAGTCTCCCTCTGCCCCATAAGTGTCCCCCACCATTCCCTGTGTGTCCCTCTCTGCATATGCCTGCACAAGCATGCGTGGGTGTGCAGCTGGTGTGTGCAACTGGTGTGTTCACCTATGTGTGTGTCTACACCCTGTGTGCATCTCCTACCCCCAGCCCCGCACCCCAGTGCCCCGCAGTGCCCCCGGTACCTGCTCGGTCCCTGCCAGCTTGCTCATCTCCATGGGCTGCTGTTCCCTCATCAGTGGCTGCTCCACGTCGTCCCGGCGGGTGCCCGAGCGCTGCAGCAGCGCCGGCGGCAGCGTCCACACCGACTCGCCCTCACTGGGGTGGCTGAGAGCATTGAGGGGGGGTGTCAGACCCCCCAGTGCCATCAATGCCCCCCAGACCCCCACAGGACAGCCTCAGCCCTGTGGGTGTGCTGGGACACCCGAGCAGGGCTGGAGGACAAAGCTTTCCCACCCTGATCCAGGCTCCAGTGGGATGCGCTGGGGTGGGTCCAGCCCAAACCCTGGGGACCCCCTGGGAGCACCAGCCCTGGCCATTCCTGTGCTGGGTCCAGCCCAGACCCTGGAGATCCTCTGGGAGCACCAGCCCTGGCCATACCTGTGCTGGGTCCAGCCCAGACCCTGGGGACCCCCTGGGAGCACCAGCCCTGGCCATACCTGTGCCGCAGGAGCAGCGTCCTCAGGATGTCCTCCCGGTCCTGCGGCTTCCACTGCCCCTCGTAGATCATCTGGTCGATGAGGACGTTGACGATGGCTGCCATCGAGTTGGCCGCCACATCGAGGAGAATGGCACCTGTGGGGACAGCACCATCACCACCCGGACGGCGTGGGGTCCCCACCGCCATCCAGGTGGTCCCCAGGGGTGTCCCCACCTTTGTTCAAAGCCCGTCGGATCTCCAGGAGGTTGCGGTAGGTCAGGAAGGAGAGGTGGGGCTGGCTCCACTGCCCTGATTCCTGGAAATCCTCCTCCAGCTTGAGCCAGTGGCCGGCCTCCATCCAGCACAAGTCCTTCGAGCTGTCCATGACCAGCTCGTGGAGCTCCACGTAGCCCTGCAGCCAGAGATAGGGGGGGTCAGGGTCTCCATGGCCACACCAGGGACCCCCAGGACACCCAGTGTCTCCTCTCCCCGTGTCCTGGTGTTCCCAGGTTGGTCTCCAAGTAGCCACAGTCCACACACCCTCGGGGATGGGGAGGGAATGGGGGTCCCTGGGACAGCACCCACCTCATGGGTGTCCCGCTGGGACAGGAGCCTCCTGCTCCCCGACGCCTCCGGGTCCACATCGGTCACCGACTCAGCTGCAAGTGGAGCCACCAAAGCGTTAGCTGGTCCCTGTCCCAGCCCAGACCCCCTCCCTGGGGTCTGTTGAAGGTGTCTCCCCCCACCACCCCCGTCCCACACCCATCTGGGGTCACCTGGAAGTGTCCCCTTCTCAATCACCCCCGACCAGACCCAGTTGGGGTCACCTGGATGTGTCCCCTTCTCCATCTCACCCCAGCCCTTCCGGGGACTAGCTTGACATGTCCCCTCGTTGCCCCATCGCAGACCTTCCATCATCCCCTCTCCTGATGGTGCCTTCAGTCCCCTCACATCCCCGCAGCACGGCCCCTGGGGCAGGGGGACAGTCTGGGGACATCACCGGGGCCAGGATGAGGACCGTGCTTGTGGCCACCGCCCTGCCACGACACAGCACCGGCACCCAGCACCGAGCACCGCCACTGGGATGGGGACACGGGGACAGCACATCCCCGGCCAGCCAGACCCCAGGAGCTCGAGGTATCCCTCTTCCCGTCCCCTGCCTACCTGCGGGCACCCCTGCGCTTCCCATGTCCCCTCAGCTCCGTCCCTATAAAGTGGGGAGCGATCCCCGCAGCCGCCCTGTGTGCACCGTAAATCCCGCAGCACTTCCTTTGCTGACAGTAAACACCAGCGCGGCTCCCGCCCGCCCGCTGCCACCCCACCGTGGGGACAGGCTCACCCCGTCCCCCTCCGCCCTCGACGGGGACCACGGCGGTCCCCTCGCTGTCCCCAGCCGGGTCACCCGGCGGGGGGATGCTGCTGTAAGATCCGCATCCCGCTCTGCCGGAGGAAGGATGCTGAGCCCACGGGAGCGGGGATGGGGCGCGTCCCTTGCCGCCGTGTCCCCGGCAGCGTTGGCCGTGGCACACGGGCACGAGCGTGTCCTCGTCCCTGCCCGCCGCCGCCACCACCGAGCCGCCCGGCGCCAGCCGGCGTTCGGCCCCAAGTGGTTCTTGTCCTCACCCCAAACAAAGACTTTATTTATCCTCAATCAGTGGGCGATTACGGGCAAGTGGCAGCGGTCACCCCGCGGCGTGCCCTGACGCCCGGGTGACGGTCACCCCGCGCAGGGTGGGGACAAGGGTGGGCGGCAGAACCGGGGCAAGACAGCGCGACGGAGGGCTGGGGGTTGTGGGGGGGACGCCGGGGCTGGGCTTCGTCCCCCGGGGCCCCCGAGGTCACTCACGCTGCCCTCCGCCACGGCGGGGGGGCTGTCTCGGGGGGACCCCGGCCGAGCGCCTCTTCCCGTCCAGGTCATAACATCCCCGGCGGCCGGGCAGATATTGGCTGCAAAACACACACCGCCGGCACGGGGGGGGTCAGCGCCGAGCACCGCGGTGCCACCCCGGCCTCCCCCAGGGTGATGCCAGCCTGGCGGGCAGGGCAGCGTCCGGCCGCGATTTGGGGACTCACCGCAGGGGCGTCAGCTCCTCGGCTCTGGCCCTCCACGCGTGCAGGGGGGACCCGATGCCAGCGCCGGCCCCTGCGCAGAACAGGTGGCAGCGTTACCCCCCGACCTGTGTCACCCCAGCGGGGGACCCGAGCCCAAACACCCCCTCGGGGCGGCAGCTCTGGAACAACCGAGCTTGGGGCAAAGGGATGCTGCGAGGCACGCAGACCCCCCGAAACTCCCCTCACTTCCCTCCCCGGGGGCTCAAGGACCTCGAGTGTCCCCAGGGACAGCCCCAGTTCAGGTACCAGCAGCCCTGGCGCTGGGAGGTGGCACCTCGTGGCACGGGGGCTTTGGCAAAGGGTGTCGCTGCCTTTGGGGGATGCCATCCTGAGGGTGGGTGTCCCTGCCTGACCCCGCGCTCTGAGCGAGCCCCGCTGCCGGTGCCACCCGGGAAACACCTCCATGCAACATGTCTGTGCCATGCTGTGCCCACGCAGTGCTTCTGCTCATGCAGTGCTGTGCCCATGCAACACGTCTGTGCCATGCTGGCACCCATGGAACATGCCTGTGCCGTGCTATGCCCGTACAACACACCCGTGCCATGCTGTGCCTATACAACACACTTGTGCCACGCTGTGCCCGTACAACACGCCTGTGCCATGCTGTACCCATGCAACACGCCTGTGCCATGCTGTGCCCATGCAACACGCCTGTGCCATGCTGGCACCCATGCAACATGCCTGTGCCATGCTGTGCCCATGCAACATGCTGCTGACACCCCACGTGTGCCCATGCGATGCTGGCACCTGTGAAACACCCCTGCCCACACAGTGCCCATGCAACACACCGGTGCCGTGCTGGTGCCCATGCCCAGCCGGCACCCACGGAACTCCAGTGCCCACACAACACGCGACCTCGAGCCGCTGGTGCCCCCCTGGCACCCAACCGGTGCCCGTGCGGTGCCATCACCCACGCAACGCTGCCACCTGTGCAATGCCACTGTCACCCACACGGTGAGGTGTGACCGCTGCGACGCCAGAGCCCGTGTGACACACCAGTGCCCATGCAATGCTACGCCCATGCAGTGCTGGCACCCACACGACACTGGTGCCCATGCAGTGGCCCCCCCTTTGCAGCGCTGGTGCCCCCCCATGCCAGTGTCCCCCAGCCCCCCAGGAGCCACTCACTGCTCATCTCCCCCAGCGACAGGCGGGAGTCCTTTAGGCCGGGGTCCTCGTAGCCCTCGGGGTCCAGGGTCCTCCGCATCCCCTCCTCGTAGGCCTCCTGTGGGACAGAGAGAAGGGGGTCAGCGGGGTCTGGTACCCTCAACGCCTCGCCGGGGCTGTGCCGGGGCGCAGCAGCAGAGCCGGGGCGGGGGGCCGGGGGGTCCCTACCTGGCCGGGCCCCTCCATGGCTCCGGGCTCGGCCCCCGCTGCCGCCTCGCTGCGTCCCGGCGCTCAGCCCGGTGCCACCATAACCCGGCGCTCTGCGGGGCGGGCGCGGGGGAAACCAGAGAGAACATGTTAGCAGAGACCGGGGCATCTCTCGGTGCCCCCCCGCGATTGGGATTTGTCCCCTGGGGTGGGGCTGGGGCTGAACATCGTGGCCGTTCCCGCAGCCCCTGTCTGCCTAAACTGCTCCCCACGGGCTGGGAGGTCCGGAGCTGGGGGTCCCCCGGGGAAGTCATGCCCTGCCCTGTCGCCATCCGGGATGGGAACCGACGTCAGGCAACGGCGGAGCCCCGGCAGCTTCCCACCAGGGACGTGGCATCCCGCCCTGGCCCACCCGTGCCCATGCACACCATGCCCTGTGCGCGGGGGTCAGGTCCTGTACAGACCCACACCCAGGGGTCAGGTCCCATATGGACCCACACCCAGGGACTGCGGTCCCACATGACCTCTCACAAATGGGTGGGGGTCCCCTATAGACCCACACACAAGGGCTGGGGTCCTACAGACAGTACCCATGTCCCCCAGCACCCCTCCTCCCCCCCCAGGCCTCGTGGCACAGTGCGGGGGTAAGAAAGGGGAAACTGAGGCACAGCTGAGCTCACGGGACACTCCAAAACAGGACAGCTTAAGCGCCCCAAAGCCCCCCAGGGTGCACAGCTGGGGAGGCCCCTGCTGGTGCCCCCCCATCAGCACCCAAAGCCTCTTCAACACCCAGTTCCTTCACCCTCTTTCACCCCCCTGGCCCCCACTTTGCCCACCCCCCCGGGGTGTGCCTCCCAAATCCCCTCCCGCAGCTGCCCCAGGGCTGTGCCGGGGCACAACCGCCAGAGGGCGCCCTGTCCCCGCACTGCACCCCCTTTTGCCCCCCCTGGGCAGCCCCGGAGGGAGCCGAGGGCCCGGAGCCCCCCCATTCCCGTTAAACCCCCCCACCCCATGACCCCGGGCTTGTCCCCCAGCCCAGGAGGGGGGTGTCCTGCCCCGGGACTCCCGGACTCCCCTTTCCAGCCTCCCCCCGGGGTCCTCCCATTTTGGGAGGACCGGGGACCTCGTCTGCCCCCTGCCACCCCGGCCCAGAGGATCCCTCATAGGGGCTCAGGGGCAAGGTCAGGGCATGGGGGGCTTCGGGGGGGAACCAGCCCCCCCAGATCTCACCGGGGTGATGCAGCAGCTCGCTCCCCGCCGGGGGGCGGCGGGAGGCGGGGTGGGGTCCCGGACACCCCGCGGGGAGCCACGGAATCCCCGGTGGGGCCACGGGATCCCCGGTGGGGTGCAGGAGCCGCGGCGGGGCCACGGGATCGACGGCCGGCTCCGGACCCGGCCTCCTCCTTCCTGCCCCGCCTGGCCCCGGGGCTGGCGGCCCCCGGCCCCCCAGCCCGGCCTGTCCCGGGGCCCCCCGGCCCCCCCAGCCCCGCCGGCGGCTCTTGCATCAGCTCGGTGCACCGGGCTGCGCCCCGCTGATAACGCCCGGCACCCGCTGTCGGCCCCCGCCCCGCTCCACCCGCCGCCCCCCGCGCTGCCCCGCAGCGCCCCGAGGCCGGGCTGAGGGTCTGGGGACCCGCGGGGTGCTGGGGCACCTTCCAGCGAGGTCACCCGGACCTGCTGAATCCATCCCTGGGCCACCTCACACCGTACAGAGCCCATACATCCCACAGCACGTGTGTGAGAGAGCCCACATGTCCTGCCCTGCACGTCACAGGGCACAGGATGGAGCACGTCCTGCACTACGACCCTCCTGCATGGTATAGAGCCCCTGTGTCCCTCGTTGTGTGCGTGGGGTGGAGTCCACAGCGTGTCTCCTGCACCACACAGCCAACATGCTCCCTATGGAGCCCACACATCCCTCACCATCCATGCAGCATGGCTGGGATCCCTCCCGCAGTGGGTACAACCACCACGGCTCAGTATGGAGCCCATACATCCCATGCCATGCAGCCAGAGTGGCTCAGGACTCGGCTCACACCTCCTACACCACATATCCAGCACGGCTCAGCATGGAGCCCATACATCCCACACCATCCACAGAGTGTGCCTGGGATTCTTCCTGCAGCAGGTACAGTCACCACGGCTCAGTGTGGAACCCACATATCCCACACCATCCCTGTGGCATGGCTGGGGTCCCTCCTGCAGCAGGTACCCCCATGGCTCCATATGGAACCCCTACATCCTGGACCATCCACACAACTCAGGCTCGGCTCAGCTGAGGCTCATCTCCTTCCCACAGTGGGTACAATCCCTGTGGCTCCATATGGTATGGAGCCCATACATCCCATGCCATCCACGAAAATGTGGCTGGAATCCCTCATCCAGCAGGTACCTGACATGGCTCAGCATGGAGCCCATACATCCCATGCCATCTGCACAGTGTGGCTGGGGTCTGTCCTGCCACAGGTACCCCCATGGCTCCACACAGAGCCCACACATCCCATGCCATCCCCACGGCGCAGCTGGGATCCCTCTCCTGGGAACGCACATATCCCAAGGTATCCACGCAGTATGGATGGGGGTCCTCCCCCCGTGTCTCCATAGGGAGCCCATACCCCCCATCCCACAGCACCTCCCACCCCAGCAACCCCTGGCTGACAGCCCCCCACCCCACACCAGGGTGCCCTCCCAGCCCTGCCCGGCCCCGCCATCCCCCCTCCCGCCCCGTCCCCCCCACTCCCACCCCAGGGACACCCCGAGGTGACCCCGCACCTACCCCTGGGGTGCCTCCGGACGCCCCTGCCCGCGCTCTGCCTGCGGCTGCCCGGGCTGCGAGACACCAATGCCCTGAGTCACGCTCACCTCCCTAATCTCGCCCCCCTCGGGCTCACCCGGCCCCCCCCCGGGGCCCCCCGTAAACAAGGTTATCGGGGTGCAACATCTTGAGGAGCGAGGCCGTGCCCCGCCTGCGCCCCGCTGCCCCCGCCTCGTCCCTCTGCCTGCCCCGGCAGCACCGGCCCTGCTCCCGCTGCCCCCCCATATCGTGTTTACCTCCGGGTTTCCCTGCGGGGAATCCCCGGGATCCCCCCGGCTGTCCCCCCTTCCCGAGGGGTTGGGGTGTTCTCTTTTAAAAAAAAAAAAAAATTAAAAAAAAAAGGGGGTTCCTGGGGAGGTTTCCTGGGGAGGAGGTGCAGGGAGGGGGGGGGACACGGGGATGGGAGATGCGGCAGAGTGTCCGTCTGTCCCGTGGAATTGGTGTCATTGGGGTGTCCTGGAGAGGGGGTGGAATAAGAAGGGCTGTGTGTGTGTGTGTGAGTGCACACGTGTGGGCACGTGTATCAGTGCACATCCATGTGTGCACATGTGTCTGTACATCCATGTGTGTGCATGTCCACGTGTACATCCATCCATGTGTGGACAAGCATGTATTTGCACACGTGTATTTGCACACACACGTGTGTGTGTGTGTGTGCACATCTATGTGTGTGTGTGCATGCACACACCCGTGTCTTTATATTCACAGCCTTTCCAAAGGGGTCCTGGCTCCAAATCCCAACCCCAATTCCGAGGGACAAGGAGGACTGAGCCTTGCACACACACACACAGTCCCACAGCAGTCCCCCAGTGCCTGGGGACACCCATGGGGTCCCCCACAGGGTCCCTCCAGCTGTGGGGTCACACCAGCACTGTCCCCCCTGTGCCAGCCCGGTTTGGGGAGCCCATCCAGGTGGGGGGTCAGTCCCACATTTTTGGGACCCAGTGGCACCCACAGGGGGGTGGAGGGTGGTGCTGGGTCTGGGTGCCCTGATAACGGCCCCTGGCCTTATCTGGGTGCTGCCAAGGGCTCCCCTCCCTGCACAGCCATGGGGATTTTGGGGGTCCCTCCCCCCTCTGTGTGCCCCGCTGCCCCCCAGCTGGGTGCTATGGGCTGGGGTCCTCTGGACAGGGGAAGAGAGGGGTGTGAGCACCCTTTGGGGCACAGACAGGGGGATTTGTCCCCACAGGGGGTGTCTCCCCGCATTGGCCATGGGGGTTTTTGGGGGTCCCACCTCCCGTGGGCGTGCTGCTGCCCCCCCAGCCGGGTGCTAAGGACAGGGGCAGAGGTGGGGTGAGGCCCCCCTGGGGGCACAGAGAGGAGGGTTTTGTCCCCATGGTGGGTGTCTGTCTGCCGCAGGTGACCCAGATTTATCTGGGTGCTGTGGGGCTCTGTGGGTGTCTGTGGGATTCAACCCCCTTTCCCGATTTCCCTGTCACATCAATGGGGAAACTGAGGCACGAAATGAAACGGGGGTGCTGGGGCCCCCCCTCCACACTGTCAGCCCCCCCATCCCCTGTGGAGAGGGTTTCCCACCCCCCGCAGACCCCGCGGGGAGGGGTGACACTCAGACCCCCCAAAACGGGGATCAGGGCAGGGAGGTGGTGCCGAGCTCAGCCTGGG
Organism: Platyrinchus mystaceus; assembly: GCA_035041135.1. Lineage (NCBI taxonomy): Eukaryota > Metazoa > Chordata > Aves > Passeriformes > Tyrannidae > Platyrinchus > Platyrinchus mystaceus. The sequence goes on from JAWWLV010000087.1 coordinate 916,898, forward strand.
GTGGGCAAAGACCCCCCCCAAAACCCCCAGGGGGGCTGCCCCCTCCCCATGGCTTTCCCCAGGGTGTCCCCACCACTGGCACGTCATGTCGGGGAGGGGGGCTGCGACCCGCAGGAAGGTGGAGAACTGCTGCCCCCCCTTTATGCTTCCCCCCCTCACCCCCAGGGGAGAGATTTGGGGGGCCGGGGGCGGGGAGAGCATCCCTTTGGAAGGAGGGGGGGGCGGCGCACGGCCCGTGGCGTGGGCACCGGCGGAGCAAAGCCTGCGCGGTGCGGGGGGCAGCGGCCGTGGGGGCAGCGCCGGCTCTCGGGGACACCGCG
>JAWWLV010000087.1:917624-930282 GCA_035041135.1 Platyrinchus mystaceus
TGGGTGGCGGAATTCAGATTGGGAAGGGGGAGGAGGAGGATGGGGATGCGGGAATGGGGGGGGGCGCGGAGCTGCCGGGCCGCGGGGCTGCGGGCGGTGGGGCCGGGGCTGCGGGGCTGGGGGATTCCGGGGGGACTGGGGGGGTTAGGGGGGCTGGAGGAGCTCCGGGGTGGGCGACGGTGGGATTGGGGACACAGCGACAACATGGAGGCGGCCGGTGCGGGGATGTCAGGGACCGCCGAGGATGGCGGGAGGGGGGGAGCAGGGCGAGTGGAGGGTGCAGAGGGTGCTGGGGCAGCGGGGTGCGGGGGGGGGGCTCTGTTGGGGACCCCCGTGCGGGTGGGGGGCCCAGGAAGTGACGTCAGGGCCCCACTCCTGGCGGCAGGGATGGGGGATGAAGGATGGAGGATGAGGGTTGTCATGGAGACGCCCGGCTGGACCGGGAAGGTGGGGGCAGGGGTGGGGTGGGGGGATGGGGGGGCTGGTGGTCCCTGCAGGGGTGTACGAGTGGGGTGAAGCCCCCCGGTCACTGGTGAGGGGCTGCTGGTGCTGGAAGTGCTGGAGCCTGGCCTAGGGCTGGGGGGGTTGTGAGGGGCACCAAGGCGGGGGGCAGCCTGGCAGGGACCCCCAGGGCCTCGTGTTGGGCTCCCCACCATGGCACAGGGCACCTCTGAGCCCCGTCACGACATGGGAACCCCCTGGACTTCCTTGCCGTGGCAAAAGGCACCTCCAAACCCCCCATCATGACAGGGGGAGCCCCTGGGTCTTCTCATCATGGCACAGGGCACCTCCAGACCCCCTGGATTTCCTCACCACGGCACAGGGGCAGCTCCAGACCCCTCTGTCATGACACAGGGAACCCCTGGATTTCCTCACCTTGGCACAGGGGCAGCTGCAGACCCTGCTGTTATAACATAGCAACCCCCTGTTTCTTATCACCATGGCACAAGGCACCTCCAGACCCCCTGGATCTCCTCACCATAGCACAGGGCAGGTCCAGACCCCTCTGTCACGACATGTGGACCCCTTGGATCTCCTCGCCATGGCACAGGACACCTCCAGACCCCCTGGATCTTCCTCACCATGGCACAGGGGCAGCTCCAAACCCCACTGTCATGACATGGGGGCCTCCAGGGCTCCTCACCATGGCACAGGGCACCTCCAGACCCCCTGAATTTCCTCACCACGGCACGAGGCAGGTCCACACCCCTCTGTCACGACGAGGCACCTTCCACCCGCCGTCAGAGGGATCCCCAGTCAGCTGTGACCCACCAGACGGGGGGGATCCCCACCGAGCCAACACCTGCCCCGTCCTGCCGGGCTCGGCGGGCGCCGTGTCCTCGGCATCGCTGCGCTCGGAGCACGAGCGGCCGGGCGGAAGGGGAAGCCATCACCGCCCGCGCACGGCCGGGGAGGAAGGGGCCTTTGTTCGCCCTTCCTGGCCACTTGCTCAGCGGGGAGCGGCGGCCGCCCCCCTCGGGGTCCCCGGGGACGTGGGGACACGGGGGGTCAGCGAGCCACAGCCCGGCCCGCCGCCCTCTTCCCGCTGCCGGGAGCGGGAGCCAACGGCTGGAAAAGCGTTTTGCTCTGGCGCTAAAACCCGGCCCGTGCCAGGGGGTGGGTGATGGGTGGTGGGGGGTCTCTGTCCCCTCCCACCCTGTGACACCCAAACCCTCGCCAGGTTCTCAGTGAAGACCCTCCTGGAGAAGTACACGGCGGATCCCATCGATGACTCCTCCGAGGAGTTCGTCAACTTCGCCGCCATCCTCGAGCAGATCCTCAGCCACCGCTTCAAAGGTAACGGGGGCTGTCCCTGTCGCCGCCCGTGTGCCCTGTGGTGGTGGGGATGCCCACGGTGGCACCAGGGAGTGTGCCCAGGCTCTGCCAGGGGCTTTGCCAGCACAGCAGCCCCCGACCGCAGCCCCTCGGTGCCCACAGGCCCCGTCAGCTGGTTCAGCTCCGATGGGCAGCGCGGGTTTTGGGATTACATCCGCCTGGCCTGCAGCAAGGTCCCCAACAACTGTGTCAGCAGCATCGAGAACATGGAGAACATCAGCACTTCCAGGGCCAAGGTCAGGAGGTCAATTCCTATTCTTGCCTCCCCTGCTTCCATTCACACCTTGTCCCTGGTACAGGGACCCATCCCCTTTCTGTCTCCATCATATCCTACCTCCATCTCATCCTAATGCCTTCCCATCCTCAGCTTTATCTTTTCTCATCCCCTTCCCATCCCCGTCCCCATCCCTCTTCCTGTCCCCATCCCATCCTGTCCCATACTCATTCCCATCCCATCCCATCCCATCCCATCCCATCCCATCCCATCCCATCCCATCCCATCCCTATTCTCATCTCACTCCCATTCCCATCCCCTCTCTGTGGGTCCCCGTGGGATCGAGAAACGGGGCAAAAGCCACTCCTGGGTGGGGAACCCCTGTCTGCTGGTTCTCAGAGTGCCAGGGGTGGGTGGGATTGTGGTGAGGGGCAGCTGTGGGGAGGGGCCACCCAATGGCAGCCCCCCCTCAGGGCTGCCTGTGTCGCTGCCTTGCAGGGCCGGGCGTGGATCCGCGTGGCGCTGATGGAGAAGCGCATGTCTGAGTACATCTCCACGGCCCTGCGGGACACACGGACCACCAGGTGAGCAGCCCACAGGCCCCCCTGGCCACAGCCATGCCTGCACTGGGCCCCGGGGCAGGCTCTGTGTGCCAGGGTGGGGTTTGGGTGCCACGTGTTTCCCCGCAGGCGGTTTTACGACGACGGGGCCATCATGCTGCGGGAGGAGTCCACGGTGCTCACGGGGATGCTCATCGGGCTCAGCGCCATCGACTTCAGGTAGGGGCGGGTGACACGGTGGGACACGGGCCCTGACTGACCCCCCTGGGGTGCCCTGACCCTCTGCTCCTTCTGCCACTGCCCCTGCTCAGCTTCTGCCTCAAGGGAGAGGTGATGGACGGTAAAACGCCCGTGGTCATCGACTACACGCCCTACCTGAAGTTCACACAGAGGTAAGAGCTTGGTGCCCTCCCTGGGGTTTTGGGGGGGTTTTGGGGTCCCTTGGTGGGTTTGGGGGCTTTTAGGGTCCCTCCACCCTCGTTTGGTCAGTTTGGGGGGGCCTGGGTGGTCCCCAATGGTTTTTTGGGGTGCAGCAAGACCCACCTGCACCTGAAGGTGTTGGGGGTCTGGGGGCTCCCTTGGTGGGTTTTTCTGGGGTCTCTGGGTCCCTTGGTGGGTTTTGTCTCTCCCTTGGGTGCACCCTGGGGGTGCTCCCTGACTGTGTGACAGCCCCCACTGAGCCCCCCCCACCCCCCCAGCTATGACTACCTGAGCGAGGAGGAGGAGCGGGGCAGCGTGGAGAGCAGCACGAGTGAGGACAGCTCACCTGAGCACCCCTACCTGCCCCTGGTCACCGACGAGGACAGTTGGTACAACAAGTGGCGCAAGATGGAGCAGAAATTCCGCATCGTTTATGCCCAAAAGGTACCAGGAGCTGGGATGGGGCTGTCAAGGTATCAGTCGCCCCCTACATCCCCACTCCCACAGCTCGATGGTATCTGCACTGCTGCAGTGACCCAGCCCTCTCATTGTCACCCTGAGTGGCCCTGGGGACATTGTGGTGGCAGCGGGGCCACCAGTGGTGACAGTGGCCTCCTGCAGGGGTACCTGGAGGAGCTGGTGCGGCTGCGGGAGTCGCAGCTGAAGGACCTGGAGGCGGAGAACAAGCGGCTGAAGCTGCGGCTGGAGGAGGTGATGGTGCAGAACCAGCTGGAGAAGAGGGAGCTGGAGGGCGTCATCCTGGAGCTGCAGGAGCAGCTGTGAGTGGGGACCTGCTGCTGCGGGGGGCTCGGGGTGGGTGGGAGTCCTGGGGTGGGTGAGGGTCCCTGGAGCCTGAGTGCCCCATGGGCTGTGGGTGGTCCCCAGTGCCCCATCGATCCCGAGGGGCAGGGTGAGAGGTGGTCCCTGGCACCCTGTACACCCTGTGGGGTGTGATGGGTGTGGCATTCCCAGGGCCTGGGTACCCTGTATTCCCTGTAGGACACAGTGGCTCCCTGGTATCCCATTTGCCCCACGGGATGTGGCAGGTCCCTGGTGCCCAGGTGCCCCATATATCTCATAGGACAGGGAGGGTCCCCAGTGTGCCCAATCTGCCCTGTGGGATGTGGTGGGTCCTCAATACCCCATATATCCCATGGGATATGATGGGTGGCAGGTTCCCAATACCCAGGTGCCCCATATAGCCTGTGGGACATGGAGGGTCCCGGTGTCCCATGTGCCCCGTGGGACGCGGTGGGTCCCCAGTGCCCCACACATCCCGTGGGCCGTGTCGCCCGGCAGGTCCCCGGCACCGGTGGCCGTGCCAGGTGCTGAGCACCCGCCTTTGCCGCAGGACGGGGCTGATCCCCTGCGAGAACCCGCAGCTGGCCCAGCTCTCCAAGGAAATGGTGACCCCCCTGGTCAACCAGTGGCCCTCGCTGGGGACCCTCAACGGCAACGAGAGCGGCTCGGACAGCAAACTCTACAGGAGGTAACACCGCGCTGGGGGCAGAGCCCTCCGACCTGTGCCCAGCACCCTGCCCTGCCCCAGGGGAGGGGGGACGGGGCGGGGGACAGGGAGAAGGGCTGTGCCAGTCTTGGGGGGCTCAGGTTGTCCCTCTGCAGGCACAGCTTCGTGAGCACCGACCAGCTCTCGGCCGAGAACAGCCTCAGCTCCGACTCCCAGCGCCTGGGCGAGGGCAAGCGCGAAGGCGAGCCCTGGGGGCCCTTGGGTAAGACACCCCCCACCCACCACCCACCACAGGGTGCTTCCCCCAGGGCTCAGCGTGTCCCCCCACACACACCCAGGTGTCTGAACCCTCCCAGCAGCCCCCTCCTCGTGGCGGGGGTGCTTTCACAGCAGCGCAGGGACACCCAGGGTCCCTCCCGGAGGGGTGGTCGGTCCCCGTCCCCCGGCGGTGGCAGGGCTGTGGTGAGAGGCTGCCGCCCCCCATGACAGCCCGCTCTGCCCACAGGGAAGGACCCCACGCCCTCCATGCTGGGGCTCTGCGGCTCCCTGGCCTCCCTGCCCAGCTGCAAGTCCCTGGCCAGCCTCAAGTCCAACGAGTGCCTGGTGAGCGACAGCACGGAAGCCAGCCCGACCCGCAGCCCCAGCTGAGGCCCCGGACCCCCTCGCCATCCCCCGGCCCGGCCGCCCGGCCCAGCACCGCGGCGCAGGACTGAGCTCGGCCCCCCTCGCCGCCCCGGGACCGACGAGGGACTCACCGAACCCACCGGGGAGGCTGGGGACGGGCATCCCCCTCCCCATCTCGACATCCCACCCCCCGGCTGCGCCTCGGACCCCCAGCCTGGACCCTGGCTGGAGACATGGACCCGTTGGGATGGGGGATGCAGGACTGGGACCCAGGCGAGCTGGGGATGGGGGGGATGAACTGTGCCATGGGGGGGACAGTGGGAGTGACAGCTGCTGGGGATGGGGGGGGGGGGGTCAGGGGCAGCCCCCTCCAGGGATGAGGGTGTGGGCACAGCCCTGCTGTCCGTCCTGCTCAGCTCTCAGTGCCCACTTGGCCTTCCCCAGCCCTGCCCTGCTGTGGGGGGCTGCCTGTCCCCCACTTCGGGGACCAGCTGTCCCTCCTTGCTGCAGAATCCCCACGACAGGGGTAGGACTCCCCTTTCCCCTCCCCATCCTCCCCTGGGTTTTGGGTTGTTTTGGGTGATTTTGGTTTTTATTTCGGCCCCATCTGCCTTGTTGGAGCAAAAGGAAATCAATAAACGCAGCAAGCAGAGCTGGCCTGTCACCCACCCCCCCTGCTGGGAGAGGGGGGACAGACCCCTTGTGCCCCCCACCACAAGGTCCTGGCTCAGGCAGGGGTGCTGGGGAGAGTCCAGTGAGCCTCCTCCAGCCCCCCTGGGCAGGGAGAGCACCTTTGGGACACCAAAGGTCACAACAGGGATGGGGTATCCCCCTGCCCCATCAGCAGTGAGGTGCTGCTGGGGGGAGCAGGGTGGTCCTGGGGACCCTCACCCCCAGTAAAAGCCCAGCAAGGACCTAGTGGATGACAGTACCGCGCCCACACAGCAGGGACATGGCAGGCACCCCTTGGGCAGCCTTTCACAGCCCCCCAGCACACAGGGAGAAAAACCCTTCAACTACGAGACAAATTTTTCTTTTATTTAAGAAAATAAGAGGAATTCCCCCCGTGAGTTCCAGGGGAAGGTGGGGGCAGTGCCCACAGAGCTGGGGCAGGCCCTTGCAGTGAAGGGACAGGGCAGGGGGTGCCATGGTGCCCCCTGGAGCAGCAGTGAGGTCTGTCCCCATGCAGGGTCTGTCCGACCCAGGGTCTGGCAGGGGACAAGGACACCCCCAGTGACAGGAGAGGTCTGGAGGCAGGGAGAGGGTCCTGATGTGTCCCCATGCAGAGCTTGCAAGGGGAGGCTGTGCGTGAGTGATGGAGGAGGGGCAGAACACCGGGCAGAGCAGGGCTGGGGGACCTGGGCAGGCAGAGAAGCCTCCGAGGTTTGGGGTTTGGTCCTCGCCAGAGCCCCAGCTCCACCTCCTGCCAGGCCAAGTCTCCTGGGACACCCCATCCTTGCCAGTGTCCATGAATCCAGCAGCAGCAGCAGCATCTGTCCAGCCCCAAGGGATGAGTGCGGGGGGCTCCATGTCCCCCCCAGTGTCACAGCAGCAGGCACGGATGTCCCCCAGAGTGGCTGGGATTGGGAGTGGGGCCCTGGCTCCGTGTGCGGGGAGGCAGAGCGCGGGGTGAAGGCACTTGGGCTCTGCACAGCCGAGCGGGGATCGCCGCTCCCGGGACTCCTGGCTGGAGCAGGGCTGGCACTGCCCCCTGGGCACGGCCACATGCAGCCCCGCCCCAGCCCTGCTCACAACCCCCGCAGCCGCCGCTCCTGGTTCAGCTTCTGGAAGAAGGTCTTGCCGAATTCGTAGGTGCTGATCATGATGGCGCAGGCAGGTGCCACCTTGATGACACGGGGCAGGAAGCCTGCAAGGACAGCGCTGTCAGGGGTGACACCGGGGCACCCGGAATCCCAGCACAGCAGGGCCGGGGCACGTCCTCACCTGCAAACAGCCCCCGGGTGCCAGACTCAGCGCGGATCCGCTGCATGAGCAGCCAGGTGGAGGAAGGCTTGGAGGCCGAGACTGTGGGGAGAGGGGAGCAGGTGAGGGTCTAGGGATGCCCATGGAGGGTCCCGGATGCCCCCCAGGCACCTGCCCGCAGGCCTGGCCCCTCACCTGGGTGCACCTCGCTGTCTCCCAGCTCGATCTGCCGCTGGGTTTTGACCACGTCGAAGGGCAGCGTCAGCACCGCGGCCACCTGTGGGGTTGGCACCGGGCAGTGAGCCTGGACGTGGTGACAGCTCTGCCGTCTGCACCATCCCAGCCCACCCCTCCCTCCCTCCCTCCCTCCCCACAGGGACCACCCCCCACCTCGAGTGAGCCCCACACCCCAAACTCACTGTGCCAGAGATGGCCCCAGATGTGAAGCTGACCATGAACGTGGCCTCTTCCAGCCAGGCCTGCCTGCAGAGCCATGTCCTCACCAGCTCGTAGTTAAACCAGTACAGAGCTGGGGGAGAGAGGAGACACCAGTGCTACAACTGGACACCCTGGACACACCAACCCCCCTGGCTCTGGTCCCCTGCCACCTCCCAGTGCCACCACAGCCATACCCGAGAAGGGGACATCCCGCAGCACGGTGGGTCCCCAGCCTCTCCAGAGGGACAGCCAGCCATCCTGGGCCACTGCTGACTGGATGCAGACACCCAGCTCACGGTAGCTGAGCTGCCGGGACTGCATCTTGGTGCGGATCAGCTCCAAGGGGCTGATGACCGTCACAGCACCCACTGCAAGGAGGGGACACCAGAAATCAGCTCTGCCCGCTCCGGCGGCTGTCCCGGAGCCATCGGCGCCGTACCGGGAGAGCCAGGTGCCAAAACTGGGCACCAAGACCTGCCATGCTCTGCTGGCACCACAGGGTGGGCACGGGGAGACCCCCAGAGAGGAGGGGTACTCACGCCTGGCGAGGGCCCCGGCCAGCAAGGGGATGTGGTGACCCCGACTTCCCGTCCGGGCGTGCAGGTAGTCCCGGAGCTGGTCGTAGGTGGTGAAGTAAATGACGGTGGCTGGCACAGCCATGACCCTGTGAGGAGCAGGAGGAGGGGTGTGAGGGGCACATGCACTCCCTGAGGGCCATCAGGGGGTTTTGGACTGATGTCTGTGTGCCCAGGCAGGTGTTAGCACCCAGAATCCCCAAACTCACAGCGTGGGGGGCAAGCCACTCCACAGGGACCTGATGCCCTCATAGCGTGTGATCTTCACGAAGGCATCCTGGGGAGAGAGCGGAGCACCAGGGAGAGGAGTTAGAGAGAGGAGACAGGCAAACACTTCCCCAGCAAACACCCCTCTGGCACAGGGAGGCCCCTGCCCACCCCGCTGTGCCCACAGCCCCTACCAGTGTGCCGGTGAAGTGAGTGGGGGCCTTGTACCAGGCGGTGCAGCCGTTGCCGTTCTGGCAGACGTACAGGTGGTCCATGAGCCCATTGCAGTAGAGGAAACACTTCCCTGAGGCAGGAAGCAATGGCAGCACTGTTAGACAGGAGACTCTTCCCCGCTGCCCCACACCCAGCACATCTGATCCCAAAGCCTTCCTTCCAGGAAGGAGCCAAACCCTCAGTGCTTGAGCCCAGTGGGACCAGCCCCAGGCCAAGGCCAGGAGAGGGACAACCCTTCAGCAAGGGTCTGATCACAGCCAGACCCACAGGGTGGGTGACAGCTCCATGGCAGGGGTTTATGCCTTGCTTGGTCTTGGCTTTGCTGCTGTGGCACAGTGAGGACACCATGGCCCCTCCACTGTGCTCTCAAGCCAGGCAGAAGGACACCAGGCAGTGGAGATTCAAAGGGACTTTGACGTAGCAACAGTACAGAGAGGGGGAGCACAGACAGCCAGGCCTGTTGCACAACAGACCCCCCAGCAGACCCCACAGATGTGGCACAGCCAGCCCCAAAGCAGGGCTGCAGGAACAGCCTGGGCAGGGGACAGTGGCAGCCCCCATGCCACAGGGATGTCCCTACAGCCAGAGGAGCCCGAGCCACCACCAGTGGAAAAGCAAACTGGGATCCAGGTTTGGGAAAGCGAAGCCACTGGCAGCAGGAGCTGCCCGGAGCCCCCGGGCGTACTCACATGTGGCCGGCCGAGCGCCCCAGGGCACTGCCTGCGCTGGCAACGCTGAAACACACAACGGGGACACACTGAGCAAGGGCACCGGGACGTGCCACCTCCCAGGGCCGGGGCACAGGCGTGTGCTGCAGCTCCCAGACGGGCAGTGGGAGAACTCCCGTGGGTGAGGGGGCTGGATGCCCCCGCAGCCACTTCCCAAGCAGTCCCTACTGTCACCAAACCAGTCCCTTGGGCCCAGCCCGCTGTCCCCACAGGATGGGGGCAGATGGAGGGCAGAGCCCATGGGGAGCAGTGTGGAGACTGGAACAAAGGCAGTGGGAGAACAGCAGACAGCTGGAGCAGGGTGAGCCCCTCTGCCCTGCTCCCCAGGGGGCTGGGGGCTGCCAGGCACAGCGCTGACCCCCCTCAGCTCTGGGCTGTGGAGGGGGAAGGACAGAGCCAAGCACGAGCCCAGCTCCCCCAGCAGGGCCCCCCGAGCTCGTCAGGATGAGGGGCCCCTGGTAACCTGCCACCTCGCAATGGCCCCATGCTCTGGGGCTGAGAGATCCCTGCCACTGGCTCTGCCAGCCAAGCCATCCCCACGTGCTGCTCTCCAGCTGGCTGGGGGGCTGGCTGGATTCCCCCACCCTGCCCTGAGCGGGGTTACCTTTGGAAAACGGGGTCCTCTGGGCCTGCAGCCGGATCTTCACCACGTCCAGCGGTGTCACTGAAACAACACTACCCTTTAGCCATGACTCCCCCCATGACAGCCAGCCCCCACCCTGGCGCCCACCCTGCGGTGCTCACCGAAGAGGGAGGTGAGGATGGCGCCCGTCCCCGAGGCCAGCATCTGCTGCAGCGGCGTGATGCCCACGCCGGGGCTCGGTGACATCTTCTCAGCCATGGCACCGTCCCCCTGCAAGGCATGGCGGGGGATGCTGGAGGCCAGGGGGGTCCCTGGCTCCCCTGGGAGCCCCCCCAGCATCCCCACTCCAGTGGTGCAAGGTCAGTGTCCCACCTCCACCGTGCTATCGGTGCAGCACAGGGCAGGCGAGGGCCCCCCATAATCGTGCTGGCCTGGGGGGGGGACAGGGACTGGTTCCCGGGGCCAGCCCAGCCCTGATAACACCCCTTTGGCCCCACACTGGCAGCAGGCCCAGCCTGGCTGGAGAGGTGGGGACAGTGCAGGCCAGCCTTCCATGTCCTTGGGGAGGGAGGACTCTCCCCTCCCTGCGCTTGGAAAATTAAGGACAGGAAGGAACAAAGTCCAAAGACCAGCCCCGGCTGGGAAGGCAGCAGAGCCCAGTGCACCCATGGGCGGACACCAGGGCAGGGGGGATCCCCCCCATGAGCTTCCAACAAGCTCCCCAAAAAGGGTTTGGGCATCTCAAACCTTCTGCCCGATTCCCCCCGAGGTCTGGCAAGGCTGCAGCCCCCGGAGCTGATGTGCTGCCTTCAGGAAGCAGGGGATACTGCACCCTTCCCGGGGAGGAGGACGCAGAAAATCAACCCCCAGCACGCTCAGCACCAGCTGCTGCCTCCTGCCACGGCCTGGGGATGATCCTCATGCTGGGACAGGGCTGGGGCCATGGCAGGAGGGCTTCCAAGCTTTGGGAACCTACAGGGTTTTTTAAAGCCAGGGAACGCCGCAAAAAACCTTCCCCATCTGACTCAGCAATCTGCAAGGTCAGAGGAGTCATAAATCTCTTGGTTACAGGCTCAGGAGTTGTCGGGTGCCCAAGGCTGCGAGTCAGGACAGGTCTGTCCTGAACCCACACGTGCCAACCCCGCCAGGAGAGCTGGGGCTGCCCCCACAACCAGCCCCACCAGGAGCTGGGTCTGTCCTGAACCCACACACACCTGTTCCACCAGGAGAGCTGGATCTGTCCCAGCCCCACCAGATCTGGGTTTACCCTGGCAACACACACACTCAGGCCTACCAGGAGAGCTGGGTCTGTCCTAAGCCCACACCTGCCAACCTCACTGAGAGAGCTGGGTCTGTCCTGACACTCAGCCCCACTGGGAGAGCTGGGTTCATCCTGGCACCACACACTCCAGTCCCACTGGGAGAGCTGGGTCTGTCCCAGCACCACACACTTGGCCCCACCATGAGATCCAGGTTTACCCTGGCACCACACACACCAGCCCCACCAGTAGCTGGGTCTGTCCTGGCACCACACACTCAGCCCCACGGGGAGCTGGGTTTATCCTGGCACCCGGCATACGCCGGCCCCACTGGGATCTGGGTTCTGTCTGGGCACAGGTCCCAGTGTGCCTTCATGGGACGGTGTTGTGGCACTCACCCCACTGACCCCACAGCCATTGCAAAACCGTGGGCAGGGCACTGGGGCCGGATCCTTCCCCCAGACCCAGCCCTGCTGCTCAGTCTGACGCAAGCCAGGGGAAATCTCTTGCTCCCAGCAATGCAGCACCTGATAAACTCACTTACTTATACGTGACATGTCCCAACACAGCCCCTCTGCTGGTGCTGGGGGAATGAGGCACATCCAGGGCTCCCCTCTCAGCTGGGAGCTGCTCCCTTATCCATCCAGGATAAAAAAAGCCCCTGGCTCAGAGCCCCCTGCTCAGCCTGGAGCGCTGATGGGCTGAGTACAGCACAATGATGATCGGGACAAAAAGGGAGATAAACAAATATAAGTTAAGATGATCAATGCAAAAAATTCCCAAGGACGGGGGTCTCAGGGGGAGCTCAGGGGGCTCTTCCTGAGCTGGAAGGGCCCAGCTGGGCACTCCAGCCCTGAGCCAGAGGAAAATCTTGCTGGCAGATCCCTCAGTGCTTCCCAGCCCCTAGGCTGCTCCAGGGTTCCCCCAGTCCATCCCTGCGGGTGCCCAGAGAGCACTGGGGGCTCATCCTGCTGGGGGACAAACCAGTTTCCCCTGGAGCAGGGGATGGTGCTGGAGCGTCCCCCAGGGCTCACAGGGACCCAGCCTGGACAGCTGCCCTGGGGAGCCCCGCAGGGCAGGGGCAGCCTGCCCTACCTATGGTCTGCATCCCTACCTGGATGGGTCTGCAGCCCCCACTGCCCCGGGGAGCTCCCTTACCTGGGCTCTGTACCCCTACCTGGGGTCTACACTCCCTCCACGAACTTGGAGCTCCCACCCCAAGGCTGTGTCCTCTCCCCCGGGCTTTGCAGCACAGAATCTCCCTCCCCCCGCTCTACTCCCCCTCTCTCAGGGTCTGCAGACACCCCAGTCCCGGTGTTTTCCCCCCCCGCCCTGGGAGGGGAGCCTGGCCGCCTCCTCCCCTATCACAGCCGCACGACCCCCGACTCCGGGGGGAAACTGAGGCAGCGAGGGCGGGGGGGGGGGGGAGGAAGTGCCGCGGGAGGAGAAAAGGGTCTCGGGGGAGGTGCCGGGGGGTCCCGCCCCACCTGCTCATTCCAGCCCGGCTCGGCTCGTCCCTGCGGGGCCGGGAGGCGGCGAAGCGGCGGCGGCGCCTTTAAGGAGCTCCATGGGCCCCGCGCGCCCTTCGC